>VYXC01006194.1:706441-750691 GCA_013397175.1 Platysteira castanea | reverse complement strand
CCCGCTGATACCACCAGCAAAACTCCATTCCCACTCTTGTTTTCACTCCTCCCACTTCACAAATACAGTTTTTCAGGATGATTAGAATATTTACAGCATCCTCTAGGTCCTGTTTTTCCAAGTTTTAATTAAATATAAGCGAGCCAGCGGTGTGGCTGTCCTTGGTGTTGAGTAAATGATGGTGAGCGTCTGTAGTGGCACAGCCCTGCAGTTCATATGGGCAGGGCAGCAGGAGACTCTAAGGTACAAACCAACACAGCCTGGAGCATAATTTGGGCTGAAAAAAATAAACCTGAGAAGTATTAATGGTTGCTGGAATGGGGCAAAACAGCAAGAAATGCAAGGAATTCAGTCCTGAGTGAATTGAATCCTGGGTCAGCTCCTCTCTCCTTCCAAATATATATATAGAGACATCTCTGTGCACATAAATACATGTATGTGTGTACGTTCTTCTGAAAGAAAGTAATTTGACAAGAAAGAAAGACATAAGATATGGAAAGATCATATAAACAACACTTTGAGCATATTTTTGGTCCAGGATGCAGTGCATGGGCAGCCCTCCAACACTGCTAGTCCATGCAGGATTTTGTCACAGCTTTGTAAAGGTGGTTAACACTTCATCTGTCCTGCTGGCTGTGGGAAACACAAAAGGTGGACAGGCTCTTAGGTGTGAGAAAAAAGCAGGTTTTAGAGATGAAGCAAGAGAATTTAGGTTGAGCTGTGGCTGCAAAAGCTTGAAGATAGAAGATACAATTATATGGTAGGCAAGGACATTAAAACAATGGTTAGAGTTTCTAGGCTTGGCTCAAAAAAGTCTTAAGGCTGCAGAAAATATGCTTAGCAAGACAGATAAGTTTCAAGCTTAATAATGGAATATTGTGCATTGTTATATAAGGTGCACAAGAGAGTATTGTTCACAGCAGATGTACGTGTGCTTTTAAAGATTGGTTAGAATCATTGTCTGTAAATTTTAGAATCATGCTATTGGCTAAAAAACTTTTAAGAATGCTCTGTAACAGGGAAATCTTTGGTTGCCTGGGGCAGCGTGAGCTTTGTAGCATCTGGTGTCTCACCCCTGTATATGAGAGTGATGCCTGAATAAAATAATAAAAAAGCTCCTGGAATGCTTGCCAGGCTCCCCGTCCCGTTTGCTCTCCCTATACTGACAGCTGGGCACTTGTTGCTATTAGCAGCAAAGTTAACCCTAAGTTAGGTCTTTGATTCCTCTTAAGTCATGAGCAAAGAGAAAAATTCATTAAAAAAAAAAAACACAACATTTTATTTTGGAGCTGTTGCTAGATTTCTATTTGTGCAGGCTGTAATAGATTGTTGTAATTTCTACTGATCATCTGTGGTGATTACAGTAGAAGACAGATACTTTTGTGGCATTATGAATTCAAATAGCATTTTTTTCATCTCCCTGATACCTATCCTCCTGTCTACTCCCATTGGCTTATACAAAGAATCAGCTTCTTGTGCCAGATTGTCTTTTACAGGGTGACACTGGTAACTAAAATTCAATCGAACATAACAATTTTGAAGAATCAATACTCCAATTAAATTAAAACAGAAGCATTTTATGACTTTTTGTCACCATAAACGTGGATAAAACTCAGCTGAAATGAATGTATTGACATCATTTACATTAGGAGAGATTTTGGCCTCGATTTGCAATCCTGGAAAGAAATGTGGCACTATATTGCTCTTCCTCCTTGCAGTGACAGAGCTTTCACAATAAAAATCAGTTTTAATTTATGACTTGCCATAAAAGACAGTGCATGACAGGGTTCTCTGCTACCACAGTCGCTTGCCAGGGACAGAGCAACTATTCATTGTGCCTTCTACTGCACAGTCACTTATCATGTTTCTTACCCCACTGGTCTATCTCATTATTCTCCAGGAAAGCCATTTTTGGAACTGCCAGCAACTTACTTAAATTATAAATGGGTTTATGCCACTTTTAGTTTTGAACAAGGAGACAGACTTTTGTGAAGTAGGAACATGGGGTTGTGCTGCTCGGTAATGTGATGTGACATCGTGGCTCATCCAAACAATAAAATATCCTTCTGAGGAGAAATTTAAAGTGGCACCTTTATATGTATTTGTTTCCTCAGATGAATTCATGCAGCCAGAAAGACATAACCAAATAATCGGGATCTATAAAGTGTCTCTTAGCATTTCATTTCAGTTTTTTTCCTTTATTTTTTTTTTTCTTTTTGTGAATAAAAGAAAAGGTCTTGTTTCCATTGTAGAAAATTCCAGTGTGGAAAGTCCTGTGGGTTTTGCTTTAGCTCCATGCGGTCTTTGAAATCCAGAGCAGGGGGACCTGGGTGTGCTGGAGTGCCTCTCTAACTGCAGAGGCAGAGCAGGAAGGTGGCTTCAAGTTCTAACATCTTATTTTGGGTCTCTGGGCTCTGCTCTGGCACTGACCCGTCACAGGAGGTTGAATATTTGGGTATTTTTTTCTGATCTGTTTTGCAGAAATGATGCTGAGGTCATACAGCTCTCCTGGGTTGTTAAATAACTGATACTGGGACTTAGAGTGAGGGATGTGCTCAACTCATTTGCAGCTGTGGGAATACAAAATGAACTTTAGTCTGCTGATGATTTAGAAAATGGGATTAAGTACAGTTTTGAGGCTAAGAGAATGTTTAGTTTAGCAGTAGGTACATTTCTTATCTAGTGTCTCATAAATCTGGTGTCTTGAAAGAGTTGAAAGCCCAATATAATCTCAAAAGAAAAAAAAAGTGTCTTTCAAATGGATTTATTATATATATCGATCAAAATAATTCAGTCAAGACATATTTATCAAAGGCTTTGTCTTAGATCTGCATTTTCTGTTTTGACAGAAAAATTTTTTCCTCTGCTCACCTCCAAACTGTAAACAATCTCTGATTACAAACTTCTACATTTATCAATCTCTGTATTTTACATGTCATTTCTGATAACTTTAGGACATCAAAATGTTGTTCCAATAATTGCACGGTCATCTTTTAAATCTAACATGAGTTGTGCTAACAAATTGATTTAATATATTACAGGGACATCAAAATAATAAATTCACCTTCAAATGCTGCTTTATATTTATAGCATGTTTTACTAAAAATAAGAAGCTTATAATATTAAGAAATGTAGAATATAAAGATATAATTCATCCTCTCAAACAGCAAAAAGCATTTCTGTTCATTTGCAGTAAGGTTCAAGTAAAAACAATTCTGCTACCTTATTTTTTGAGGTTGAAATGCTCTAGACTAATTTCTTCCCAATGAAATCACAAACAGTTACGTTATCATTTTGGAAATCTCTTTTGCTATTCAGAGTATTAGGAACCTCATTTCACTGTGAATATCTGGTTCTGATTTCCTTGTTAGAAACCCGAATTCGCTCCATCAGCATCAGGTGGGTCTTCCCATTCTCCAGTAAAAGCTGTGATCTGAACTTGGGTTACGTTTGTGCTTTATCTCAGAATAGGTCTCTTGTTCCTCAGACTACCCCCTCTTGGAGCAGGGCTGCAGTTGCTCTCCCCACGGGTGATTTTAACTCTTCTCATCCTGCAGAGGAAGATGAGAACAAGCAAAACCTTCCCACTGACAGACAGTGGTAACTTCAGGGTGCCCTTTCTTCCCTCCAGGGTCTCAGCAGCTGCCCCGCTGCCTAGGGCGCTTCTCTTCCCCATGGAGGAAGGGAAATGTCTCAGGGAAATGTCTCTCCCTGTCTCAGGGAGAAGGCTGACCTTGCTCACTTGTCTCTGTCTGTCTGCAGCAGCCACCCCGTGGTGTTTTGGCACGATGTCTTCCTCAGGGAAACGAAACCTCAAACAGCGATTGAGCAAAGGAAGTGTAACTGCTCAGGGATGTTCCATTCCTCAGTAATCAGTGTTTTCAAGCTGAAGAGGCTCTTATTGAAACAGATGAAAAGTTCTGAGTATGGCTCAGTTGACAAGGGGTGAAGTGTGTCAATCCATTTTGGCTGTGTTCTGCAAGAGAAAAGGCAAAACTGTGTTTTTTCGTACTATTTGCCCTGTTTATGATGTCCTTGAAAGACACAAATTGAAAATATTCTTTCATCCTTGTGTTTCCTCTTTATGTGTGTCCAGCTTTGGTGATGTACAAGTGCTTGGCTGAGAGTGCTGATTGCACTCTGTGGTTTTGCTGTTTCTTGAAAAGAAATTCACCTTAAATGTGAGCTCTACAACTATACTGAATTCTGTGTAATATTGATAGGGTTGATATATTTCAGAAAAGAGAGGAATAATAATAATAACACTTTGAACTTACTAACCTCTTTCATCTGAATTTTAGCCACGTTAACTAATTAATATCCCAAACCCCCCACGAGTTAGAAGCTTCACAGCAATCGCTATATTTACTCGACATCTCTACTGTTAGAGTTACTCACTGTGATTTTAAGACAGCTTCACACCATTATTTAATAATGTGTGACATTACAAAGCAAGTTGGACTAGAAAGTGAAGGATACTGAAATAGAGCTTATCCATGAGAGTGAACCCAGCAAACTTGAACTGAATGCACTCTAAAAGTCAATTAGTCAAACTTGACTAAACTCCTCCATGGAAGCTCTTATTCAAATGTGCCATAGTAACAACTGGAGCAGGAGTGAATATCAGCCTTGTGGAGAAAATTTCCACTGCAGCCTGTTCTGATTCCCTTCCTGATTGATCACGCAGACAGTGTGGTGATGGAAATGACAGGAATGTATGAAACATTAAAAAAAAAAAAGAAAATATCTTGAATAATTCAAAATTAGATGTGAAAATTTTTAATATTTTTAAACAGAATTAAATTTTACTTAAGCAGGCAGGGAAAAGCTTTTGTATGAAGTGAGAGAATATGATTTTGTTTCACCGTTGTGGTGAAACTTCTTGAACACTCCAATGGCTTTTCTATTTTTTATTTAAAAAGGAGGTATGTTCAAACACATAAATGTGACTGAAGTTTCCATTTTGGTAGACATATTTTTTTTCTATAAGTTGATTAATTTTGTGAAAAAGATTTATGATCAATTCTCAGTCAAAAGAGCTCACTGCATTTAGAGAAAGGAAATTTGAATGGGAATAACACCTACAAAATTTTCCATTTGTTTTATTCTCACAACTGAATAGTCCTAGTCTTATCCTGTATCAAATCTGAAGCACTGATCAACCTTTTTTTTTCCCCTAAGAAAACTTGGCAGAAAGCTGTTGCAGGAAAAAACCTGCCCATAGGAAAATTCTGTTTGCAGAACCAATGAATTAGATTTTGGCTTTTTTCCTGATGCTTGCTTGTTTCAAAACTCTTTGTAAACCTGCTATTATAAATTACATGTACTGCTTCTATTTATGCACAAAGCCAATAACTGAGCTAGACATTTGTCCTCTGGAAAGAATGACCCTAAATATTTGGTAATTAGATGGAATAACTCGTTTTATAATTGAAAAATCTTAGCCCATTGCTCTCACTGGCACCTTTGCTGCGCTGTGTCCTATGAGCTGGCTGTGTCAGGAAATACTTCTTTGGCCAATTTGCTGTGCAAAGCCTTTTAGCCAAATCCAGGCAATGCAGAAAAGAACAAAACATTGCTTTTTTAAAGCAGTCTTTAAAGGGTTTCCTTCAAGCAAGGATTGATTCAGCTCAAAATTTATGATTGGTTAACCTAAAAATATATACAATGCAAGAAATTCTCTTTTTTACTGTATTTGGCAATAAGTCCTGTGAGTTTCCTTGTGTTTTAAGAAATGAGGTATTGCACTATTCTAAAATAGGTAAATATATTTCCTGCAGTCAGTAAAATAGCACAGCAGAAGAGAAATCCAGATAAAACCACTAATTTGCCTTTCCATGGGGAAAGGGTGGGGAAGATAGCTGGAAAATTTTGCTTAAGACTTCTAAATACAGAATTTTCATAATTAATGGCTTCCTATTATCGCTTGTGGGTGCTTTCTGCACTTTTTTTCTGCTAGATGTAGGAAGACAGTGCTCCCAAGAGCTGCACACATACAAATTTCCTTCCAAAGGAATGCCTAAGCTACAAGTAAAGGCCAGCTTCACTGTGGTGATGCCTTCTCCCAGCCACCTAGAAACAGAGACCAGACAAGAGTAAGGGAATAAAGGCAGGGATTTATTTGAAGGCCTTCAAGGCACACCCTGGGGAGCCAGAGGCTGCTTCCATCAAATGGACCCCAAGATGGACCACAGGTCACGAGTTCTTGACACTGTTATAGGTTTGGTCCATTTGTACATCAGCATAAATTCACCAATTAAAACTTCAGCTCTTTTCAATTTCTCCACCTCTTTCATGGTCCCAGTTTACACCTTTGGGCCTAGGACAGCCCGAGTGTCCTTGAACAGCTCAGAGAGGCTTTGTTGTGTCTGTCTGGCCTAAGAGAGCAGCTCACGAGCTACAAGGAACTTCAGAGTCACACACTAGGCAGTACAGGATTTGAAAAAGATAGAAATTAAAACCTAAGGCATCAGTGGCTTGAACAGAAGTGGTTGTGGTGCAAAGGGAAGAGGGGCAAACTGGACATAAAGACAAGAGTGATGTGAGATATTGAGGATATGAAATGAGCCTGCCATGGCAGCTCGTGCCACATCTGGGCAGTGTCCCCATGGGACTGCAGCTCCCCTGGTGCCACCGTCCCCTCCTGCCTACTCAAAATCCCCCGCCCCAGTCCCTCCTTCCCCTGCTGTGTCGGTGAGGACACAATAAAGGAAACTCTCACACCTGCTAGGTTCAGCAGAAAGGAGGGAAAAGAGAGAGACTTCATTTACGTTTTTGATACTTTATAGGGTTTTCAACTCCACAAGGAATTGGAGGACATGTCACTTCCTCTCTAATCCCACTGGAGAAGAAAGGTGCTCATCAAACTTTCTCTTATCACAAAAGGAATGAAAACCAGAAAATACAGTTAAGTAAACATCAGCTATTGTTTACATGAAAGTGTGTGAAAATTCTCTAACTCCAAGGTTATAACAGAAGGCTTAGCAAAAAACAGGAGAACATCCTGCCGTGGTGGAGTGAGGGATGTGCTGGGGGAGAAATGATCACTCAGAGGTGCAGCAGCGATGAGGACGGCAGAGTTTTGCTCTGAGACAGGCACTGACACTTGCAGACAGGCTGGACTGCAGGCTAACTTTGAAAAGAACCCTCCAGAGGCTGTGAAATGCTGTATCTGCCAGGGCTGGGAGAGGGCAGGTTGCTCTTGTGCAAGAAGGACATATTTTGTGTGCGGCTGCCAAGAGGTGCCCAGAACAAGCATCCTTCTCCTGGGAGTGGACATGGAATCCCGGGCAGAAGAGAGTGTCACCATGTACTGGAAGGTGCAGCAGGATCTTAATGCACTTTTTCGTGTCTGACTGGGGAGGTCTCAGGGTCTGACTGCAGGTCGATTGCAGCTTTCAAGACCTCAGTCTCGAAAAAAATATTCAATGTATTCACTCTTTTTAGTACAAAAGCCAGAGCTGTTTGCCTTCCTATTCCCTTAGCAGTGCAGTGAGCAGCAGAATTGCTCTCTGTGGGATGAACTGGGATCTTCCCAAAGCACCAGGAGCTCAGACTCCCTGGGACAGTCCAGCAGTACCCTGGGCCCACTCTCTGCAGGTCCCTTCCTATGCGCCACAGGCTGCATTCTTTGCTCCACACCTTTCCAAAGAAACCTGGGTGTAGTCTGAGGTATTTCCTTCACCAGCTGCTTAGAGTGTGTTCTCTTTTCTTCCAGTAGATGTGGGTAGCAGTCATGAAGAACTGTCTGGAGCTCAAAGGACAGTGCATGAGCTTGCTTTCCTCGGGATGTCAAATATAAAAAGCCCAGGCAGTCAATCTTCTAATTTCTCGGGGATCTGGTTGAAAAAGGGAACGAGTTTTGGACAGTATCTTTAATCAATGACTACAGCCTGATGGACTGCACTAGAAAAGCAGTGCTGCAGGCTTTCTTTTTCCTCTCTAGTTGTCTGATTTTGGCTCCTGTCAGAGTCTACTGGACCAGGAGATCCACTGGACTGCCCTCATACATCCATTTTTATGTGTAATCTCTGCACAAACCCACCTCTGAGCTCCATCAGCAAACCATGCTAGCAAATAGAGAAGCTGAAAATATTAATGGATGTAAGAATAAGAGGCTCGAAGATCCTCTTCTGTGTGCTTCCTTAAGTGCCTGTGAGATCTCTGGCTGCTGGAAAGCTGCCTGCCTGCAATGTCAAATATCCCCGTGGTGGTAGAAGACGTTTTGAGGCAAGAGCTTGGGTTATGGCTCTGAAATCTTAACACGACCTTCCCCTCTCCTCAGGTTTACAGATTACAGCTCTGGTGAAGGCAGTGTGGTTGCAATGCTAAAGACTCTCAAAAAGCTTTTAGCAGCTTGAATTCTGCAGCCAATTTATTCCTGAGTTGAGCCCTGAGTTAGTAACAAAGAAAAAAAAAAATTAATGGTTGATTGAGTGAGCATATTGGGCTGTACAAGTGACTTAATTTTCATCACACTTCACTAATGGCAAAATTACATGTTGGAGGTACAAACAGCCTGGGGAAAAAGGAGTGTCTTTTTCTAATGTTGCTGTTAGAAAGTTATTCTGGGGCTCTCTGCACATTGAAAACTGATTACATTTCAGCGTGGTACTACAAGCTGTCCTGATTGCAAATTCATACATTTCCCCTACACAACATAAATAAAGACTCCTACTTTCACAGTTGTTGAGAATCCAGGCATTTTTCCCACTCCTGCTCCACAGTAGGAAGCAAAATGCTTCGACTCTTTCAGCAGTGAAAGATGCCAGGACAATCTGTGTGTTTCAGTGTTTTCTTTATCTGTTTTTCCTCCTGAGGAAGATTTGTTATGAAATCATTGGAACAGAGTCCAGGAGACTAAATCTGAAATTGTGGTTTCTGTGTCTGTCTTCTGACTCTTTGATAGAGCTGTTGGAGATTTTAGAACAAATTTTATTTTAAAATGCTGTCTTATTAGTATCAATTTTTCAGTGATAGCTGTTAGTAGTTTTGACATCTCAACTAATTTTCTAGACTTTTAAAACTGGAAAGAATGTGAGTTTTTTAATTATTTGGGAAATCTGACAACATTCATATTTACAAATTCTAAAGGAGCAGGGAGTGCCCCTGATCACTGGAAATCTATTGACTATTAAAAATTTGCACTGTGGTTTTGCTGACATTTTTGCAGACTTAAGGCGTTGTTTGGTAGCTGGCACGTGGTAGAATCCATGAACAGCAGGCAGTTTGAATGGAGTTCCCCTGATTTTGGATGTTAAAAGTCACTAAGAGCACAGGAGTCCAACCTGTGAGAGCTGGCTTTGATGGCAAAAAATAACTCTGGACACTTCCAATTTACCAGTGACAATGTAGTCCTGTTTTTTTCTCCACTGAAAATACTTTTAAAAAATTCTTGATATACAATCAAAAAGAGCAGAATAGCAAATGTAATTTCAGCTAAATTGAGTGAAGAGTTTCTGTTGGTCCAAATGACACTATTTTCAATTTTCTACTCATAAAAGTTGGAAGAATTTGAACTTTCAATTCAATATTGTCCCTTAAGTTAAAAAAATAATAAAAACCTCCAAAAAGTGTTGATGAAGTGATGGAGTTTGGGTGACTTTAACAGACAACTGAAATAACCCCACCACAAAGCTTGCCTACAGTGCCAGCAGGTCTTCCATAACCCACCTTTCTTTTCTGGACAATTGTATAACTCAAACTTTATTTCCAATTTAGAAATAAAGGATTATTACATTTATTTTAATAGGTGTCTTTAAAGTTCAAGTTGCCTAAGTCCTTGAGCTGAATTTTCTTCCTAGTATTTTTGAATACTTCTGTGAAAACACTTCAGGCTGCCCACACAGAGTTTTAAAGTAGGCTGAGGGCACCACTAAGAATATGAAAGTATTCTGGTAATTTTTATGGATAATAAATTATTAAATTTTCCCAAGCATGAGCAATCAGGCTAATAAATAGGCATTTGATTACTGCATTTAGAATCAATATTAAAAACCTGAAGCAAATATTTGGAATTACATAATCTCTCCGTAAAGAGAGAAGAGAATCACATGTATTAAACTATATACTTAGCAGAACATTAATTAATTAGAAAACATCTAAATTCTTCTAAACACATTCTTGTCACAGAATAACTTGTTTTTTCTTGTGTCAGCTATATTCTAAGTAGCTCCTCTTCTCCACTGGTATTTGTGTCCCAAGGCAAATGTAAGGAGACTCCACACACTTGGTTACTAAACTGAGTTCTTTTCAGCTAAATACAGTCTCTTTTACAACTCAAGCACAGCATTACTTCATGTATTCTAATTTTTAATTTCTGAAGTATCTACAGGCAAGATTTGGGACACACAGGTCTCTTTTCCAGGTCATCCTTCTATAAGATAATTTTTTAACCGTTTTCCAGTTGTGCTGAATCTCTGTGTAAGAGTTTCAGAGACAAGCAGAAACACTAAAGGGCAGGAGAAATCTCTTTCTTAGGAAGATGTTTGGGCTGACTGTAGTAAAATGACCCATCTTACAGAACACCACACAACAGGATTTTGATTTTAACTTTCAAGTGCTACTTTAAAACGAAAACTTATATAATACATGAACACTGTAGTCCTTGAACCTTTAAGTAATGGAACCTTTAAATTTGGCGTTTGGGCAGTTGTCACAGAGGACAGTAATGAGCCCCTTATTTAACTTGAATGGCTGAATAGTCACTGCCTTCATTCTGTTTATTAGCCTCCAAGTGAAATATTTTTACTTTAGTTCATTTTCTGCTAAACTTCTCTGATTTGAAGGGTTTTGGTTAAACTGTAATTCTCTGAATGTCAAAATACATCAGGACTAGGGGGAAAAAGAAGACATAAAGTGATGAAATAATTTCACTTGAAATCAACGAACAGAAATATACAGTAAATGTTTTAGCTACATTTCAGGAATTGCACAAACCCACGGGGGGCATCGGGGTTTGATGAAAATATATACAATTAAAGTAAAGAGCCTGAGGCAGGGGTTGCCTAAGCACCACGAGGCTGCACGTTGAGATAGTTCAGAGGTTTGGGGCAAGATTTTCATCAGAAAAATGTCAGTTCACTGGGGCTGAAACTTTTCACATAAATGTATTGGTCTTGACGAAATTTCCACTGGGAGAAGTGTCTAATCTCAAACACAGAATTTTTGTAGAGGGGAAAATACACGAACTACCTGAAACATTTGAATATTGGGAATGTTTTACAGATTCCTGTGATCCATATGCAGCTGTAAACACTGTTAGAGCTTGGACAAACACACACTCAGGTGTCTTGTTTTCATAACCTGAGTGCCAAGGCAGCTCAAGAAGACTGAGGGGTTGTGCTCTTAGAGGCTTTTGCCTGGTAGTTGAAAACAGTGATTTGGAGGAGTGGAGTGGAAGTAAAAAGAACTGAAAGCTGGGAGCAGGGAGCAACAGCAGAATTTCAACTGAAAGAAAACAGGAGTGAAACCAGAGTAGGACCAGACCCACCCCAACAACAGAAGTGCCAAAAGTGGAAATCACTGAATGTTTGTCATAGGAACGAACACACAGTGTGATCTTTTTGAGTGACCTCGCAAGGGTTTCGTTTTCACTTTAAGTGACTTCTGAAATGAGTGAGAAACATGTAAAAAAGGTTATGAAACTATATATTATTTAAAATAAGAAGTATTTTTCTACATATTTGCTAATAGAAGCTAAGACCCTCTATTTTGAGGTTTTGTGTATAAGAATCAAGATAATCTCTGCAGTGGAAAACATTCAATATACACATAGAACAAAGTGTTGCAGTGGCATTCAGTGACTTGCACTGGGAATTCTTTTGTTGTGTAGAAAACCATCCTTCCCCCTCAACCTCGCTTACTTTCAGTGTGAGTGTGTGTAAGAGACCGAGGTCCTCTGACTTTAATCTATGATTTCAAGTAAGATTGGGCACGTGGTACTGAAAATTAGACCTTTTGCAGGTCACTTGATCCCCAGGGACTCACAACTTCCTTGTAGCATTTGTCATTATATTTCTCTGTTCCTCCCACCCGCCTCAAAGATCCATCACCACATGAGATTGAATGTATTTTTACAACTGTTGAGAGTTGTTTGTTGTTGTTGTACACTGTGTATTTCTGACCCCCAGCTCTGTGCTGTGGTGGTTCTGGGATTAGGCTGGGTTTGGGGAAAAACACCACGCAGATAATCCAAGCTGCCCTCCGTCACGTCAAGATAACTGTCACCTGGGAGGAGATATTCTGTAGGGTTAATTAGCACTAATTGTGACTCTCCCATCCTCTTTTCGACCTTTTCTCTTAATGGATGTTTATAGGATAACAAATATCATCTATATAACGATCTATGTCAATAATGACCATGAAGAATCAAAGCTGATTAAATTGCAATATTGACATTTACCTCTCTGTAACTGACTCAGATTTTCAGTTTAATCACACACAGTTTATATAGTTCTGTAAATAAAATGGCCTCTGCACTTTCGCTATTCTGTTTAGAAATCTGACAAAAGTTATCAGTTCTACCCCTCACCAGATTAATTTCAGTAGATTCATTCCTCTGTTCAGGAAAACAACCCATATCTTGAAATTAAATGGTATGAAAACATCCTGGTTAAACACTGATGGCAAGGACAGAAGTGATAGGTGGCAGAAAGAACCAGATGGATATTACCAGTGATAGCTGGAACAAATGTAAAATACAAAACTTGCGTGAGCCTTCCACTTGTGTTACTGACAGAAATTTTAAGCAGCACTTTTTAAACATCTCTTAAAAGTGTACAGTTTTTTTCCTCATTCATCCTCACATGTCAACACCTTGCTGGGGAGCCTGTAATGTACTTTTTACTAATCCTGTGGTTTGTACCTGGCTGGGCAGCAGCCCTTTTTTCTGTTATGGATAATCTTTACTCAGAATTCCCAGATAATCAGCTCTCACTGCCTGGCTGATTGCATTGATCTTGCAATCAATCTCGTGGTTGTTCTGCTGCACAGCTGTAATAGGAGAGTGAAGCTACCCTGGATTTTGGATATGCGTGTATCCCTGGACACGTTTCCCTGCACATCTGTCCTCTCCTTCATCCACCCACTCACACACGTGTGCACATGGCCAAAAGCATCTTTTATGTTTGATTAGATCAGGCAGAGAACTAATAAATTATCTTGTACCGTTCCCTAGCTGTTAATTGCCTTTGGATGAGGTGTGCTTCCTGTGTTTATGCCAATATTCCTGTGGAGCACTGGACTTCACATTTGCTGCTCGTTAGTCTGCACCCAGAATGTTCTCCCAGGGCTCTGCACTGACAGGCAGGCTGCGTTCAGCTCTCAGCAAAGGGCAGCATATATTTGCTTTTCCCCAGAAGCAGAGCAGAGATCAAATTATAGCTACTTTTCAGTTTTCTTGGTTGCTCCCAAAGGAAATCCAGCTGAGCTCCCGTTTCCGAGCAAACTCTGCCTTCTCCCTCCCAACAGGAGGCAGAGGTCCAGAGTCATTTACCTCTCATGAGGATTTCTGCTCCTCTATTTTCCTCTGTTATCTACATAAATAGGTTCAGAACTGGCCCTCAGTTTTCATGCTCACTGTGTTAGATTTCAGACCTTAAAATTCCTGGGACACAGGAGGAGTTGAGAAGGTGGTTTCAGGATCTGTGGGAGTCGCTGCAATTCTGCAGCTCAGCTTCATCCAGCATCCATGGAGCAAATTCCCTGCCCGCCCTCAGGAGGTAAAACACATTTCTGGCACCCAGACCTTGCAGCTCCCATGGGACACAGAGCTGGTTCTGCAGTGTGTGCTTTGAGAAGGATTTCTGCTTTAATGTCCATTTAATGAGCAAACATCTACTTAAATGAAGTTTCCCTTTCAGCCTGCTACACACACTTAATTGTGGCTGGTCTCTTCAATTTGCTTAATTTGCTATTAACTTGCTCAAATCTTTTGCAGTTTGCTGACATGGAAATAGTGGTACTCAGCCTCTTTGACGAGCAAGGCTGCTCATTTTACCTTTGTGTTACATGCAAAGAGAAACCTTATTTATTTCATTTTTAGTATTATGTGTATGCTGCCTATAATGTCTAATCTCTTTATTTTTTAAATGTGTTAATTAAGGACAAGGGAACTGGAAAAAGGAATTTTGTTACTTTACTAGCTTTAAAACACATTTGTAAGTGATTGTTTGGAAAGAGTTTATGAAAAAGCATATCCACATCCTGTTCTTTAATACAGTTTCTTTCCCTCTACTCTTGATGTAGATGGGTTTCTCATACTAAGGTCTCTGTACATGGCAGCTCAGCTGCTGTTTGTTAGAAAATCAAACATTGAATCATTTCCCTTAGGGAAAAAAAGATAGATACTCAGTGTTCTGTGGACTTCAAAAAAAAACCTCGGGGAAGAATAGGCCAGACTTTGTTCTGACCAAGCTATAAAAGTCCTTAAATTAAGTCCTTTCTTAGTTGAGCATCTTCCAAGCTGATATCTTAAATTTGAACCGTGACATATGCATACATTGAAAGTTGGGTAGAATAGTTTGTGTTTAAATCCATCAAGCTCTGAAGACCTCTCTGTGCTCAGCTTCTGGTTTTGAGGTGTAAAAGCAGATCCATCTTCCTTGGCTTTTCTTTGGTAACATCCAATGTATTGGCAAAAATCTGCATGTAGGATACCACTGGCACCAACAGACTGCAAAAAAAAAATTGTTCTGTCTTTTTTCCTCCCAATTATTTAAGATTTAACAGGTTCTATCAGGTAGAAGTAGTTTACCCTAATTATTTAAGATCTGACAAGTACTGTAAGGAACAAAGCTGTCTGAATAAAATTATGAGGCATGTACATGTTCCTGTTCCCTGCTGATGGGACCTGAGTCATCGCAGGCTGAGGTGCACTAATTAATCCCAACCAAAGGTTTGTCCTCTCAATTAGCAGCCCCTTAGATAAGCTGTCTGGTTGATCTACAGCTGCCTGGTGGGAAATACCCAGGTTGTGCAAGTTTTATGATTCTGACTCCCTAGGCCAGCTGCAAAGTTATCTCAAGGAGAGGAGCTGATCTGTTTTGCAGAGTGCAAAGCTGCGTGCAGTGCTCCAGGGCAAATCCCATCAGGTAACTGCAGCAGAAGGCTGGAGTCAGCATCCAAAGGATGAGGAGAAATGTGCCATCAGCTTGGCACACTGCAAATTCCAACTCTGAACCACACAAAATCCCTCTCATAATGTTGGCATTTCTGGAAACCTGGCAAAGGGCATTTATATTCTCGTGACTGTCAGAGAAAGTGTTTCTGAAGCTGTCTGAAAATCCATTTTTAATTCCAGCTATAGAATATATGCTTGTATGTAAACACCACACAGAGTGTGAGCGAGGCCTGAAGAAGCCTTTAGTTATTTAACCCTAATAACCCTGTTATTTAACCCTAATAACCCTGTTATTTCCCAGCACAGAGGTACAACACCTTCTCTGGCCACGGGTGATCACAACACGCCAACAAGGAAATCAGAAGGGCATGTATTTTGTGTAAGAGTGTAGAGGCCCTGTTGCCCTGGTTTTTGCTAAGCCTTCTGTTTTTAACCTTGGAGTCAGATTCTTTCTCACACAGTTTCATGTAAATAATAGCCTATGTTTACTTAACGGTATTTTCTGGTTTTCATTCCTTTTGTGATAAGAGAACTTTGATGAGCATCTTTTTTCTCCAGTGGGATTGGGAAGGAAATGACATGTCCTCCAATCCCTTGTGCAGTTGAGAAATGTATAAGACGTGATATATGTAAATAATAAAAGTCTTTCCCCTCCTTTCTGCTGAACCTGGCAGGTGTGAGAGCCTCTTTATTGTGTCTTCCCAGACACAAGGCCCAGCTCAGGATAGTGAAGCTGAGCAGGGTTTGGGTGTGTCAGTCTGCCTGTCTATTTTCTTCTCCTCTCCAGTTTTCTCCTATTTCTCCCAGGCATCATTACTACCCTTCATTTCTGTCAGTGGCTTCACGGAAGAGTGCACTTAGCCTTGGGATATGACACACACTGGAGCAGTCTATCTCCCCTGTTTACCTAGGCTCAGACAAGAGGCCGGACCCTGTGTCTACTTAAACTCACCCTGTAGAAAATGAAGCCATAAACTAAAGTGAAATTGAAGAGGTGAAATGGAGAATGTTGCTCTGAAATCTCAGTTGTGACTCTCTCTCTCCTCAGCTCTCATAAATGGAGCCTGAGCTTATCCCTTCTTCCTTGCTCCAAGCCCCAGCTGCCACCAAGAGACCGAGGCACAAGAGCACCGGGTTTAACCTGTATCTTTAATTCTTTAATACTGTCCTATTAGCACAGTGCTTAAACATGCTGGGAATTTAAGGATAATTCAAATTGCACGCTTCAAGACTTTTAGTGCTTGGGAAGAAAATAGAGTTTTTGACTGATGGAGCACAATTCTTGTCCCAGCTGTACCTTTGTGACCTGCACACATTGGTATTGTAATGGAGGGGGCTGCAGAGCCTCCAAGGGATTTTTAATTTCAAAATGGATGGCAGATATCCATTCACTAATAAATCATCTGCAGCAGTTCTGCAAGAAATAAAAAAGGCTCTGGGCATGTAATTTTGGTCTTGTGTGTTTTTTCCCACCCTCTGGGTTCATAGAGTTAACACTTGTTTAAAGAAGGGATGGGCAGGTGACCAGCCACATTAATAGTTGAGACGTGTTATTGCTATAAATTCCATTTTAATTTTCTATTCAGTGCATAGTGAATGATGTATCAGTCAATACATCTGGTTTTTTCCCAGGATCTTGTTCTTGCACTTTTCATTCATGGTGCTGCTTTCTTTTGGGCAAGAAAACTCTTATAGATTTATTGCCTTTCTCTTTTCTGTGCAGCCTTTCCTAATAAGACCACTGCAGTGGCTGCAGCCTGTGAAATTAGCCCATGAACTCTTGTATCCTTGTCTGTCTGCCTCAATATCCCTCAGATCACTCTGATAAGAAGAACTGTGACCATATGTCTTTTTTATTACAGACTGTTGTTGGTGTAGGTGGCAGACTGATGAAATACAGTGGGGGCTTCCACTTCACATTCAAATTTCAGTGCACTTCTTTCTTTCTCCTTCCATTCAGTGGGATATCCACAAGTATGCCTAAAATCCACTGTTACAATGCACACAGGCAGTGCATAACTGTGGTGTGCCTATGGCTCTTTGGATGGTGCTGCCAGAGTAATTTCAGTGTCTCCTGGCAATCACACTCATTTGCACAAAAGCCAGTTTTGTATCTACAGTTTGGTTGTGGTAAAAGAAATAAAGGAGAATTAATGGATTTAGATCCAACCGAGTGATAAATATTGTCAGTAAAGTGATTTACTGTCTATCTACTGAGGCTTACAATTAATCTACAGGTGTTTTATATACTTAGAGCTTGTTCTGCAGCACAGATACTGAGTGTAAGTTCATGGCCTCACCCTGCTGTGCATCACTCTTTCAGTTCCTGTACAGTGAATAAAATGAAGTGATACCTCTGCAGTAATGACTGGGATGCCAGGGTTTTATTAAATTCAGATGTTGGGACTCTACATATGCATATCAGTTTATGCCTTATATACTTCAAACCAAGTGTCCTTCTGTCTGCATGTGAGTTCTGTGAGAACTCTCTCTCCTGATTTGCACCTATGATTTGTGCCAGACAAGAGAACAAACGCATGCTCATGGACAAGGAGAATCAATCCATTTTGAAATTATGCAACCTGTTATTTGTTGAGTGAAAGAGAGAGTTCTGTAGGGTTTTCTACCCCTGATTGCAGTATTTTGGACAGTTACGCTCAGGTTTTAGCATGGTACATAATGCCTAGACAAGGAACTTGCTTCTCTAATTGTGCCTGTGAAAGCACAATAAAGGACACGCTCACACCTGCTAGGTTCAGCAGAAAGGAGGGAAAAAGAGAGGACTTTATTTACCTTTAACATCTTTTATAAGATTCTCAACTCCACCAGGGATTGGAGGACATGGCACTTCCTCCTCAATCCCACTGGAGAAAAAGGATGCTCATCAAACTTTCTCTTATCACAAAAGGAATGAAAACCAGAAAAGACAGTTAAATAAACATTGGCTATTGTTTACATGAAAGTGTGTGAAAATTCTCTGACTCCAAGGTTATAACAGAAGGCTTAGCAAAAAACAGGACAACATCTAAGGACTGTTTGCATCACTTGATAACACTGGTATTGACCAGACCCCTACTGAGTAAGAAGACATCCAGGATAACTTTAGGTGCCAGACTAATGGAGTGAGGATGGATGCTTTGTCCTCCAGGCACTGGCCTGGTGTTGAAAAATTTGGAGCTCAGTTCCTGGCTGTGTCACACAGCTTATGATGTCAGGTGAGTCTTCTAGGGCCACTTTTTTTCCCAGTGCCTAAAGTACCAAGTGAATATCCACTGGCATTTCCAAAAGCAGCAGGGGATGGGCTTCCATGGGGTTTTCCAGCATTCCCATGGAGCTGACTTGCACAGTATTCCTCCCCCATGAAAGTCTGCCTTCCTAAAGGCACCCAGGTGATGGGGTCACAATGTTCATGACAAAAGGCATCCAACACACTTTTCCTGTACAATCTCTGAGTTTCCCTCATCAGGCAGGAGTTATTAAAAATACTTTTGTTGCTCAAAGCTGATATGACAAGTGAAGACTATTTTCCTTATTTTCCTGCTCTAATTTTGACTCTCTCGGACTGCTAACGAAAATAATAATAGAAATAATATCCTTAATTTTTTTGCTAAATAATCACAGTAGAAACAGTTTACCTATTACCCTAAAGAGTTTCCAAGTAACTATCTAGAGACAGGAGAAAAGTTACTCCCTGCACGGGGCAGGCAGCACTCCCATGCTCCCATTTCTTGCTAATCTTGCAGTGATTTGGGATTCGTGGCTCTGGGGTTGTCAGAGCCCGTGTTTAGGTAGCGTGTTCCACATCTAGGATGCTGTCAGCTACACTGAAGTGGCTGCTGAAATAAGATGCCTGAGAACCCACTCAGCCAAGACGTGCCATCTGCTTCCTGGCCACTGACAACAGCAAAATTTCCTGCGCTCCTGCCAGCGGAGTTCTCCCTCTCAAATCACATTCTGCAGTGCCAGAGTCATTCCCTGCCGTGTCATTAAAGCTGGGAAGGACTCAGACTCTCTGTTTCACTAACAATTTTGCAATTTCTGATCTTGTTCTTTTGGTCCAGAAAAGTGTGGGCAACTCAAATATGTCTTTCTCATTTTCTACATCTAAGATTTTTGCAATGTTTTTTTTTTCTGTTCAAGGAAACAGTATTATTTTGTGAAGTAATTTTAATTGAAAATAACAGCTTCAAATTGATGTCAGCACAATGCTTATTCTTTTTCTAAATGATGTGGGAAAGGGTTTTTCTTTAGTGCCTTCTTATGTAAAATATTTAAATGCAGATATTCACTCATTTCTGACTGTTGTGGGTATGTACGTTTCTGCTTCAATGCAGTGGTGATGCACGCTGTGAATTCTTCACATAGTCAGTGTCATTTGGCCAAAATGTAAAGTAAGTAATATTGTACTGGATTCTATGGATTTTTAACAGAAAATATACAGCATAGAGTAACCTTCTGCTGGCAGAAATCACTTAACTTCTGTCAGCCTCTAGCACCCCTAAGAGCAGGACTGACTCCCCAGCTGGAACTCACTTCTTATCAGATTTTTGAAAACCAGAATATGTCAGCAGTCCTAAATTGGGATCTTAAGAGTGGAATCACAGAAAAACCTTGTTTCCTGAACCAACACTTGTTTAACAAATTGATGATGTGGATACCAAATGGGGCCTTTTCCAGCTATAGCTGAAGAAAATTAAATTGCAAGCAGACACCAAAGAGATTGTGTCACTCCTTCCATGTCCCTTCTGCTCTCCATATCTGCTTGCATGCTCCCACCTTTTCCCCTTGCACTTGCACTGGGGTTTTCTCCTACTGGTGAGCCAATTTCATCCTCTAAATCAACAGAAATAAAATTGTGATTTGTTTGTTGGGGTGGTTTTGGTGTTTTGGGGGGTGTAGGATTTTGAGGTTTTGGGGAAGTTGTGTGTTAATTGCTACACTTATTGAGCAGGATGAGAGGTTGATTGCCTAATGCTGCCTGCCTGCTGCTGTTCCTTCACCTCCTCCTCAGCTGTGCTAGCACAGGTATTTTTGCATCCACGCCTTGAGCTACCTCAAGGGATTGGTACATGTTTAAAATAACCTGGTAAAAAATGCCTTTTATTATTCTGAATCAGTTCTTCTCACAGTGTCACAAACAATTGTGCCAGGATGCCTAAAGGGAGGTGTTGGAAGAAGCTGGGTGGTCAGGAGAGGGAGAGGAGAAGGGCACAGGCTGCCAAAACAAATGGATGTCAAATCTGCCCTTAGCACAGTCTGGAATACCCACGCAGGGCAGTAAAGAGCTGATATGACACAAATTCACATCCCAGCTTGGCATGCAATCCCCTCTCAGTGTAGATACAGCCTTAACTGCTGTGATAATAATAATAAGATTCACTGATGGAGCCGCTGCGAAGCACTTGAAAGGATTTGCTGTTCTTTAGTGCATCTGGAGCAAGAAGCACAAAGGAATCCATGCTAATCTACTGGTATGAGCTCTGTTCTTTGGGATTTATTTATTCTTCCATTTAAGACACAACTTGCAGCTGCAAGGAGCTGAAGCGGGGACTTAAAAATAGAAAGAGACGAAGTGTATTACACGAAATAACCTCTAAGTAGACTATCACGTCTGGCTGTGCCTTTGCAGTGTATTGTGTGTCTAATAAAATATATATTTAAAAAAATAAATTTTGAACTCTACAGTATTTTCAGCCTGAAATTTCTGTACATGCCCTATTATGAACCATGACAGGGAATCCTACACGATTCCTGAGTTCTATGAGTACAGAAAAGCACATATGGAAAATGACATAAAGTAGTCTGGGTTTAGAGCTCTTAGGAACAAACACGTATCACTAGGATACTCTAAGCATAGGTGGCACCTCTTAGGTTGCTACTGAAATTCCTTGTATCATTTAAGAATGTTGTTCCATTTAAATGTGAAAAGGCTTTGACGTCTCAGGAAGCAGATGCAGGTAAGGCACTTTATTCAGTGCCATCAGCAAGACACAGGGAAACTGACAGGTTCCTGCCTACCGTTTCTTTTCCACCCTTTCCCAAGTGAGTTTAGTGTCGTAACACACTTTAAAAAATATTCTTCTTATTTTTTTCCCTGCATGTGTGATACTTGTTCCCCCCAGGACTTGCTCATGGTCAGCTGTTGCCCTGGAATTCTGTAAGCCTTCTGTTTTTAACCTTGGAGTCAGATCCTTTCTCACAGTTTTATGTAAATAGTAGCCGATATTTACTTAACGGTGTTTTCTGTTTTTCATTCCTTTTGTGATATGACCACTTTGATGAGCACCTTTCTTCTCCAGTGAGATGGAGAAGGAAGTGACATGCTCTCCAATCCCTTGTGGAGTTGGGATGCGTATAAGAATAAGATAATGTCAATAAATCGATGTCATATCCTCCTTTCTGATGCACCTGGCAGATGTAAGAGCCTCTTTATTGTGTCTCTTCGGACATAGTCAGCTGCTGATGGTAGTAAGTAGCTGTCCCATTGTGTGGTCACCCTGCTCTTCGTTCTGCTCCTGTGGTTTCACAAGCATCTGTGCCTCCAGCTCGAGCTGCTGGGAGCTGAAATGCAGCTTCAGCCTCGTGCATTGCATTGTGGCAGCTGCACCCTCTGCAAATCCGTCCTAATGAAACCTGGCCAAAGTGGTCAAAGTTGCTCCAGACTAAATGAAACTGCCACGTTTTTGACAGCTGAGATGGCAGTCCAGCACATCTCTCATAGCTCAGGATGGCATGCATCATTAGATTTACAGAATGGGAAAGACAAGCCTGTGCTAGAAGCTACTGTCCTTCAGGCTTTCACATTATTTTTTCACTTTCCTTGAAATTCAAACAAATTAGAGGCCTTGAAAGAGCAACGATGAACAGATATGGTTTGTCAGCTGCTTTAAAAAAAAAAAAGACAGAAAAAAATCAAAAGTCCAAAATACTACTTGTGATATTTTGCTCTTAAAAAAAAAATCTGCTGTATTTAATTTCAGGGGAGTGTGACAGATTGCAAATGGATAAAATTCAGAATACAAGTTACTGGTGTTGATGTAACACCCAGAGCAGGGGACAAAAGGCTCTTAAGGACTTCCCTCTTTTGGCACCTTTTCATACTCTTTTACAGACTTTTCAAGGGCTGCCTATATTGAAGCAAAATGTTTGTCCAATTGAATATCCCAGCTTATATTTTATGGGTGAATCTCTTCTGATGAAACAGGTCACCTGGACAGGCATCCCACAGCACCCACTTCAGTCCAGAGCTGGCATTTGGAGACAAGGAGTGAGAACAGCACAACTGCAAGCCTTTAATGCACCTTCTGTGCCTGCCAGGCTCCTTGTAGGCTCCAGAGCTCAGATTTCTGTCATTATGGCTATCAGGGAGAGTAAGGTAAAGGAAAAATATGCTCTCAAGGCAGCAAGGACACTTTACATTCATTAAAATACTCAGATGTGGCTCAGTTTAGAAGTTCTCCAGAGCTGTAACACTCTGCATATCTGTATCACTCAGATTTCCCTGGCATTTTTAAGAAATATTTACAAATCTTAATATCTCTTATTTTATTTGGAGATGACAAGTCCGTTAAAAAGGAAACGTGGCAAAAAACTCTTGTGCTATGCAAATTAATGTTCAAGGAACATACAAAAACCAGAGAAATGTGGGGTTTGAGGCCTTGGTAAACGGATGTTTGGAGAAAGAAGTAATAATACAATAATAAATCTCTCTCAGCATGAAGTGCTGGGGGCAGACTCCTGAGGTGGAGTAAAGACCCTGTCTCCATTCGTGTTGAAGGAATTGGGCTGATTGACACCGCCACAAGTGGGAAGGACGTGGGGATGTACATCAAATATATCCTAAAATAAAAACACAAAAGGAAACAAAAATCAGCCTTCGAATGATTCCCTTCTGGTTAGGAGTGTGCTCTGGGAAAATTAGCCATAAATAATAAATCTTTAAGAATGATGTTTTTCACTTCATTTTTCTGTAAAGTGAGATATTTCAATTTATTTCATTAAGACTAATTCCCCGTCCACCATGCCCTTTTCCCTTAAGGAAAGTTCATAAATATTTCCTTGTTATTTCACTCTTTCTTAAGTTGTTTCTTGTGAAGAACTTGGAAGGATTTGTTGATTTACTGTGAATCCTTTCTCTCATCTGTTCTGCTCCTCTGCTCAAGGCTGTGTGTCATGGTTGAACCCCAGCTGGCCATGGCACCCAGCCTCTCACTCCCCAAAACCTGGTGGGATGGGGAGGAGCCTTGGTTTGAAAGACAGGTGTCTGCTTAAGGAGGGCAGCAGCCTCCCTCGGAATGGAGAAAATGCAACTCCCCTCCCTCTGNGGCCTTGCTGGGCCATGAACAGGAGATAATCCAGGAGCCAGTTCTCTGTGAGCCATGGGCAAGGCCTTGATGGGCCATGAACAGGAGATAATCCAGGAGCCAGTTCTCTGTGAGCCATGCAGGAAGGCATTGATGGGCCATGAACAGGAGATAATCCAGAGGGAGGAGGCAGGGAGCACCACCCCACCTGGCCTCAGCAGCTCATGAAAATGGTAAAAGAATATTTTTTTGGGCCTATCTTACACTATAACCTATGACAGGAGGAGCAGTGGAAAAATGTAGAACTCACGGGCTGAGATAAAAACACCTTAATAATTAAAGTAAAGTAAAATATACTCCAACAACTACTACTACTAATATTGATGGAATATGGAATATTCCTTTGGCCACTTTGGGTCTCCTGTCCTGGCCATGCTCCATTCCAGCACCCTGTGCACCTGCTCACTGATAGAGCATGGGAAAATGGAAAGTCTTTAACTTTGGGAAAAAAAACTTCCTAGAAACAGCTAAAATATCAATGTGTTATCAACATTATTCTCATACTGAATCCAAACCAGAGCGTTGTATGAGTTAGCAGGAAGGATGGCGGCTTCCAGCTGAAACCAGGACAATGTGAAGCAGCAGCACGGGGCTTTTTCTATTCTGGTTCTTCTTTTATTCCATTTAATTTCTTGTTCCTTTGTTATATTCAGGATTTCAGCCTCGAGCTGTCTGTTCAAACTGCCCTCAGCATGTTGGCCACTTACCCTCACCATGCCATCTCCCGTGAAAATTATTACATATATATTTGCATTCTGACATTAATTTTATAGGGCTGGGGTTCTTCTAATCCTGGCTGTTATTATAGAATCATTTTCTTATCCTCTCAATTTATGTTTAATATGTTTTTTTCCTCCTTTGAGATGCAGTAGCTCTTTCTTGTGTATTGCCCCTCTGCTATTTGGCTGAGAGAAGGACCCTGCTTGAAAGGCTCTTTTGTAATCCTGTAAAATTCTGCTTAGTTTGAGTCATAATAAAGTAAAATTCTGCTTGGCTGGAGCCATAAACCAGCTAAAAATGTGAATTTCCTTTCTTATCTCTTCGCTGACTTTCTCAGAAACCTACAAAAAATCCACTTAATTGTGGATGTTCCACACCACGCTCAAAAGTGTCGGGCCAAGGCTGGGACCAGAGACCAGCTGTCGGCTGCTCGTGGTTTTTCCTACTCAATATTTGACTCTGGCTTGAAGCTCAGGCTCCAGCCTGGAGAAAACCAACCAGCTCAGCACTATTCCATCCAAAGGCAGCTGGGAGCAGCAGGCAGCAGGCTGGCCAAGAAGCAGCACTTCTCCACAGTTACCCTGCTCCAGCCAAAACCAGCTCTGGATTGCAAACCCTCCTGCTCTGTTCCAGAAGTGATGAGGCCTAAATGGTTTGCAGATAATGATAATAATAATATCACCCAGGATAATTAATGATATCACCCAGCTGGTCTTGGCTCTGCACTCAGGCTGCTCATGGTCACCCCGGTGGGATGAAGGAGCATCTCTGGTAGCAGATTACAGCAGTTCTAACTCCTGACTATTAATATTAATAACTCTTGTAGATAAAGGGAGATGCCCTCCTCACAGAATCAAACCATCCAACAGCATCATTCTAAAATTTTTTGCAGCAAATTTATTATTTGTTTTCTCTAAGTACGAGTGGTGGCCTGATCCAAACCTCGTTGCAGCCTGAGGAAAGATCCAGTCTCGCTGGATCTTGTTGTAGAGTTTGGCAGCTTGAGTGCAGAAAAATTCTTTCTGGTTTTATTTTAGGACTTCTTAAAAATATTCTTCTATTTACTATTGGAGTTTGCCTGCTTTGAAGTCCAAACATCCCATCTGCACATGTATCAGCATCCAGGTGGTCTCTTTTTTCCCTCCAGCTGCACTGAGAGGCTTTCTCATTGCTAGTTTGGAAGTAAGTTTTGCCCCTGACTTTACTTTATTCGTGACATCACCACAGATTTTTTGCCTCACCTTTTTTACTCAGCAGTAGCATCTTGCAATTTAAAACAGTCCATACTCTCACTACAGGGGCATGCAGCTAAAGGGAACAAGTATCTGCCTTGGTTTGGAAAACAATACTGAATGGTGTAAAAATTCAAAGGACTTAAATTTATTATAAAACCCAAGACACTTCTTAGAAGATTTTTTTTAGGATTACTTTTTTTTTTGCTGTTCCCAGGGGATTTTCTTAATACTGTGGGACTTTGCTTTATCATAACCTTGCTCCTCCTCCTAAATTAAAACTGAAGCCAGAAACAGAAGTATCTCTAAAGACAGCAGCTGTGTGGAAAACTTAACAGAGTTTCAGAGCAGCAAGCTTATCTGCTTCAGGATATTGCTAAGGAACCAGATGGAGAATAGTTTTCCATAGTTAACCATCTGGGCCCTGCAGTGATACACTCTGCCCTGAGCATGACTGTGGGAATTGACTTCATGGTGGGAAAAAGCAGAGAAAAAAGATACAAGCAGAGAAAGAAGAGGAAAATATTTTATATTGCAAAGATGCACAGCCAAAGAATCCCCATTTTGTCACACACTGCAGTTTCCTCATCTCTGTGGGATAAAAGGAAGAGAAAGTGAGACTTTAATGGTTACTATAGCAGGAAAGACAGCTGTGAAGGAAACCAGATATGGTGTTTTGTTTTTAGTGGAACTTTGAGTTGCTAGATGTCAAAGTGCAAGGCAACACTTTCTGACAGGGCTTCTAATTGTTTACATTGATATATAATTTTAGGTCTGCTGGATTGATTTTTGGAGTTCTGCACTTCAGGGCTTCCAGCCAGTGCTGCGTTCACAGCTGAGAGTTGCTGTGGTTTGCAGTGACCAGAGAAAGGTGAGAAATCTGGGATGTTCCATGGGGTTTGTGGCAAATACCAAAGGCCTGGTAACTAGATGGAGTCAAAGAAAAAAAGAGAATGAGTGGATTTTCTGAGCGGTCCTGCTGTACAGGCTTATCATGAAATCTATAGGCAAAAAGTCCTTAGGTGTTAAATATAAAATTGTCCTGGAACCAGAAGACAAAACAAAGGTCATTTTTTCTCAGGTTTTCGTGAGGGTCTACAATTTTCCTTGCTAGTTGCAGTCTCTAGCTGGAGTTTTCCATGCTGTCCAGGCATTCTGGCTTTTTTCCTGCTGTGTTGGTTCTCCAGCATTGAATATTATTTCATCTTTTTCTGTGTGCTTTTCTCTGCCAGGACAATTGTAGGACCTTCTTCCTCTAGATATTCACCTGCTTGTGGGAACCTCGTGGAGACCTTTTTTCTTTCTGTGACTTTTTGGATGAAGCTTGACAATGGCTTTGCCTTCCTTAGTAAATTTGGCTAAAATGGTAGGGTTAATTTTTTTTTTTTTTTAAAAAGAGATATAAGGTAAATAAACCAATAAATCTGATTCATCTCATAGCCCTGCTGAGTTTTGAAGTACCCAGATAACGCAGGTTAGATCTAGTGGACTCTTTAACAGTATGAGCTGGGATCATGAGTTACTGAGAGTCACTGAGCAAGTATCATCAACCTCCATTGAATATTAGGGTCTTATATAGGATTTCAAACTCTATCTTGCTTTTTTATGTGTGTGACAGGTCAAGAGAAATATTAAATAGTTATAAAAACCTAAAGCCCAGGCCGTTCAGCACATTTCTAATATGGAAATAAAAAGGTTAAAATTTCCATGACCTTTACCTGAATAGAACTGAATTTTTTCTTTATATATGTGTGTGTTGCAGCTTCTCTGTAAAGGGAGACAAAATTCCCTGTAATGGTTTAAATTGCTGTATATCTTCTATTTTAACAAAGGCCCACACCACCTCAGCCTGGTGGCACTCTACGTGTGCTCATGTGTGTTTATTGCATCTGGATGTTCACAAGGAATTAACAGACAGAACTGGTTATCAGCTAATCATCAGCTTATAATAAGATTTTTTTTTTCTCTTCTCGAAAGTAAATCTGTGTGGGGAAACTGTAATGATTGGGTTTTGTTTCTGTGTGTCACTGGTGTGGAACAAACCCCGTGCTTTGATGTTGAGATTGGCTTCAGGTATTAATGGCATGAAAGAGTTTATGGGGGTGATATCACACATAGAGGTGCATATCTCACTCTTAAATTACTTTTGTGAGAGAATATCAATAAAAAATAATAATATAACCCCCCTATCCATTAATCCTTTTCTTCATCACTGTTTAACTGCTGAACTGGAGAATATGACCTGTATGAAAAGCTTGGCAGTAACGTGTGGCGTGAAGAAGATGGGGAGGTCATGCGGGCAAATAGATCATTATTTTGCAAAATATTTGCTCTTCTTTATTAGTATTTTATTCTTCTGGTTTTTTTTTTTTGATTGGAAGCTTGTCCTGTTGGTTAAGGCCTAAGTTAAGGCCTGTTGGTCTGACCCTCTTCCCAGACAATTGGTAGCAGAGCCTTCAGTTGAACCCGTGTTGTTCCTCCCTTGTTGACTGTTGGTCTGCCAGTGATCAAGCAGTGAGCTCTGCTTCTTAATGCACAAAAGTATAAATAGTTTATACCTTGGAGCACAGAATATCATGGAAAGTGTGAGGAAAATTATTCACCTATAAGGAGGAAAGTTGTTAGGCTGCAAAGAGAGAGAGAAATCTACACTAAACAAGGAGAAATGTCTGTTCTTGCTCTCTTACATGCCAGCCTTGAGCTAAAAAGGATGTGTCAGGGCAAGCAGCTGCTTTGAGGCAGCTCAAAGGGAACACTGAAAAGTTCCCTTTGTGTCTGAAAGGAATTCTTTTCAGTAGTTTTGCCCTAGAGTTGGCTATGTCTGAAGGCCTTTTCCTTTTCCATAAATTTGACTCCGCTGTATTCTGCCCCCATTGTGCATAAGTTAAAGCTCATAAAATGCATAACTGAGTTGCAAACAACATCTTTCAGGAATTAATGTTTTTAAACACAGCTTTAAACACTCTTTGTTTTGTGTACTCCAACTGCTCTTGGCCATCAGTCAGAATCTGCTAAAGGGATCTGTTCTGCAGGAGCTGATCTGCAAATTTCCACCTGGGACACGTGAACTTTTGCCTGATGTTTCTTCATCCTGCAGCCCTTGGCCCTTGAGAGTGAAGTTGGATGACAGCCTCATTCAGCAAAAGGGAAAGCAACATGTAAATTAAAGTGGCAGTAAAAAATCCAAATGAGACAATGTTGTCTATAAATGTTTTTCTGAAAGAAGACCAAGCGAGGTGATGAAGAAATTCTGTGAAATAATTCCCCATGTTTCCTTTGTCTGCCTATCCCTGGACACTGATTTTCCTTGTACAGATAGCTCTGTGTAAGATACAGTCCATGGTTTGAAGCCTTAAGTGACACTTACAGATGGCCTCCTGAGAGGTGGCAATAGATTTTATTTTCCCTGGGTGACCCTCCTGTATACTGAGTAAGAAGACAAAAATCTTCCTTCTCAAAGAGCAGGAAGGTACCAAGGAAGGTATTGGGAAGGTCCCAAAGGGCCAAACCCTGCAGTAGAGACATGAAGACATTGAAATCAGAAGGCAATAGAAACAGCCCTTATTCTCTCTTTTTTTCTTTTAATTTTTATTTAAATGCAGTTCTCTGGCTGCAATCAGTCCCCAAGTCCTTCAGTTAAAAAATAAAGTAGGAATAAACTTTTTTTACCGCAGAGGAGAGGGATTTCCTCAAGAAGTACCTCATGCAAGTTGCTGTAAGTTGCCTTTTTGCCATTCACAAATCTTCAGAGTGGCTGCTGAGTGCCACCACTGCAGTGGTGTGAGGGCTGCGTTGGAGCAGTGTGAAAAGTGCCACCCTGGGAGGGCAAGAGCCCGATGATGGACGCTCCCATTGCTCAGAGGGTTCCTCCTCTCTAATAGGAAGTGGCATGAAATACTCCATCATCATTAAGTGGTCAAAGATTTTAATCTGCTCGTAAAATTGCATCTAGAGTAATTGAGTCTCTGTGTGTGTGTCTCTAATTGTCTTATCACAGTGCTCCTCTGGCTCCGAAAAATGAGAGAAGTAACATGTTTTATTAAAAGACAGAATTTATGGTCGTTTGACTCCAGAAGCCCAAAGCTTGCACAGACTCATACTGTGCTACAGGGACTTAGATTTATTCTTTCTGATGTTCATTTAAATGTCCTGTGAACGTGTGGAAAACATGCCACTTTTAGATGTTTTCCAGGCTCAGTTTCACAAGTAGTGTAGGAAGAACAATCAGAATTTTTTGTGTTCTTTAAATAGATTTGGAACTGAATACTCTAGAATTTGTGGTTACTTGAAACAAGGCTTGATACCAGAGACGATTTCAAAATCCTGAACCAAGCACCCAGCGAAAATGGAGCTCCTGCATCTTATTGTGAGTTCTCCTAAGGAACCATGGAGCTAAGCCAGGGGAATCATTGCCATAAAATGTTGTGTATGCAAAAGAAGTCTATATATGTTTAAAAAATGTTAAGACATGTTGGGGGGGAATATATTTCTTGGCTGACTATTAAACATAAATTACCTTGGGCTTGGCCTTAAGTAACAAACCTCTGGAGCTGAGAGAGAGTCTGAGGGAGAGTCTGTGATCCCCCTTCCTGGGTCTCCACCCCAGCTGCTGTTTGGGACACCAGACTGAGCTAAAAGCATCTTTCTCTTAGGCTGAACCCTGCTGGTAGAGCATGTTGCCATTAAAGCACCTGAAAATCTATTTTTGCCACGTAGAAGCCACTAAAGACAGGTTTTAACTATTTTAGTTCCCCTTAATGATGTTAAGCAAAACACAGTCCTGTGTTTTCTATTATCTTTTCGCCCCCCAATCCTACATATTGTGCTGTTTTCTGTTCTTTTTGTGTTATTATTTTTTCCTCTTCACATTCACCTGCTTTAACACAGTTTGCTTGGTAAGATTCCTCAAACAGGAACGATCATATAAAAAGTATACTGTGAACACTTACCTTTTATTCTTGGACAAATTGCTCACTGCAAGGGAGAGTGTATCCAGAATTGCTCTACATAAAACAATGGCATTTTTATTGTGTTGTGATGAGAACAGTTCACCTTGCTGATGACCTCGGGAAGGCAGGCTGCCTCACACATGCAATTTTAGCTCATTGAGATTTCAAAGATCCCTTTCGAGCATATATCACTGAAAGCCTTCTTTCAGCACGTTGACTCTCTGTTCTTCTCCTCCCTCATCAGGTTTAACATGCTGCTGGAGGCCTGCAGAGAATGCAGCAATGCCAATAAAATGGGCTTGGGGAGAAGCAGATTTTGAAGGAATGTGAAATGAGTAAAGAGAAATTTGGCTGAAATTCAGCAGTGCGGACAGGAAGTGGGGAAGGGCTGCAATTGTATGATATCAACAACAAGGCCACAATTAAATTTCTAAATACAAAACCCCCCAAAAATACAAACTTCAGAGCCAGACTGCAGAATATGTGCTTTGTTCATGCGATCCTGTTGATCCCAGGATGAGAGCTTTTGTGGGATTGCTCAGATATAGACACACAAATTAAATCTGTGTGGTGGTTTAGCAGGATCTTGTCCTGCAGAGACCAGTGCAGTGGGTGCCAGCAACACAAACAGAGTTATTCTGGCTCTTGGAGAGCCTACAGATGGTGATTCCCACAAGCAAGTCCTCAGCAGCACTGGTGGGAATGGCAGCTCCAGCAGACAAGTGACTGCAGAAGCCTCAGGACTGGGGGAAATACGACTAAACCTGTACCAAACAGAAACACGGAGCTTGAAAGATCTTTTGGTGCTCCCAGCCATGTTTGGGGAGCACCTGTGAGTTTGTCTAAGCCCTGTTCTGTGTCGGTAAAGGACACAATAAAAGAAACTCTCACACCTGCTAGGTTCAGCAGAAAGAGGGGAAAAGAGAGGACTTTATTTACATTTCTCATACTTTATAGGTTTCTCAATTCCACAAGGGATTGGAGGACATGGCACTTCCTCCTCAATCTCACTGGAGAAAAAGGATGCTCATCAAACTTTCTCTTATCACAAAAGTAATGAAAAACAAAAAACACATTAAAATAAACATTGGCTATTGTTTACATGAAACTGTGTGAAAATTCTCTGACTCCAAGGTTATAACAGAAGGCTTAGCAAAAAACAGGACAACACTGTTCTGCAGTTCATTCCTTACAATGTAGCTTTGGCCTGTAATTTTTTCTAGCTTTGTTTTAAAAGTCCCAGTTGGAGGAAACAATAAGTGTTAAGACACTCATCTGTGACCTAATTTCTCAACTTTGATTTTCCCCCTTCTGTCCGAGAGAGAGAGAAACGGGAATCAAATTCACTCACAGCGCCAAAAAATGTGCATGAACATTTCCTCCATATAAATGGGAAAGATGTCTTGATGAAGTGTAAGGATAAAATGTGTAAAAATTGAGTTTTCTTTTCATTTTTTACAGTGGAGATTCTTTAGAGGCTTCAATATTTTTTTTAGGATCTGTTAGAAAGAAAGAGTTTCTAAGCCGTGTTCCCTCCCCACCACTGGAACAAAATTCCTAATATCCTTAGAAATCAATCCTGTTTTCACATGCCCAACCTATCAATGAAGGGAAAGGGGAACATAAGAAAGATATGTTGTTTATTTATAGTGTCTCTTTATACTGTTGAGACCCAGCTTACAGAGTCTTTGTTCTGTTGCATCTTGAGCGTTTGTCCTTGAAGGGACTGATGTATGCAAATGCCATTGGAAAAACAGGAGACACAAGCACTGAAGGCATCCAGGAGGTTTTAAAGAAGCAAATGGAGATGAGAACAAGAAAATTACTGAAATGGAAATCTCAAAAGTAAAGAGTTTTCAAATCCATATAAACTCAGTAAACAAGAGAAAGAAAATATATATTATTCTTTTCACATTTGCAAACTTTGTACCAACATTTAACTGCTCAGTAAAATTTATTAGTTACTTTTTTTTCTGGTAAAAAAAATGGATTAATCTTTGGAAGGCAGCAGGGGAATGACAGGAGAGTAAGTATGAGGGAGTATTGGAGAGAAGTGTGGACAGAGGAGTTCCTACAGAGTGTCAAGGCAGGGTTATAGCAACAGGCTGGGAGAGCACAAACACACACACTGGATTCAGGAAACGAGCAAAGAAATCAGTGAACCTTTTAAGTGACATTTAGAAAAGTTCACCCTTTCAGTAGCTATTCCTGAGAATTGCAAAGCAGAAAATAAATCTATACCTAGAGAACAGACACTGGTTTCTGCTTTAGATATATCGCTTTCAAGCAATAAAAGAATTTAGCTTGGAAAACCAATCTAGCCACGGCCCCTCACGCAATTGGTTAGACTGAGTGACTGCAGAATTCGCTCCTTGCTCGTAACACATCTCCTGTTCCCTGTTAAGGATCTGTTAAATACTCAAGAATCAGCTGATCCACCGAGTCCCACTGAAGCCAAGTGGAGCAAAACACGGGGCTGTGACCTGTTTTTCATCTCTCTGTTGGAAACTGGTCAACGTGCTCACTGTGACCCAGAGGCCTCAGTCAGAAGCCAAGAAGCAAGGAGCTGCTTTGTGAAGAACACCTCTGGCCAGCTTTGCAGAGGGAGTACAGGAGTCGGGGCACACGCTGTGCTTCAGGCAGGGTTGGTGCTCTGTGGCCACAGAGAGGGTTGTGCCCTGTGAGGCACTTCAAGGTCATGCTCTGGAGATGGTCAGGGAACAGGCACAAGTTAAGCCTCAGCCCATTTTATGAGGAATCCCAAAATCGGTGGAGTTTTCAGAGGTGTGGATGTACACAGGCCAGAAATTGAGAACGGGCTGCCACTGGTTTCTAACCTTGGCTGTTGGTTAAAAAATTGAGCCTTGTTGGTTAAAAAATTGTTGGACTCAAAAATTGAGTCTTCACTGAAGTGTTTCCTCTATTCTCAAAATTATAAATGTGTTCCCAGATAGCTAATCCAGCACAGAGCCTTCTGCTACCACAGTTTGTGTATAAATATGAATAATTTGCCACCAAGTAGAATCGTTGTGAAGCTAAATAAGCTACTGTGCTATACTCACACATTAATCTTACTGGAGGCTCAGGGGGAAAGTGGAAGCAAAATACTTCAGTGAGAGATTAGTCTGGGTTATTCTCAATGGAAGATTAATCCAGAAATAGTCCCTACATCTTCTACTCATTTACCCAGCAGAAGAATTTATTAAATAGTTCCTGAAAGTTCAAGAATTGGGAATTTTTCCTGTGACAGTTGTGCCATACTTTATTTCTTTTCTTTTCTACTGTTTTTCTGCTTTACATCATAGCTTCACTGAAAACACGTTGACTGTAAAAGGCTTGAAGGTGCATTTTTTCAGTAAACTTAAGAAAATAAAGATGAAAGGAACTTAATATTTTTGGTTTTATTACTCTCACTTTAAGAAAATGTCTTTTTTTTTTTTTTTAGCTGAATCATTACTTTGACCTCTTTAGAAAAGTGTTAAGGAAGGATTTTTCCAGAAGTTTATAAATGTTGCTACTTTTTAATAGAGCTACAAAATCCTACACAGTGACAGAGCTTTTTTCCAATGTATACATGGATTTTAGACCTGTAGAAAATTTGACTTAATGACCAATGAAGAAGCTTAAGGAAATTTTGGTAGAAACCCCATATTTTTCTTCTCATGCTAAAACTCCTTTGGAGACTCATTTATGTAAACATGTAAATATGACTTGTGCAAAACTTCATTCTTAAGACAGTTCCTGGTTTTAATAGTTTTTTTGCTTCCTTATTGGCAGCTATCAGAAAGATGTTCTGCTTTAGATGAGCAGTCCACATTGAATTACATATAATTAATAGCAAATACCTAAAAAAGAGAACTGCTAAATGCATTCTGGGTTAAAACAGGCATGCATAAACTAGTAAATTTGGAAAAAGCAGAGAAATTTCCCTCCCTGGGGTGCTAGCTACTGAGAATTGTTTATTGAGTAACAGCAGTTGGATTATTTCCATTGTGTGTTTGTTGCAGGATGTAACTGGTGGGAATAATTTTCCATTAAACATCTCCCTCAATCTCTGCATTGATGGAGTCATGGTGGGACACTGTGAACTTGGCAACAAAACTGAAAACTTATGCAGAGATTCAGAGATGGATATTTGAAAGGAGTTTAAGAGTGTAAATATATTTTATATAAATGCTACAATACCCGTGTGCTAGTTTCTAAGCAAAAATTGACATGTAGATCCTTTTACCCATGATCTACCTCTTCTGTCACTGTTTTCTTTATTTCTTCACTGTATCAAAAAGTTGTTTAGGCGCTCCATGGTAGGAGCTGTTTGAGCACATACCAAAATATGTATATGAAACCTGGATTTTACACAGAAGTAAACAAATGTAGAGAGTGTAAGAAGCCTCCCTAATGCAATCAGTAACAAAAAATCAAAGCCTTATTTTCTGTATGTTTCTCAGAGTATAATCCATGTTAAAATTCATCAACACAAGTAGATTTTTATCTCCTTCAACATTAAACTATGAATAAAGTATGACAGCCGCAGTCCATACATTGACAAAAACTCAGCTGTAAACATCAATTAACGGGGAACGAGCATCATATTTTGCCTTTTAAATAACTGGGTTATCCCCTGACTTCTAACAGCAGATGTCAATATGCTTTTTAACTCAGTTTCTCAAACAAATAAAAAACTTATTGAAGATGCTAGTATGTTCATTAAATGGTACAGTGTCACTGAAATACTGTTCTGGAGATGTGTGTAGTATAAACATTAACATTTACATAAAACCCTTGTCAAGGTATTTGCTTCCCATGAATGAGTATTGGTCAAACATTTTAGTTTTGAACTCATTGTTCCCTCTCGTCCCATTTCATTGTGAATGTTATTGCAGCATTTTAAGGAAGTGAATGGAATAGAAATGTGAATAACTGGGGATGTAGGTTGGAAACCATAATGTGCTAGTAGTGAATTTTTCTGATACTTCATCAAGAGAGGTAAATTTTATGGGCAGAAAACTCCATGACACTTCATCCTTATTCTGGAAAGGACAATTTGAAACAGGGAATGCTTGTGACCAGTGTGTTGTAACCTTCAGACCTGTCTTGTACAATAGCATTTGCCAGATCCCAGAGACCGAAAATGAAATTCTAGTTAGATGTAACTCTTTTGTCTTCCTACTTGTAATAAGATTTGAGACCCCATGGGGTTGTTTCAGCATGTCAGGTTAAGCCTTTTTAATCTCCTTATGATCAAACTTCATCCTCCAGAGCAGATAGTTAAGACTGAGTTTATCACAGATAGAACTTTTTTTATTTTTTTCCTAAAGGTCAAAAATTCATATCCCACTTTAAGTAGTAAAGAATAAAGTCTGAGCACCTTGCACTTGTCCTTACTGAACTTCCTGAAGCTCTCACAGGTGAACTTCCTTGCAGCAGTCACAGCCCAGCTGTTTACCTTTATCGACAGCAATATTTTAATTTTTCCTCTTGAAACGATGTCTTAGGGGACTTGGGGGAAGCTTTTGTTGTTTCCAGCTGTGATGGAGCAGCTGTCTGGCTGACAGGTCACTGCCCACTATTTATTTATCTCGGTACAGTCCTGCCTGGTGAAAGACTTCTCTATAGAGTGACTTTTATCTGCAACATGGGACTTTGCTTGAATAGGAAACATTATTTGGCAAAAAACTGATTTTGTGGGTGGTGCATTACTTCTGCTGGTGAAACAGCAACCTCTTTGCCTGGTAAATCTTGGCACAGGGCTTGAAAATATGTGTATTGTTAACAGCTAGAGGTGATCACCTGGCAGAGAGCAGCAACCTTACCTGATAAATATCACCTTTCCTTTTTTTTTTGTGATCCTAGAGTTCATGTGAATGACTTTTTTCTGATGTATTTGACTTTCAGCATATTTGTCGGTTTATAGCACACATTGCCAAGAAGAATCAATTCTAATCAATTCATTGTTTCATTTTGATGTGTAGTTTGTACTGGAAGACACATCATCCTGTTGTCCTGTTTTTTTGCTAAGCCTTCTGTTTCAGCCTTGGAGTTAAAGAATTTTCACATAATTTCGTGTAAATAATGGCCAATGTTTATTTAACCATCTTTTCTGTTTTTCATTCCTTTTGTGATAAGAGAAAGTTTGATGAGCATCCTTTTTCTCCAGTGGGATTGAAGAGGAAGTGACATGTCCTCCAATCCCTTGTGGAGTTGAGAACCCTATAAAGTATCAGAAATGTAAATAAAGTCTCTGCTTTTCCCTCTTTCTGCTGAACCTAGCAGGTGTGAGAGTTTCCTTTATTGTGCCTTTATGAGCACATTGTCCATTCTCTAAATCAGTGAATACAGAGCTGATAAATATGTATTTTTGATAAATTTCCACATGTCACACTAACATGTTTTTCTGAATATTACTACACAAGCTAAACTCCACAGCTCAAGGCTTTTTCAGATTAAGTAAGATTTGAATTTCAACAAATGTTTTAAATTATATTGAAATAACTGCCTTGAAATTTCCCCCTCAAGCTGAAAAGTCTCTGAAAAGTCTTTGTGGCATTCAGTGACAGAACATGCAACCTCTACATGCTTCCAGTGATACTATTTTACCTTTTATTTTTTCAATGCTACACATTAGGAACAATTTGGAAAAAATATTATTTGCTCACTTTAGGAAAGGAGGATATTAGGATGCTCACAAAAAAACGTAAGATCTGAATTGAAGGTTTTTGTTAAACTACACAGAAGTGTAATCATATGCATATAGTGAAAATCACCTCATCAATCACATTTCACATGGAGAAATCCTTGCACAGTATAATCAGAGTGGGTTTGCAATGAATGATAAAGAAGCCAGGATTTCACAAGATAAAATTTTAAAAATTGCCAGTTTTGTCATTTACTTCTCAGTCTTACACTTCACTATATATATATATATTTTTTTTTTTTTCAGAATCCAGATGAGAATAAGCTACAATTTGTGTTTGAGATGCACATGGCATTTAGTAAACAAAGTACCATGTACATAACATTATGAGACTGTCACGGCACCTTTCATTTTCAAGATCTAGCGTAGTAAAATCAATATTAAAAATGTAAGAAATACCTTTCTCTAACCAAGCACACATTAATTCTGAATAAAAAGCAAGGAGGAAAACATATGGGAAATACATCAAGAATTAGAAACAGTAAGGAAATCAAAGAATTCTTAATTAATTTTTTTACATACAATGGAGAATATGGGCATTTTATAAGTTGGACAGAGTTCCAAAAAGTCCTGTGTGCCCCTATACACAGACATCCCTTTATTATTATGCAAATAAGTGAGCTCCTCAAATCAAGCCCCCTGTGTGCACTAATTCCATTACTCTGCTGGAGACATCATTCATGTGTGCCTTATAGTTCTCTTGCACAAAATGTATAGTGGTTTTTTTTGTTTTAGTTTGTTTGGGTTTTTTAAATTAAACTCAGTACAAGCTCCCTCACATTTTCAAAGAGAAGATGGCAGTGATATTCCTCTTTGCATAATGTCAGCAGTGTATTCCTAACATGTTTCAATTCAAATATGTTCCAGTTTGAATATAATTCCTAATGCTTCATAACTTTATTTACTGCAGGGTAGAAAAATGGGAAGGAAAATTAGAGGTTTGACATCCATCACTTAGCTGAATGATGCCTTAGGTTTTAATTTCTATATTTTTCAAATCCTGTACTGCCCAGTGTGTAACTCTGAAGTTCCTTGGAGCTCGTGAGCTGCTCTCTTAGGCCAGACAGACACAACAAAGCCTCTCTAAGCTTGCTGTTCAAGGACACTCGAGCTGGCCTAGGCCCAAAGGTGTAAACTGGGACCATGAGAGAGGTGGAGAAATGGAAGAGAGCTGAAGTTTTAATTGGTGAATTTATGCTGAGATGCAAATGGACCAAACCTATAACAGTGTCAAGAACTCGTGACCTGTGGTCCATCTTGGGATCCATTTGATGGAAGCAGCCTCTGGCTCCCCAGGGTGTGCCTTGCAGGCCTTCAAATAAATCCCTGCCTTTATTCCCTTACTCTTGTCCAGTCTCTGTTTCCAGGTAGCTGGAGAAGGCATCATGACAAGGTCAACATTCAGGAGGTCAGGACAGGGTCCACCTGCAGTAGCAGCCGAGGTCAGATCTGGACTGCACTCTTGAACCTCCTGATTCTTGAATTTCCAGGGAGCTTTGTTATGAATAAGTTTTTCTGAGAAGCCCACTTTGATTCATGCTGGAGCCTCAGCACAGGTCCAGGGCTCTGTGTGGGCCAGGCCAAACTGACAGACACACTCCAGCTGTGCCCCGACGTGCTCCAGCTGTGCCCCTGACGTGCTCCAGCTGTGCCCCGACGTGCTCCAGCTGTGCACCTGATCTATTCCAGCCCGAGGCAGGCCCAAAGCAGCACCATGCAGACACATCCTGAGTTAACTTTTGCTCTCCAAATGACACAGGCATTGTATCGTTTGCCATGCAGGGAAGGCTTTCCTAGAAAAACCAGCAAGAATTCTTGGAAGATCTCTCTTATAGAGCAAATTTAAAGAGCTATGATATTATAGTCTTCAGCACTACAGAAGAATGCCTTGTAAGTGTATTGAGTAACTTGGCAAGTAAATACATCATTTTTAATATGTTCTCTCCTACTGGGTTGATATATATATGTGCTGAGACTTTTTAATGATGTAATACACTGTAATACACAGGTATACCTCCTGGTTGTCTGCTACAATGATAAGTTTGGTACCATGAGGCTCACAATTTATAAAGCATCTTCAATTATCAGTGTATACAGATGTATAAACTATGTTCCTAAAGTCAGCTGCCCTGTATGTGTTTTCTGCAGGAAATAAAAGACATTAAAATGTGTCTGGTGAAGCAATAAAAAGTGTAGTATTCATTAAAAGAAGTAAAGCAAGAAGATAACAAAAACAGATCATAGAAAATGAGATAACCAAGAGTGCTGCCACAATAGGTTCCCAACTACCATTACCCACACACTCCATAAATATGCAGTGGGATATATGGCACAGATAACATTTTATGTGAGGAATGAACTAGAAGTGCCCACACATTTATATGTCCAAGTGTGTGGGGAATGGTTTGCTAAGAATCTGGTCTGGTATTGTTCCTGAATTTTTCCTGGGTAAAATGAGCTATGAGTGAACTTCAGGAGCAATTTAAGCTCATACATCACCTCTGTACATCCCGTTTGGACACGCTCACAGTAGCCACTGACAAGAAAAAGGGATGAGGTTTAGCAGAAACCAACAAGGGGAAGAGAGAGGAATGAAAAAGCAATAAATTTTTCAGCTTAGTAATTCACTGGCAAAACACGTGCAGTGTACATCGAACTGAAAAGTAAAGATTTCTAGGGTGGTATTAAAGCAGAGAAACAGCCACCAAAGTAATCATTTGAATCACCACAAAATGCTGTTTTTTTCCAAAGCAATCTGCTTTCTTTTCAGTGGCTTAGTGCCCTGTTTTCACCTTCCTTCCTTCCTTCCTTCCTTCCTTCCTTCCCTCCTTCCTTCCTTCCTTCCTTCCTTCCTTCCTNTCCCTTCCTTCCTTCCCCTTTTCAAAGATGAAATGCACTTTCATTTGGAAAGGAAACATACTTTAACTAAGAAAATATTAATTATGAGTATTTTGATCCATTTTTTTTGTGTCCTTATTCCTTCTGTCTCTGTTTTTTCAGCCAGACTGCCAGTCTGGGAGCAACTTGAATATTCGTCACAATGACCCTCTAATTGTAGGGGTAAAACTCCTCATTTTCTGGGGAAGCAGTTCAGCTGCCCAAAGAGCTGTGATAATTCCATAGAGCCATATAGACTCCCAGACTGGCTCAGCTACTACATACACACAACCAGATGCAGCAAAAAATGGCATTAGAAGTTTATTTTTGGACAGCTTTTTTCATCTGTCTGAGTCAGGTCAAAATAATTGGTTTTTATGGAGACTTCCATGACATCTAAGAGGGTGCTGATTCAATTTTAGTTGTTCTTTGCTATTGAGGGGGGGGGAAAAAAAATGTTTCCTGCTTATTCTGATCATCTTTGCCTATAACTTCTGTTCCTTCTACCTTACAGAATCATAGGATGGTTTGGGTTGGAAGGACCTCAAAGATCATCTCATTCCAACACCCCTGCCATGGGCAGGACACTTTCCACTACAACAGGAAACTGCAAATTATTCTTATCCACTCTGGGAAGAGAAAAGCCAATGACAGGGCAATTCCTGCTTTAATGTTGGTGTTACACGTGCTCTGGAAGAGATTTGTGAATTATGTAGGTAATAATGTCCCACAGCAACGTTTGTGCCTAGGGAAGGAATCCAAAATAGGAAGAAAGAAGTAAGAAACAGGAAGAAAGAAGTGCACAAAAATATGTGTGCCTAAGAGAAGGCCTGTGTTATTCCATTGACTCAGCCAACTTTGAGCTGTGCAAAGAGAATTGATCAATAGAGGTCTGTTTCTAAAAGTCTATTTGTTGATTTATCTACTGTTTTCTCAAGCCATTAAATATCAAAATCACTGTAGTGCTACTTAGTAATAGAGGAGAACTCTGAATTGGGTCAGTAATAGAGGAGAACTCTGAATTGGGTCACATTATGTTTATACAGTAATTTGGAAACCATCATCTGCCTAAATTCTGGATCTTCTGTTCACAGTATGCACTTCCTTGCAGGATTCAGAGAGAAGATGCAAAGACTTGAGAAGGAAGAAATGGAGATAAATCTGGAGGTTTTGAATAAACAGGAGACATATCAAGGTAAAGTTTTATGCACTTATTTGTGTGTTGAGAGAACTGATGGATGCAGAATATTAACTGCAGTCAATCTGATCCAATTCCTAGTTTTTAGGATAAAGGTCTCTGAACAAATTGCTCATTTTCAATGCATTCGAGGTTCTGCACACCTGTGCCTCTTGAGACAGAGGCCAAATCACTCAGAAGTGAATGGTGACAGTGGGGCTGTAACTCAGACCCTCCTTTCTGAGACCAGCAAAAGTCTTTTGGGTTAGGTGGATGCAGCGACGTGCCTGGGTACAACTGTATCCTGAAATAACACCAGGGTTTGCTTTTCCTTTATTTAACTGGCAACCCCAAGGATTTATGTTATTTTTCCCTTTCATTGTTAGGAAGGAAAACCCAGAATGTCCAAATGGGAAGCTTTTTAGGCTCTGCATCTTGCTAGTTTTGCTCTTCCCTTGTTTGATGTACTGTTGTAGTTCAATCTGAGAGCAGCCTTGCATTTCTGATGAGGAGCCAGAACCCTCAGCTGTTTTTCAAATTGGCAGGCACTGGGTAACTTGTAGAGAAATTGAAGTGCTTGTTCTTGCTTACATGATTCATTGTTATTTTTCCCAGTCATTATGAATTGAAATAAGCCATCTGTTATAATAACAGTGCACCGTGCACCAAGAAGCGTGGCTTTGCCTAGGAACAGAAACAAATGTCACATAAAAATGAATTGGGGGATCCACATATACATCCAAATTAGATAGCTCAATAATAGCTGCAATGGATGTGTACATAAAACTCGTTTTGTGGGAATATTTACTGTTTTCAAAGTGAGACGCAGTAGGCTGATACCATTTGAAATGGATAAAAACAATCTATTTGCTTGAAAAGAATAGATTTCATTCGCTGCCCTTCAGTATTAAATCTATGACTAACAAGGCAAGTAGGTCTGAAACTGGATACCAGCTGTGTTTTTCTTTATCATTTTAGGTCAGTGTTAAAGTAAATTCCCAATCAGCTTAACAAAAACTGAAAAGCACTAAAAATATCTAAAGCCGTATGAACTGTAAAGGGTTTTTTTTTTACACCTTGAAAGTAATCTACAAACCAAATTTCTGTGTCTGTGTCTTAACTCTTCTGCAGAGCTCGGTTCATGGTTTAGTCTTTTGGGTTTTTTCTTGCTTCCTCCTCTGTTCTTTGAAATATCTCTACTGGACACTAAAATAGGGCTAAAAATTTTATCACTGTGGTATACTTTCTCACTTTTTATAAATATTTACATAATCATATATCATAAGGAAAAATTTAAAAATGTGTTCCAAGGGTGCAGTTTGCACAAGCACCATCAGCTGTTGCAACGCTGTATCCTGTATTCCCAGTGCTGTTTTTCCATTGTTTCTTCATGTCTATCCTCACCTTTATTCTTGCAACTTAAGTACAATTTCTTTAGGTCAGAATCAGCAGTTTTTCTGTGTTCATGAAGTGAACCAACAGTTTAAAGGTCTATCTCCACGCAGTAATGGAGAACAGGTTGGAAGTTAAGCTCCCCACCATCAAAACTCTCTGGGTACCTGGCTCCCAGGATGTGTTTTTTAGCTCTGTGTGAGGAATTCACACCCCAGCAGATGGTGTGGTGCAGCTGGGTCAAAACACAACAAAACTGACAGTCCGACTCAGCTCTTGAATGTAACAAAAGGGCCAAAAGGGTAAAACTGGAATTTAAAGTGTTATATTTAAGGAATTGTAGTCAGGTTCAAGAAGCATGGGTCCAATGGCTCAGGCGGTTAAACATAAGACTTATATTTCCTCTCATGTTTGGATTTGCCATTAAAAACAAGGGGAATTTTTTACCTTGAATTCACTGAAAAAAAGCCCCAGTTGTACTCTTCCTTAGCACCTTAGGTTTTGGATGTTTTGTGAACACTGGATTTAAATGTCCTATTTTTATTCTTGCCGAAAAACAGATGACAACATGATTTCAGTAGTAGGAGATAGCCCTTATCACAAGCTACAGCTGGAATTTGAATGCTGTTCCCTGGGAGGGATTGTGCTGCAAAATAAGGAACAGCTCCAGATTGCTATCAAGTTATGCCAGATCTTTCTGTAAACTTGTGAGACAGTATCATCATCTATTATATAATATCTGCAAAGATTTGCTTCACACTCCTCATCTGCAGATATTTCTATACTGCTAAGTTTTAGGTTGATAAAGCTAACAGCCTCTTCCTCAATGTTCTACTTGCAGATGGCAAATAGTGGTTGGCTGGAGTATTGAAAGGATGATATACAAAGTGCTTGGGTATCTGTTGTAAAGAACTTCTGATTACGTAGGTGACATTTTCCCTTGAAAACTATTATTAGCCATATATTGGGTCACCAACAGGTTAATTCAGGCACTCCCAGGCACATATGAATTTTTAAGGGAGAGAAAGAGAAATATTTACCCAGATCATGCCCAAAACCAAAAGATGGTGACCCATCTAACAAAAGAACAAGCCAGCCTTCAAGACCCACAACCAAATTCTGCTCCTGAGATTGAAATCAGACCATGGAGGTTGTTGTCAGTTGTAGGGCTTCTCTTCAGATGCTGGTAATACCAGGTAACCTCAAAATATATGTCAGTCATCCCTCAAATGTGCACAACTATCCACACATACACATGCTCCCTGTCCTCCAGACCCACAGAAATGAACAGAAACCCTTGGAATGGAAAGGGTACCCTAGCAGGGCACTGTTGTTGTACCCCATTGTTACCTATCTCACCATTATCTTAGACATTCATCTCCTGTCCTTGTTCAGCTCCAGGAGTAATGTGCCATCTAAGACCCCTGACTCTTAACTGGAAATCATCTGCTGTTCTTCACCCTGCTCTGTTACATCCTGCTGTGACTTTTCTGTCAGTCTGCTCTTCCCTGTGATATGATACAAGGTGGGAGAGCACAGGGGTTAATGCAATTATTTACATATGGTAATACAGTGTGCAGCAGGGAATTAATGAAGCAGTCTGCAACATTTCAGAGTTAAGAAGAAATTAGACACCATCTCTTCACTGATTTTCCGAGTGAAGTGTGCTACATTTAGCTTTTAAACTTTATGCTCCTTGCACAATTCCAATGCCACCTTTCTTTT
>VYXC01006194.1:673701-706433 GCA_013397175.1 Platysteira castanea | reverse complement strand
TTTTTTTTTTTTTTTGAGATCAAAGTCCAATCAGGCTGGATCTGGAGGAACTCAAAGACAGCGGACATAAAAAATTATTCATTTAGAGTTTTTGTCAATGTTTATGAAAACAGGCATGCAGAATTATCTCACCCTATAGTTTCACCCCTTTATACTTTGCATTTCTCCAAAGTGGTCACAAATCCAAAGGAAGAGTGGAGTTTGGTTGCCCTTTTGAAAATAACAGCAAACATTAAACGTTGAGTTCTGTCTTAATGCAGAATCCAGACCTACTGAAGTAAGAGGTGAAAAGTGCCTTGACTTGCAGGAGGCTGGAAAGCCACCCACAGAGGTTCCTGATTGCCAGAGAGGGCTGGGCATCTGCTGTCTGAAAATCACTGTAGTCCCTGGTATCTAACACTGGCCAGTCTAAAAGCAGGACACTGAAATGAGCAGTGCAGGCTGGAAAAGCTGGTGCAGAGAGGTGTCCCTGTGAGAGAACTCCCACGAGGAAGATTAATACCAGCTGAGGAACTGCACGCAGGGTTTTGCATGTACAATACACATGTGGTTTTCGTTATATTTACGGCTATACCTTCGAGGAATCATTGATTAGGAATATAAATATTTATGCACAATAATCATTTTAATGGGCAATTACATTCGGTATTTAAATATTTTCACAATTGCTCAGCTCACAAACATGAGCACTGAAAAAGAGCATCTGATAATATTATACCATTATTCCTAATGATCCACAGACAAATTAATGTTCTTTCTGATACTGCTAATTTAAAATCTATCAGATTGCAACTGCAAACATAGAGACATAGCATCTCAATGAGAGTTGTAATGGAAGGGGATGAATCCCAGAGCTTAGAGCATGTTCTTATCAGTTACAAGCACCAGGTACTAGAGGAAAAACAGATAGGAGAGGCAGCCAGTAGCTTCTTAAGGCTGTTTTCCAAATGAAGGGGCATTTGAGGATAGAAATATGACAGACTATGTAGTAAGGGTGATGTTTCACTAAGTATTTAAGACTGAGAGTCTATATGACAGTATCTCAGTATGGCAAACCTGATTGAGGTCAGGATGAAATTTACAGTGACTTAGATATCATCAGAAAACACTGGGACCAATTTGATCCCCTGCTGTTTCCCAGCTGGCTGATTCTACCTCCAACTGAGGAAGAATCCCAGACAGCTCCTCAAAGCAGTGAAAATATCAATATTATAGTCTCAAGCCATCCTGGGGGCGTTCCTGTCCCAGGTGTGAGACAGAACCTGCCTCCCCGGTTTGGTCAAGCTTGGATTGGGGCAGAATCACAGAACAGTTTGGGCTGAAAGAACATTTACAGATCATCTCCAAGCCCCCTGCAGTGACCAGGGACATCTTCTACCAGAGCAGGTGGCTCAGAGCCCTGCCCAGCCTGACCTTAAATGGTTGCAGGCATGTGGTATCCATCACTGCTCTGGACAGCCTGTGCCAGTGTTTCACCCTCCTCATTGTAAAAAATTTCATCCTTATATCTAGTCTAGTCTCTTTTAATTTAAATCCATTACCCCTTGACCTATCACAACAGGCCCTAATAAAAGGTTTATACTGATTTTACTTATAAGCCCCCTTTAAGCACTGAAAGGCTGCAATAAAATCTCCCTGAAGCCTCATCTTGTACCTTGGGAGTGGGTGAGTGATGCCAAAAGAAGAGAGGCCTTTAACAAGACCTTTTCTGTTGGATCAGGTCACTAGATGTTTTTGCACACTGGAACTTGAGACTATATTAATGGTAATGAGTTCCCCTGGAAATAGAATTTCATCTTCTTAAGCTTGATTGTGTCATTTTTTGGATTAATAAATACTAAAACAGTGATAATGACAGAATTAACATTGCCAATTCAGATCAGAATGAATATTTCCCTGAAAAGAGTCCAAAGCAAACAATTTATGCTGTGTTCAGAAACCTGTCAGAAAGAGGTTGGAATGTGCATCACTCCTTAACAGAAGTGACTGCAGACTTTATCCATCATAGTCTAGTCCAGGGATGTTGAAGTCACAAGAATTTATGGAGAGGGAAGAAGGGACCTATAGGCACACACGGGCAGAGGCAGGGATCCATTTTTCAGTGGAGGCAATACAGTCACTTAAACTAAGAAAACAAGTAATAAACAAAGCCAGGCAGTGACAGCTATTAAAGGTCTGAATCATTACCATTCCGAACCATTACCATTCTCAATGCAGAATAAATTAGTATTGTTTAGTATGCAGAATAAGCAATAAATATGTATTTGTGAGTTTAATCAGTGATGGTGAAGCTGAGGAGCAGCATCTTGGTTCTGAGCCATGCTGGATGTCACAAGAGACAGCAGGCAAAACCCCAGCCCAAAATGAAATCAATGAGACTTCTAACAGTGATTTCAGCTGGGTTAGGATTTATTGCTTTTTTTTCCCCACCAGTAATCTTGCACTGTTACTTGGTTTCTCAGCAGTCTAATACTGTCATTTAGAGCACATCTTGTCACATTTGTTTAGGATGGCTACTCTATACTCACAGTAAAGTCAAATGCCACAAGTGTTGAAAAATGTGAGTAATTCTTATACATTGAACAGCTCCTTAGGAGTACAGAGCTAAAGCTAGATCAGGGAATTTATCTACAGTCTGGCTTCACTGAGAAGTTCCAATCTGTTCTGAATGTTGGCATAACCATACATCTCCTCCTCCCTTTAGTTCAGATTTGTAAATGCAGTGAAATCTTCCATGGTTTATTCTGAAATGGAGAATTACTATACTTTCATGGTGCTGTAATTGCTCTATAATAGCTAATAATTATGCATCTGCAATATCATAAGCACAATATTATAAAATCCAGTGCAAACAATTAGGTCCCCTGTTATATCTCAGAAAATTATTTCAGAAATGGGGTGAGGCTCAGTCAGTCGTGTAGACAGATGCTATTTTGCATTTGGTAATGTAGTGAAGAAGATAGCTCATCTAACCCTTTATAGCCATCATCAGTGTCAAAAACACTGCAAAATCTACCTACAACTTTGACATGAAAAGCAAAGAAAAATAGTCAGAAGAAAACTGACCAGGGGAAATCAGATTTCCTTGAAAAAGAGATGGAACTTATGTATTTGCTTGTGTCTTTTGTGCTTTCAGTTTCGTTGCTTTAAACCACAGTGCTGGAATTTGAGCCCCGTTGCCTTTTGGGGACTCTGGCATCAAGCAGCTCCTGTGGAATATGCTGTGTGCTCACATCCCAGGCTGCACTGGTTTGATTAAGGAGCAGCATAAGAAAAGCTTTTTATTGGAAAACTGAATTTAAATGTAGTTTCAAAGCATTGACATGTATTCTTTTTTCACATACACAGAACTCACAGCCAGCTGTTGCAGCTCCACATTTCCTGGGACTTCTAGGGCTCCCTCACCATAGTGTTGTGTTGGTTTACATAAACCATGGAATTATAGGATAATTGGGGCTGGAAGGGACTTCCAAAGGTCATCTACTTCAACCCCCTGCAATGAGCAGGGATGTCTTTAACTAGACCAGGTTTGTCAGAGCCCCAGAATCTCCAAAAACTCAAGTGCCAACTCTTCCACAGGTTCATCTTCATTATTCTTTTTCTGTTCTGCTTTTTCCTTGTATTTAGAGGGGCAGATGAGCAAACAGTCATAAAAGAAAGCAAGATTTTATGTGAAAAAAATAATTCTACAGGTTGCACTGCTCAGTTTGAACATAATTATGATCTGGCATCTCCAGCAATTTTTTAAAAATCTCAGTAGAGTATAGCACACAGGGCATGGACGAAAAGGTTTGCCTATGGAAAAGGGGACACATTCTTTTCAGCTCCTCTCCTGTTGATGTTTTGCAGAGTGTTAGGAAAAGGGTCGGGCCTTGTTTTTTTCATTTATTATGCTTTGCTGGCAGTCAAAAATAATTGTCAAACCTGAAACACAATGGGAGCTTAGAAAAAAAAGTAACAACAAAAGGAAGAAGGACTGAGGAGAAAGGATTGAGGAGACTGTGTTGTGTGAGTGAACTTGAAAAGGGTGGATACAATCTGGACCTGGATAAGGCTGCCCTGTGAGAAGGACTGACATGGAAAATATTGTGTACACTATCTAGATCAGCCTCCTATGACACAGTGGAAACACAGGGATTGCAATTGCAGTCTCAGGTCTATGGGAATGGCATTAGGAAAATGTCATCTACTGTTGAAATTACGCCTGGCTTGCAGAATTCCTTATTTTTTGAAGACTTCTACAAAAAACAGGATATAACCTTTCCAGATCTCAGAGGAGAGCTGTAAGTTTAGGCTTTATTTTCTCCTTTGCCCTGGGGGAATTTCCTACTGACTGTGGTTGACAGCTACACTACAGACCAAAATTCCTCATAAATCATGCTGAGAGTCAAGTGCATAAAACTTGGCATCCTTGGAGGACTCTGCTCTTCCCACAGACACAGCAAGTGCTGAGCAAAAGCAAAAGGTGCCAAATGGGGTAAACATGACCTTGCTGCCTCTGAGGAGGATGGGTGAGGAGCAGAGACATGAAGGGGATTCCTCCCTCAGCTACAAAATCAGATATTTCAAGGTCTGTCCCACTTCCTGAGCAGGTGTCATGCTGTCTCTGTGAAGCATCTCTCTAATTTTGATCAAAAGATAAGCACTTAAAAATATTTCTTCTCTTCACAGTGTGGGAAGTTTCCCTTGGCACATGCAAGCTCATTTCAGATAGACTATCTATTCACTGGCTCAAAATATTTTTTTGGGGCAACTGCTTTATAAACTGCTCCCTAGAAACTTTTTATATAATGCTGCATCTATTAGAATGAAAAGAAAAATTCTATACTCCTACAAAGTTTTCCACTGTGAGCCTTTTCGGCTCCCACATGTAAAAAAACCTCCTTTTAAAAAATCATTTTGCTACACAACTTATTCTGAATTTATCTTCCAGTGCTGGGAGTCCTATAAATGCAGTCAGAACATTAACACTGGACTTTATACCTTAAATTCCTTTACACATGCTGGTATTATTATTTCTTGCAATAGCACCTCTCTGTAAGTCCCATCTTGTCCACAGATCTGACATGCTGAGCCTTGCCCCACCACCTGGAGGACTTGCCTCGGGATTTGCCAGGTGGGTTTCTTTTCCTCAGGGCAGTCTGAGCTCAGGTTGCTGCCAAGCTTGGCAGTTTGGGAATTATGCAGGGGAGTTAAAGGGCAAGGTTTAGTGCTTGAAAAGAGGCCATTTGTGGTTTTGCAGGGTATCCTGCCTGCCCTTCACATGCTGTTCAGGGAGGATCTAGAGCTCCAGTGTATCCCATGCCACTCCTGCCATGGCGGATAGGATTTTCCAACGTGGTGCCCGTACTAGTTTGAAAGCAAACTAGTGAGACACTCTAAGTCAGAAATACAATTTAATAGGAAAAATAAAATAAATGCAATAGTACAAAAAACCACTACCCACTGACAGAGTCAGAGTACAGCCTGACCCCTGACAGTCAGGGGTTGGTAGCAGTTCAGTTAAATGGTGGCTGCAGTGATGGTTGATGAACCTGGAGTGATGGTTCTGTTGAAGAAGTGATTCTGTAGAAGGGTCTGATCTTCCTCTGAAGGTCCAGTGTCAGTGTAGAAGGGCCTGGTCTTCCTCTGGTAATCCAGTGGAAAGGGCTGCCTGTGTGTTCCAAACCCCAGGTTATATCCAGGTGGGAATGCTTGGCTCCTTCCCCCTGGGCGGAGCATCTCACAATGGGATGGTGAGTGATGGGCAAGGCCTTGATGGGCCATGAACAGGAGATAATCCAGGAGCCAGTTCTCTGTGAGCCATGGGCAAGGCCTTGATGGGCCATGAACAGGAGATAATCCAGGAGCCAGTTCTCTGTGAGCCATGGGCAAGGCCTTGATGGGCCATGAACAGGAGATAATCCAGGAGCCAGTTCTCTGTGAGCCATGGGCAAGGCCTTGATGGGCCATGAACAGGAGATAATCCAGGATGGAGTTATCCATGAGTCATGCCCAAGGCATTGTTGGGCCCATTAACAGGAGATAGTCCAGAGGGAGGAGGCAGGGAACATTGCTACGCCTGAACATAAACATTTCAACAGCTCATGAAGGTCATACTAGGACACACTGTAACCCAGGACAGTGACCACACAGCAGCCACTGAATCCAGCCCTGGCCATGCATCACCCCAAGTCACTGAAGGCAAGTTACAGTTTTATTCTACAAAGCTTGATAAACCTCTTTATACCCCACATAATTAATTATGTATTGGTAACTGCATTCTGTTCGTGCCTCCCTCATTTGCTTTGGCTCGTTGCTTTATTTCATACCCTCAGAACACCCCCAAACACTGGCAGAGCAGCATCTCCAGGCTTCCTATCTCTGAGTAACAGAGATATTTATTTGTTTGCTCAGTTTGAACCACAACACCAAGGACATCTTGCAGGGGCTTTGACACAGAGGGTTCTGCTGAGTGTGAGGGGGCTGGTGCTGATCAGTCACACCCAAGTTCCTGTTAAGGCAGCTACTGGCAATAATTAAAGCTAACATATAAGGCTTTTTATGGCTTTGTTTAGTGCTGAGGATGGTGTTGCTTCTTTCCCCATTGCTTTCTTGGAGAGGCAGCTGTAGCCCATGTTCAAATGCCTTTACGCTCCTAACCTTCCTTATTTAAAGTACTTCATAAGCTTCAGGTCAGATATGAACTTACTTGTTTTCTACATCTGCACTCCTGAATCAGAAAAAATCCTGAGGGAAAAATTAAATAAAACCCAGAAACAGCAAGAAATAGCTATGTTGCGTTCTCCAGCACTATCTCCACTTGATAAATTCACGTTTAATTATTTTTCACCTTCATTTTCTTGACAACTTGTGAAATTAATTTCTTCAGATATTTCAGCTTTTAGTTTTGCATTCCCATTTTGTCTATTTTTGAAATTTATGCATTACGTAACAGAATATATGCTAGTTAGCAAGAATAATCATTTATCTTACTGTAATTGCACGTCATCACCCATTAGTCAGTTACAGTGATTGGCAATGCAATTTTCTTTGCAATAAAACTAATTAATATTCATATCATCCTCTGCTGTTCAGACACTTCTGAACAAAAAAAGGCAAAATCTGAGGTGTTTCAGCAAGCAAGTCATTAAAAGGAAAAAAAATCTTTTGGAATGTTTGAAATGGTATTTGAATACATGAAAAATATGAGTGGGAGCTGGCTTAGAATGACCATTTCCATTAGGAAATAAATAAAAGAAACAGTCCCCCTTTTCAGTTAGCTCTGATGGATTTCTTCTCAAGAAGCAACAGAGTCGTTTTAGCCAGTCATAACAGCATCATACGTCAGGAAAAGAAGGAGATAGGTTTATGATTTCTCAACAAGTGCACCTGACTTCTCCTTTGAAATGGAGCACATTTTTTAGCAATGTTTCTGATGCAGTGCTCTCTCTATTGCATCATCCAAATTAATCGTGTGCTGAACTAAGAAAGTTCTTAAAGGTTTTGTGACTAATTCCATCTCACTTCTAAAACAGAAACGTTATAAATATTAGTAGAAGCAGGTGACTGGGTGCCAAGACATCTGACAAACTGCAGTTATTTTTCATTTTCTTAAAATGTAGAATTAAGGGAATTACATTGTGGTTCTATTTAAGGCCCCACATAAAAGAGTCCATGCACTTTTTGGCACTTGTCACTAATATTTTACTAACTTCCCATCAGATAATTTGGATGATGAAGACTATGCTCAAATGAGGAAAAATACTGCTTTTTGCCAAAGCCAAATAGTTTTTAAATGAATTGCAGCAACACATTAGCTGCTCACAACACTTCCAATCTCCTGAACTCTTAAATGCACCCCTACATATGCTTATGAATATCTGATACTACATTACCCTGTGAAATATTTAGACACATTAGAAAAGAAGATCAGAGAAAAACTAAGCAATTCTGACATTTAATCCACAGCAAATCACCTCTCCTTCGGAATTTTTTTTTCAAACAGACCATATTCACTTACATTCTGAACTTCTGTTAAGACAATCTGTTGCTGAAGAAGCAATATACATTCATTTTCCTTCCTTATAGTCAGTGAATTAGTTTATCATTGTCATGTAAATGATGAATCATAAGGATTTCCCTGCCCAAGTCAGAGTTTCCAGTGTTATTTTTTTGGTTATATTGCCTAAATTATTGCTCAGTTGGGAATATAAATTATTTGTGTCTGCATATTCTGTTATTACTCAGAGGGATTATGGCAATAAGTACCTTCGTCATCATCCAGAGGAATATATTCTTTCTCTAAATTAATAAGATAACCTTGCTCCTCATTCTCAGAGTTTCATCGTAGCAAGTTCCCTGCCAGAGCCCACTTTGTTCAAAGAGCCACCCAGAACCTCATCCCCAGAAAGGGAATTCCATGCATAAAACATCCAGCAAGATTTATGGCTTTCATACGGAAATCAGGTGGCAGGTGGATTTTCTTTCTGTGGATGGACTAACTCGTGTCATAGTGACCCAGTGCAAATTGCAAACATTTCTTTGACACTTGGAGCTCAAAATTTCTAATGAAAAATCTGCCTGAGTTTTGTTCACTTTGACTGTTCACAAAGTATTATTCCTACAAAGGTGGCACCTATAACACAGAGTAAGTTCTGCTTTTGGCTAGGCATGATTGCAACTCATATAGATGAACAAAAACTGAGGTAAACAAAGCAGAGTGAAAAATAATGTAAGACAAATCACTATTTTTTACTTTTAAAGGTTTATTCAAATATTCCTGTTAACAGAACCCCCCAAACCACAAACACCCACAAGAATGTTAATGATAGAGAACAAAAGGGGGAGAAATCACGGTGAAACCAACCGCCTGCTCAAAATTCATATGTACATTGCAAACCTTGCTTTTCAGAATTCAGACAGCACATCTACTTTGCCACATCACAATCGAAGAACCCTGAAGCCCTCTTTGTGTAACATGTTGGTAAGGCTACTGAGCCATGATGTTCAGGGTGGCTAGCAAAGGATTTTAGAGACATGCTAACAACAGATTAATGGATTTATTAAAGCCTTCCTTAGTACTTGATAAAGAAAAAAATTGTGAACAAGTTCCTGGTGGTTGAGAAGTTTGCCTTTTACGAACCTCATGGAGAAAATACAATTTATTAAATAATTGTATTGCTTTTCCATCTGTTATGATCTGACAAGGTTGATATTAGTAAATAATAGTCAAGAATTTAGAATAATTTATCAACTAGGATGTCATCATCTGTCCAGGTGCCCACTGACAAAAGTCATCAGATCTTTGTGCACAGTAGCCAACCCTCCAAACAGGCTCTTGCTCTCCAAGCCAACTTTGTATCGTGAATTTATCTCTAGCTTACAATTACTGTGGTTTATAACTTAGAAGCAAATGTAGCTCCCTCTTCACCTTTAGTTTCCCTTACCCATGAATTTTAGGTGTTTTATACACTAGGGACCAAAACTTCCCAAGCTTAGCCCTGGACTCTTAGAAAATCTACCACGACCTTGTCTGTAACTCCAGGTTAAAAATGTTATTTATAGTCTTGAGTTGTTTCTTCCTAACATGTAACTTGTGTCCTAACAGTAAACACAAGAAATCTGTTTCACTACAGATTCACTGCAGCAAACACAAGTAATTGCTGTGTTGTTTTATGTTTAATTTCATTAAAAAGCACCCTGATGAATATTTATCAATTAAAGCGTGCGGAGACACACACAAACAGAGTGTGCTGTGATGTCACTGATCTGCCAGGCTGTATTGCCATGAGTGGGTCACTTGGCAGAGCGAGGTTCTGCAAGGAATGAGCAGATGGTGCCGTGGACAAAGCAGAAAGAAAGGTTTTGATCATGGTTGCTCAGTGTGTTACCCAGCAGAGCTGCGATCGTGTTTCCTTGAGAGCAAAGGAAACATTAAAGAATTTACTGAACTCTTAGGTAATTGGAGCTGCTCCAGAGCCTAACAGCATGTTGGTGCCTTTGGACTCTCAACTATTTGGAGTGCTTTGTTCAGAAAAATTGGAGAAGGGCTCTCATTCCTTGTGTTCGTTGTGCACCAAACCTGTTCAGCGCTGCTCTGTAGGTTTTACACAGAAAATGATAGTCCTGGCTTTAGGGTTTTCATTGCTTCAGGCAATTTGGAAACAATCCTCACCATCACTCTGTTAAATGATCAGATTTCTGGCATGAGGATGGATGAAGTTCCTAAGGCATCCAGGAACCTCAGTGCTTTCTTCTGAGTAATGCCAGTGAAAGGAAACCTCTTTTACTGGATGGCAATGGTTGATGAAAGCTTTTCAGCCCTCTAAGAAACTCAGTCAAAGGAAAGAATCTGATAATAATAGAAGATAAATTTAATTACTTAGCTATGGTGAAAGAAACAGCAGACTCTGGAATATGTTGGATTCTCTTGAAATGCTTGAAGAGAGTTTCTCTGTTCTGAAGATTGCAAAACTTATTAGAATGGGGCAGTTTTGAATTGGATTCCAACTGATGAAAAATAATTTGTTAAATTCTCATCGTGAGGTGTTTCAGTTCCATTGAAAGTAGTTTTATGTGAAAGTGCTCAACCACATCTTCATTTTAAAATATTATTTTAATTAGTATTTTACTTTAAACAATGACATAATTTTTTGCCTTGCTATCTTTGTGAAATTAAAATACTATATTTTCAAAATTACTTCTTATATTGCTTACACTTTTCACTCACTCCCCTCTATAACCATATTTGAATAGCTTGTCTTGTAAAGCGGGCAGCCAAAATTTTTATTTGCTGACTCTGAAATAAATAAAAAATATTGATTTGTTATTGTCTTAAACATTTGGAAGTGAGGATGCAAATTGTAAGATAAAGAGAAAAATTATATGTCACACCAGAGGCATGTCAAAATACTTTTTTTACCCCAACACAGCAAGAAGTCTAAAACTTAGGAAAGCTTTTCTTTAAGGATATTTTTTCTCCTAAGACACTCTCCAAAACCTTACATATCAGGTACCTCCTGAGCTGGAGGTAATGGTGTGCATTTTTTTCCATGAATTTGTTTCCTGGGGTTTCTATAATTTTTAACACCCCTGATGTAATGCATCGAGAAACTCTGAAATTCGAACATGAGCTGTAAGAAAAGCTGCTTTTCTGTGAATTTAATTTTTTTTGTTCTGCTCACAGCTAATTGCACTTGCTGTCTCCTAGTTCTTGCACTGGAAGAGATGTTGGGTAATCAATTCCTTTTTGCCTTTGCCAAGCCTGATTTTCCAGACCTCTATCAAAACCTCCTTCAGCTGTCTTTTTTTCAGTAGGACAAGCCCTTGTCTACTCAGTCAAAGCAAGAACAGTGTTCAATATTCCTTTTCATCTTTGTTGCCCTTCTTTGAGTGTTTTTGTAGAGGAGGATGAGAGCTGTGTGGCATGGATTTATGCAGGAGCAAAAATGTTTTCTATTTGTTCTCTCTTTTTTCTTTAATAACTCTTAGCATGCTATTTCCTTTTTTCACTCTCTGAGCTATGGAAAGTACCTGAACTACACATCATAGCCCCAGTCTCCCTACCCAGGTACTTTGCTGAACATAGATCCCTTCCTTTTATATGCAAAATAACCCCTTTTTTCCCACCCATGCGCATTACATAACATTTACCCAGACTGAATCCTATTTGCCCATTTTCTTTCCCAGATCCAGTTTTGCAGTATCGTTAGGCCAACCTTTGCAGCCACAATCTTTTGATCTCACTTTTGATTTCAGCAAAATCTGTCATATATTAAGGAATTTCTTTTAAAAAAAGAATTGGATAAACTCCTAATTTGATGAGTTTATGTTGTGTTTACCAGCCTGTAGTTCCCTTGATCATTCATTGCATATTTCTTGAAAATTTGTCGTCCTTTCTGTATCTGCCATTTCCTTCTCAGATATGAAAGTGAGTTTAAGGGACACTTTATGCACCACTAACAGCGTTCACTCTTTGGTCCTTGAGCTCCTTTTGAATTCTTAGGTAAGTGCTTATTGATGCAATTTGTCCCTGTCCAATTTTGTTGTTGGCTCTGTAAAATGTATTGACACCTCAATTTGAATCAGGTCTTCAGTGAATGCCAGTAATGAAGGGTTCCAGTGCAGAAACCTCCCCAAGCTCTTCCACAACAAATATAATGGCAGAAAATTAATTTTGTTTTCTGGTTTGCCCTTTTTTCCCTGAGTGGTCCTTTTGTACCTTTATTATCTATTGACTGTAGAGACCTTCTGGAAGGCTTCTAACTCCTAATGTGTTTGAGGGACAATGAATTAAATGTATAAAAACTGCTGGTAAATACTTTTCAATTACAAGCTTTTTTTTTTTTTGGTCTATCTTTCCATGTCTCTTACATTCAGCTTGCCAACACCTGTATTCTGTGTTTTTCTCATTTGAAGAGAAGCTTAGATTTTCTGAAAGCTACTCCTCAACTTCAACGACCTCCCTTCCCCAAAGTGTAGTTAAACCTCCTTCTTTTTTCCCTTTCTCAGATGATTTCTGAAATGCAGTGTGCATTTGCTTTATGCCTAAAAATGCCATTATGGTGCCTGCCTGCAGGCTTCCAAGATTTAGCTCCAACATTTTCCTCTGAGAAGAACTTTAAGCCCAAGATTATGAAAATACTTTAAGAAAGTGCTTGTGACCATCATATCCATGTACAGTTATGGAAAATGAATTCTCTATGTGCCTTTGTGGCTGCCTGGAATTCAATAATCAGCAGTAATTTAGTTTGCAGGGTCAGTTTAGAAGAGCTGTGTATTTAAAATTGTGTGTATAACAGTGGTACTTCAATTCGCACACATTAGAGAAGAATTTTTTTCCTCCTCACTTGAATTTTACGCTGCCCATTGCTCAGTTATTTCAAAAAGTGAGGATTACAGCACATTGTGTGGCAAGCTATTAACTTAAAGCTTCTTCCTCCCTAGTTTATTTCTTGATAGTGCTGAGCCAGTTAATTCAGGAGTGGGGAACAATCACACACAGAGAACTATGCACCGTATGAAAATTTGATTTATAATGTTTCCTTGAAAAAATGGAAATGGATAAAAAGAACTAGGATTGGAGTGGGGTTGGTGGGTTGGTTACTTGGTTAGTTGGTTGGATGGATGAGGTTTTTTTACTTTTTCTGAGATCTTCCTTCCAGGCAGAGACATCTTTTTACAGTGCTGTGCAGAAAATACTACACTTAGGCTTTGGTAAATTTAAACACCAAAATGAGAGAAGGAAAAGCAGGAGATATGAAGCCGAGCAATGTGGGAGCTCCCATCTTGTGTAGCCAGAGTCTGGTGTGAATTAACTTTGAATTACTTTTAGAAATTATTATATTGAGAAATTAGAGTGGTTTAAGATTTGAGAAATGGCCGCTCATTGTATCATGGATTGAAGGGACTGACATTGAAGGTCCTGGTTCAAAGAACTCAGGGAAAGGGTTCTGGTAAATCACTCCCCAGTGAGATCAGCACTTTGGTTACTCAACTGGCTCCACATAGACTCCCAAGGCTGGTCTGATCTTAGGAGTTTTATTAGCTGGATTAGTTGAACTGGAAAATTATTTTAGTTTGCAACAGGTTATTTGGTTCAGATGTTTCATTTCAACTCTGTTTAACAAAAAGTTTTGTGAGCTTTTTCATTGCTGTTTTTCCCCATTAATCATGATGCATTTCACATATGAAAGTTTAGACAAAGGAGAATTTGGTTTTCACAGAGGCTCTTCCCAAGAAACTTCTCTTTCTCTCTTACAGAAGTGCAGGGTTAAACAGATCACAAAAAGCTGGAACATTGTTGAGGATGAAAACAATGCAGATACACAGAATCCAACCTCTTGTAATGGAAGTTTCAACACGAAAAACAAGAGTTCCAAAATCAGCCTCAGAGCTCCCTCAATCAAGTGGAAAGAGTGCAAATATATTTCTGCCAGTGGAGAAAATGTGTTTCCAAGAAGGCAAGGAGACGATTCAAAACCTCCAGAGAGTTTTGTGGCTACATCCCAACATTTTTCTTGGAAAATAGATTCCATAGCAGAACAGCCATTTGTCTTAACACCCCATGGCTGCCTACAAACAAAGCGTTCTGCCAGTGACTGGCACAAACTTCAAGCTGCAGCCAGAAATCAAGCTGGTCCTTTTTATTCTTTCCTGGTTTGTTATTTTTTTCACTCTCTCAAGGGCACATCTCATAGCCTGGATGAGAACACAGAGAAAAGCAGATGGCAACACCATTTGCAGCCTGAGTGACAGCAGAGGATGCCAAAATGCTGATTAATGGCCTCGTCCCCTCACAAATCTTTGTTAACTCAACTCTGCTCTGTTGTGTAGCATTATCAGAGCAGGCCAGGCACCTCTCTAAAGACTAAAGGCATGATCCCAAAGGGATCTGCAGGCTTTGCTCAATGCTGTGCACCCTAAAAACAGCACATGGGAACATGCTGGGGCAGGTCACTGACTGCTGTGGAGCTCGGGAATTTAGCAGGGGGACTATAACAACTTTACACACCTCTGCTCTAGAATGTGGCTTGTAAGGAGAGGATTTAAGGAGGCCATCCATCTGTTTTGCTGCTCTAGGGCTGCCTTTTTCCCAGAATGTGGTGAACCTCCAGACCAGGGCCATCAGACCATGGTCTAACTACTCCAGAGCAGCAAGGTGGGATTGGCTGCACTCAGGAGCTGCTGTCACGGGGATCTGGATAGGAAGAAACTCAGTGAGGAGTGATTTCTCTCAAAAGCTGTTATCAGCACAATATTGGATGAGATGTTGAAAACCTAATGGTTGCCATGGAGTTTGGCACACAGAGGAAGAGTTCTTTGCCTGGTTTATAGGACAGAGAATTCTATTGCAAGATGTACCTTTCTGCTTCAATTAGTGATATAGATCCCCTCAATAAATACAGATCTCTTCAATGGATGTCCTCTTCATCTAGTGCCTATTTTCACACATTATCCAGAAGGGATGTAAATAATGAATATCCTCTGAGCCACTGGTGCAGCCCTGGTGCAGCAGGACAACCGGAGGGCATGAGGCAGTGACACATGTTTAGATAAGCTCCTCACACAATGTGTGATCCCAGAGTAAGCTCAGATCTCTCATGAGATAAAGGGCACGGGATTTACCAGGCTAAATTGGCCAATAAGAGCTGCTGCAGAGGGATGGAAGAAATAAAAAAGAGAATGAGCAAAAAAAAACATTTTTACTACTTCAGCCAGTGAATCACAGAGTGGTGAGCATGAGGAAGATCCCCACAGGGGAAAATGATTATATTAGTAACCCTTTCTTGATTAACATTTGGATCTGATTTTCTTGTGCACCGGCAGGGCAGATGTGGGAAACACAAAAGCTGAAAAGGCCCTTAAGGTGTGGCAAAAAAGCAGGTTTCAGAAATAAAGCAAAGAGAAATTGGGTCAGCTGTGGCTGCGAAAACTTGAAGATAGAAGAAGATATAATTATATAGTAAGCAAGGACATTGAAACAATGATTAGAGTTTCTAGGCTTGGCTCAAACAGGTCTTAAGGCTGCAGAAAATATGCTTAGCAAGATAGATAAGTTTCAAGCTTAATAATGGAATATTGTGCATTATTATATAAGGCGTACAAGCGAGCATTATTCGCAGCAGATGTGTGTGTGCTTTTAAAAATTGGTTAGAACAGTTGTCTGTAAACTTTAGAATCATGCTATTGGCTGAAACACTTTTAAGAATGCTCTGTTACAAGGAAATCCACAGAAAACCCTGTGCCATCTCTTGTGTCTCATCCCTATTTATGAGACTGATGCCTGAATAAAATAATACAGAAACTCCTGGAGCACCCACCGGGCTCCCCATCCCGTTTTCTATCATTACTCCAACAGGCAGAGTTTCCAGAAGCACCACACGACACCCCATGGTGGTGGGCAACACAGGAATATCTGCTCTTGTATCCAGCTGGGAAAATCGAGGTTCTGCCCTGCTGCAGCCCAAGTGTGGCAGCGAGCTGGGGGAGGGCACTTGGCAGCAGGTTAGGGTGCCTGTGGGGAGCTGGTGGTCCCCGTCTTCCAAAGCAATATTGCTCTTCTTCCAGGGAAAACCAGGTAGGCTCAATATTATATTAAAAACTCTTCCACTGATTGGTTTTGTAATATCTTTCTCCCTGAAGGAGACGGTCCAGCCTTCTTGGAATAATACTTTCTCATGAATTTGCCTATTAAAACTTGCTCTGGAAGGTACTTAATATGGAGTAAAAGCAGAACCAGATACCTCACAATGTTTCAGTTGTGTGTATCTCTGCATTTAATGTTTTTACTTTTGCTTATCACAAATCTACACGCAGCGATTTTAATGATAATTTTCTTGAATATTTAGTACGAATTGCAGGGTTGGAAAATTAGAACAAATTGCCATTTAAAGTAGTCCTTCATAATTGATAGAAAGTGCACTTTTGTGACTCAGTGGCCAAATGAAGTTCTAGTCATGAAATGACCCAGATGTTTTGAGTTTGTTTACATTTGTTCCTACCTTTTCTCAGATGATCTCTCCTGCTAGAAGGAAAAAAGATCAGAATAGCCAGGGCAGCTGCATCATTTCTGTCTGGGTATAATTCACATATGAGGACATGATCATCCCAAAAAAAAAGGCATTCAGATATCTGAACATGACCAGTGGGGACTTGCTGGGATCTTTGAGCTTGTCTAAACCACTGATCCCAAAATTCTTTCTGGTTTATACAGGTCATGGACATTCTGGAAGCAACTGGAGGATAGTTTCTCCCACACTGTCCACTAGATTTTCATGCTGTTTTTCTCTTCTTGCAGAGAGAATGTAATCAATTGATCTTTACTGTGTCCTGCTCTCCCAGAGTATTTTTTCCACTCTTTAGTCAATCAGACCCTGTCACTTGGGCTTTCTGATGTCTGTAGTCTACCAGCACCATAAATTCTAGATTGTTCCCATCCCTCTCATGGCTGATAGTTATTCATAGCTGATTTTTATGTTTTCCTCTCTCTTACATGATTTTTATCATGTTTTCATCAGAAGGCATATTTAAATGTCCATCATTCTTCTGCGTCCTGTCTGCTGTCTTCTCGCATTCTGAATAGCTGGCTTGAAGATAAAATTATCAAACTCTAACATGACCTAACTCCCTGCTTTTGCCTATTTTTCATTTCTCCTTTCTTCCCTCTTGACTCTGTTTGAAAAATACCATCCAACCTCTGCACTTTATTGCATTTCATCACATCTGCTGACCATTCTTTCATTCGCTGTCATGTTACTGCTGCCTTAAGTCTCTCATTTACTACAGTTTTATTTTTCCTATCTTCATTATACAATCCTGCTCTGGTATTTTCTACTAAAAACAAACAATCTCACACTTTAGCCCATTTGCTTCTGTAGAGACCAATTTGCCTTCCCGTTCTCATTTATCTTTATTCTTATTTACCATGCTGTTTTCAATTCCCTCAATTCCATGCTCAGACCTGTTAGTTCTGCCTTGTATCCTCGATCAATTCAAAGCACTCATGCCAAAATTTTTAATGGCCTATTCTTAGCCAAGTCCCAGAACCTGTACTCTGTCTTCATCTCTGTGACCTGACAGCTGCCTTCAATACTGCCACCATTCTCTTTTTCTTGAAATATTGCCTTTCCCTGATGATTCAATTTTCTCCTAGTTCTCCTCCAAGCTATTTATTCAGTCACTCTTTCTCCACAGGATTCCCTTTTTAATTCCACAAACAAAACCATCTTTTTACTCTATGATTACATGATCTACATCCCAATTCCATTTGTCTCTCTTCTGTTCAGAAGTAACATTTCTACCAGCTAGTTTTGTGGCTTTAGGGTGTGTAGTCACCCAGCCTCCTTCCACCCTTCCAGTACCTGTCTGCCACCTCGTTTCTCACCCAGGTTGTAGGAGGTTTTGTGTGTGTGACACTCCTTTTCCTCTTTCTCTGCAGTAAGGGATCCTCACCCCTCAGGAGGTTCTTATTCTGGAAACTGGGACAAAAGCAGAGGGTGCTAACTGCAAAACCTCAAATTTGGGATTGCGTGCAGTCCGGTGACCAGAACCTTTTGAGGGAAATTTTCAGTTGAGCATCTTTTGGGGAAGAATATTTGTAAATTTTTTGCTATTTGTATCTTCAACAACTGTTTTACAAAGGATGGTGCATCTTTGGCATCTCTTACTGCTGTGTATGTGCAGCTCTTCTGAGAGGCATTTCTGTCACGGGCTTTCTTGCATCAGAGTTACCAGTCATAGGTTTGAGAAGTGAGGTCAGCTGTGCTTATTTATAAAATTTGGGGGTTTTTTTCCTCTCTTCTACATTCTGTTTTTATTGGAAAAAATTGTACCTACATCTTAGCAGAAATATAAACTACAGCATAAAATTATCCTGAGAGAAGAAATTACAGACTAAACCCACAAGAGGCCTGTGATTTTATTTGTTCCTTTGTCTGAATGACCTCTTGCTGGCAAACTCAAGGGTCACTATTGTGGAAACTTTCAGGCAAAAGTGATGTCACCAGAAATCATTTTAATAGAGCCTCATCTTCCCATCCTATTGATTTATCTGCTAAGTATGAAGGGAAATCAATGAAAAGAATCATTTTCACATCTTTTAAACTTCTACTGTAGCCAAAAAATATTGTGTGGTGCAGGCATGAATCATTGGAAAGAAAAATCATAGCTGTTGATAGGCATGAGAATATATCTTTGTATTAAGAAAATTATTTTCATGTCTTGCCTACCAGCTTTTGTTTGATGTATTTGTACTAAAGGCGAATTTCACATAGTGACAGCAGGGATAAAAATATTCATATTTTCCAAATTATAGAGCCAGATCTACAGAGGGCGGAAACAAGGCCCAGTAGCCCAGAAGGAATCTAGAAAATTTGTCCAAGCATCCATGGATAAGGTAGGAGAGTCACAGCTCTTCTAGAATTAAATATGGCTAGAGAGGTCAAGGGAAAACGAAATTCTACAGGTACTAGTGACTAAGGGAAGAATATGGAAAATATGAGCCCTGTCTAAAATCAAACCAGAGAACTTGGTCACCTGGGAAATGGAGAAGGCTGAAGGAATTTGGAACTATATGATCTTTAAGGTCCCTTCCAACCCAAATCACCCTGTGACTCTATAATTTCACATAAGCTAAATCCATATAGATTAATTAATCACAGAGGCCTAGAATAATTTAGGTTGAGAAAGACCTTTAAGATTACTGAGTCCAAACATGTTTGCCTACTGAAACCTCCACTGGCTTCTTTGCTGCTTTTAAATGAGGAACCTCATTCCATGAACTGCTAATGGAAGTGAGGGAGCTTTGGAATATGAATTCAGGGAACCCAATTTACGTGCATAATTCTTACCATGGGTTTTTTGGGGAGAGCAATATGAAGGGTTTTTAATTTCAGCTGTATTATTCCTTCCCCTCCACCTGGTCACTTCAGTGGCATTGCACTCCCATTACGGTAGAGAACTGCAAAATAAAACAGATCATTAATTATCCCATAAACCCATTTCACTCCTAGACAAAAGTGTAAATTAAAATTTTGAATTTTTTTATTTGCATGGAAATAAATTAATTTTTCTTCATGTCAGTGCTTCATGTCTGCTGCCATTTCTTCCCTCCAGAGCTAATTTCAATTTAGTAATCAGTGGGAGTCCTGGGAAACAACAGAGAACACTGGTTTTCCAGGTGAATTACAATACACTGGAAGATGAAATAAGATATTTTGTGTTTTATAGAAAATATAAGATAAATGATTGCTTTCTGTGCTGTGCTTTGCCTGTAAAGATTAAATTATTGTAGTCTAATTATTTAGTGATCAATACGATCAAAATTGCAATAAATTAAATATTACTTTGTGGGAGTATTTTTCTAACTATCAAAGGATTCTTTAATAATAATGTTAAATATGTTTCTAAAAAATATTTATTTCACCAAACAAAAGACACATTTTTCACTGTTTTCAGATCATTTACTTGTGGGGTCTGTACCTTACAACACCTCATCGAGGCTGAGCTTAGTTTCTTGTTACTTGACAAAGGTCAAATCTGTCTGAGGTTTCTTAAGTAAGTCACGGAGACCTGTTTTGTTATTGTAAATATGAAAAAAAATATTTAAAATGTGTGATTTAGCTGCAACATTTGAATGCAGTCACTGACAAATTAATCTAGTCATGCCAGATAATAGGAAACAGTAATTTTGGGCAACTGGCTCCCTTGGGTGCCCATTTCTTTTCATCACTCAGTTAATAGAAAGTGATCTTCCCCTCACTCACCACAGTTAAAATGAAAAGGAATAAAAACAAGGAGGTTTGATTTGCAAGTGATCATGGAGTGAAACTTTGAAGTGATACTTTGGCTGCTTCATTCTGTGAGTGAGCTGTCAGTTTGTCACCTCACACAGCCAAAGGTGACATTGACAAGTGAGGTCAGCTCTGGTTATTTATAAAATTTGGGGTTGTTTTTTTTTCCTTTCTTCTACATTCTGTTTTTATTGGAAAAAATTGTACTTACATCTTAACAGAAATATAAACTAAGGCATAAAATTATCCCGAGAGAAGAAATTACAGACTAAATCCACAAGAGGCCTGTGATTTTATTTGTTCCTTTGTCTGAATGACCTCTTGCTGGCAAACTCAAGGGTCATTATTGTGGAAACTTTCAGGCAAAAGTGATGTCACCAGAAATCATTTTAATAGATACTTTGGCTGCTTCATTCTGTGAGTGAGCTGTCAGTTTGTCACCTCACAGAGCCAAAGGTGACACAGCCCTCTGTGGGGATGTCTGTGAAGGGAGCAATCTTCCACCTTAAAGCCATCAAATCTTCAGGCCAAAATATCCTGAAGGTATCTGGAGTTTGACAAGTAACAGCAAACCAGGTTGTCTCAAGTTCTGTTACGTCACAATTGATAACATGATTTTTCTAAGTATCACTATTTTGTGGGCTGTTGAAGCAACAGATGCATGGAAAAAAATTCCTAATATTGGAAGAGAACAGTGATGGTTTCAATAAGTGGGAACTCTTCTCCAAGAGACTTCCTGCTGACAAAGGATGTATTTGAGAGTCATGTTTGCACGCCAGACTCTTCCATTTCTGCAGCCTTTTTCACTCCCTAAGCTCAGAGGATACAGGCTCTGGATCTTACCACCAACTTTTACAAGCAGGCTCAGCTCCAAGTGGTTTTTTTCCCCTCAGCCACTTGCCAGATGAAAAGCATTCCATGTTTCCTCACCAACACTGACCTCCTCGCCAGCCCCCAGCTGTGAGTGCTTGTGCTGTGCAGAGGATGAAAACACCGCTGGCTCCTTTTCTGTCTGCATAAACTCTTTACTTCAATTATGCTCATCTGCCAGATGAAACACCTTGCTAATTCAAAAAGAGAATTTTTACATGAAGGGCACAGCTTCCTCAAGGCTTTCCAAACTAAATTAGTATTCAATTTAAATCTTTCTTCACCTCCTAATCTTTGAAAATCTAATCATGCATTTTTCCTTTCGGTGCATTTCCACATCAAAACAAAACTTGTTGTGGATACTCTATTCTAAATTCACTGTCTTTGCTTACAACAACATTTTCTTGAACAACCATAGTTTCTAGAAACCTCATCTGTACAGTCTTTTTTTTTTCCTTTTTAGTTAAATATCTGAGTATTTTTTTAATTTTTTTTTTTTGGTAGAAGAATAATGAAACATTTTTCAAATAAACTACCAACCAAGGGCAATGTAAATTGGCCTAAGCAGATTGATTTCATCAGGCAATTGTAAAATGCTCTCTGGGTATATTTACAACTGTTACCTTTATCAGCTTCATACAATCTTAATTGTATATTGACTTCTGAAGAAAATTCCGCAAGGTCAAACTCCAGTCAAAACTTTGAAGAGTATTTGAAAGTATTAATTATATTTATCAATTTTATATGTATTTGGTAATTATGCCTAATATATGGACCCGAAAGTTTCAATCTTACAGGTGCTTTCAGCAGACAGGCAGCAAGTCAATGATGTTATAGTGACTGTTCTTACTGTCAGTGCAGAAATTAGTGATGCTTTGCTGTATCTGAACTGACCTCAAAATATTTAGCTCGGTGTGGCAGCCCAGAGTGTCCCTCTGACTGTCCAGGGGGGTTTGGAGCCCTGCCAGGCAGACTCGGAACTCGAGACGTNGGAGCAGGTCGCTGTTGGCCAGCTCCAGACACTGTGAGATAAGAAAAAATAAACAACCTGAACACGAACCCGCAGGCGTCTCCAGTCTTTGCTGGCTCTGGCATGGGACTTTCTAAGATCAAGAAACAGCCATAAAACATCTTAAAAACCCGCGCCGCCACAGCCTGGGACTGTGGTGTAGCCCTTGAACTGAGCAATCTTGAACAGAGAAGACATTCAACCCTGATTTGAGTGAGGGTAACCAAGGGCAGGAGGCTGGGGACAGCCCAGCTCCAGAAGCTGCCTCAGGTCATCTGGCTTGTCTAGGCTTTGGGCAAAATGTGAGACCTCAGCAGGCACTGAGTTCTTTCCTTCTCTTTTTCAGCTAGCTGGGTTACTGTGGACATGGAATTAACAACCTGGTTTGAGAGAATGTGTCACTGATCCCTGCGTTTCCCAAAATCATCAGCATCCCTCATAGGTAACAGCGCTACCTGTAAAATCACAGAAAAATCCGAGGGGAAAAAAAAAAAGGAAAAAGTCCTGTAGGTAATGATTGGCCATTTATGGCTTCTGCTCTGAAATAAATGTTTTTACAGGTGTCAAAGGTCCTGCTAATGTGGTAAAAAAAAGTAGATGTTGGCTAAAACCTGTATCGTGTCCATTTTATTCCCTGCTGACAAAAGCCCACTAACATTCTTGACAATTTACCGTTTTTGTATGTTCTAGATACATCTCCTTTCGGCCCTACCTTGGTTGATTTTTAATGTGCTCAGCCTCAGAGATGGCCCTTTCTAATTTAGGGTCAGAGTCAGGGTCAGGGAAAGCAGAGCTGACGTGATCATTTGACATCTCCTAGGGTGAAACCCAAAAACTTACAGTGGTGACCTTTTTTCCATCACTACTGCATTTGAGATGTCAGAGTTTCTCCTTTCATGTACAACAGAGGGTTTCTGGCAATGAGTTAAAGGGTTTTTCTTCCAGCAGTGCCTGTGCAGGGCTGGTGGCAAGGCAGGCCATCACTGGAAAAACCTGTCCATAATTTTATAAGTCTGTGAGAGTTTGTAGNGGGCTGGTGGCAAGGCAGGCCAAGGAGCTTGGACGTCACTGGAAAAACCTGGCCGTAATTTTATAAGTCTGTGAGAGTTTGTAGGGTTTTAACAGTGAAGCCATTATGAATTCTTTCAGGAGGAATCATTTTTAGGCAGTAGGACATGAGGAAACTCATGATCATAAAGCAAAGGAAAAAGAGGCGATTTTGCAGCTCAGATCTTTGTTTGAAAATATCTGAAAAAATAAACACATTTTCCCCAGACAGCTGTTTAAAATGCATTAGAGTACCTGCTTGCATTATTTATCTTATTTTGGGTGTCTGAGTTGATTGTGCTGGGTAAGTTTCCCAAGCAGGAGAGGAAGGTCTGATTAAACGACGTGTGCCTAAATGCCTTCTTTAACTCAGTACCAACTGCACAGGAGAAGTAGACATGTGCAATCATCTCTTCTTCTTTTCACCTCATCATTTATGAGCCACGGTTTACTTCGATTTCCATTTCTATTTCAGTCAGTCTTAAGCAAACACAGCCTATTTTTCACTTTGTATTTGGACACTTGAACTGTTTTATGGTATTTCAGTCTAGATTTACATCCTGAGAATGCTACAGAGAAATTTTAAATCTTGTATTTAGTTACAACTGTCAAATTTTGGGGGAGATTACCATTTATTACCATGTAACAGTGATTGTGTCTAATTCTGCCTTTTCTTGGACTGTTTTTTTAAATGAAAAAATCTATCAAATTTATAAAATTCATTCATTCATTCATGCACTAAACAGTACTTTTCAACAAATATTTCCTGTACCGTCATTGACTGAAAGGAAGTACTCCCTGAGGTCCCCCAGGGATTTCTCACTTTTACATAATTATTTCTCCAGAGAGCTGTGAATGATGTGAGACCCCTGTCCAGTGTCAGCTGGAGGGAAAGGAAAGGTTCCTCTCTGTACTGGGCAAAATTTTCTGTATTTTAGCAAAAGCTGTCAAACACGTTATTGTGAGAACATCTCCATGTGCTGCCTCCCACCTGGCGCAGCAAATTACACGGCCAAGCTTAAAGCAGCTCTGTGCTCTGGTTTGCATCAAAACTCTCTTTGTCTGAAGTAATAGCATCAGTAAGAATTCCTGCACTGAAAATTGAGGTATTTCATAAAGTTCAAGGAAAGCTAGTCAGGAAATCAGAAATATTAGACAAAAAAAAAAAAAGGCTTATGTAGAAATATCAAGACCTCAAGGACTTCTTCATACATGCTCGAGAGATTCTCCAGTTAAAAGAATTGCTTCAGAGAGCTGGTACTTTGGTCTTTGAAGGATGCTAGTGAATTTGTGGAGCATGTAGTTAATGACAAAGGCATATTTAAACCTGAATGAAACTAGAAAATGGTTAGAGCTCTCCTACTGTCAGCCTTGATAAGAGATGTGTCATAAAAATCAGTATTTTGAATATGAAATTGCTATAATGTTGTGGCTTGGAATAGTTTAGGCACAAATTAAATGGTTTCTAATCAACCTGAGTACTGGAATCCAGATAAATAGATTCCAAATCCAGACTCACAGGGTGACCTCCTAGAAGGCAAAGCTTGCCATATTCCATTAGCAATGAAAATTAAGTTAAAAAATTCTTGTGTAAGGTAATTGCTAAGGTTTTGTGTGAGGGACCACCTCCAGGATAATCACCCTTCAGATGCCAGATATAATCAAATCTCCATTTAAATCAGTGGAACTCTGTTGATTTACCATGGTTAAGCATTTGGTGGCAGAATTTTTTTTTCAATTAATATATGCAGGTAAAAATAATGATGTAGTTTATGCAATCTGCCACTACAGGAAGGTTTAAAAGTGATTTAGAGAAAGTGACCAGGAGAGAGACTCATGCCTGTGATGGTTTTTCACCCTCACAGAGTCCATAGAGTTCTTTGTGGCNGATGGAGGAGAGAGAAGAAAGAGGAAGGAGAAGGGGTTCCACCCCAAATCCTCCATCTTTGACTTCTCAGTCCCCATTATACTCAATTCTACATTTTCACCCTGTGCTAAATCAAACTGATTACTTCGCATTTTCTCAGCGTCGCAGTTCTTCTCTCAGTGTGGGAAGCCTTCTCCATGGACATGGGTCCAAAATAGAATCCTGGGAATCTTGCCCGAGTCCTGAGTCTGCCTGGTGGGGTTCCAAACCCCCCCGGATGGACAGAGGAATGCTCTGGGCTGCCACACATGCCTTTTTCTCCTGTATTTGGTTGAATGGCTACTAACACACATCTGGAAAGAAAGCCAGAGAAGCAGTTGTTTTTGGAAAGGCGTTTAAATTCTAGGTAAGGAAATATGCCAAGGTATAAAGAGGGCCAGAGTTGAGATGAAGCACTGCAGAGAGTGGTGGTTTGGTTCGGGTGAAATGGAAAGTGAGGCCTCTCCATGCTTGTCTGAGTAAATATTAACAGACACAGGACTGTCTGCAATGGTTTTAGAGAACAGGATATTTAGAATAATATATTACGAATATATATTGACGGAAAGAGAGCAACATCATCACTTTTGCTTATCAGCCGGGGTTCTGCCTGATATAGTCATGCCAGCCATAAAAGTGCTGAGGCTGTCTTCCTCTGCTAGCCTGAGCAGATGTGGGGAGTGTGAGTGACACTCCTTCCCTGCTATTATCACAAACACACAGCTATCAGAAAGTCAATCTCCTCCCAGCCTTGCAATGTGTCTCTGGGCTGTGACGGCACAGACACGAGGCACATTTGAAGCTGCCTGTAGATTCCAGAATGAAGGAGAGATTTAATATGGGGAAATGTTCACTGATAAAAGTGACTTATTTACCATGCCCGCTCTGTGAGCTGCATTCCAAAAGGAACAGATAACAAGCAAGAAATAATAATAAAAAAGTGTACAGGTGGATTTGTTCGTATGTGATGTTGTCCATCACCAGTAAAATATTTGTCTCACAAATACTTTAAGACAAAAAACTAGGAGAAAGGGGTGAAAACAATATATGTCCTGTTAAGCAGAGTTTGGAGCAAGAAGAAACAATTTAGAGAGAGCACAAATATTTGTGAAGACCACCTGTAACCCAATCTGTGTCAAGGCTTATCAGTGAAAACAGGAGCCATACTAGATATGGGAGGGGAATGGTTTGATGCCAGCTGATAGGGAAAGGTTAGCTGCTCTATATCTTGGGATGTGCTACTAAAAACCCTTGCTGTTATCACAAATAAGATGAATTTAGGTCTGTAAGTATAGCACCAAAAATGCAACACAGATCACATAATCTTGTTTTCCAGCCAGACCACTTAGCAATGCACATAAAAATATCACATAAAAAGGAGTCTAATGCCTCAGATCTTTACAAATGTCTAATAAATAACAGTTTGAGAGAGAGGAAAAACATTATGCATAAAACATCATCAATACATGTTGCCTTATTCAAAGAACATATTTATGCATTTTGGACATTTGCATTTTACAGTTTGCCATGAAATATTCTCCTTCCTTGGTTTCAGAGAAGAGGCAGACGGCTGGTGGAGCCACAGATATAAGAATGTTCTCCCTTTTAAATGGCTTTGGCTGCTGCCTTCCACAGGGACAGAGATCAGCTGGGAGAGAGAGCAAAGTTTATCTGTGCTTTGTCAGGCTGTAGCAAAAGGTTTGGTATTCCTGGAAGCCCTGCTCCACAGAGGTACTCTATTAGACATATGCCAGAGATATGCTCGGGACCAGGGAAAATGTTTAAAAATCACTTTTCAGCGTGATCTCCCTATTGTTGGGTTTTGGGGTAGCTTGTGAGCCTCAGCTGAATCCTCAGTGTTGTCTTAACCCTTTCATTGTGCGATGGGGCCAGGGGGGAAAGATTTGATTAAAAAATAGCTGTAAAACTCCACATTTAATTCCAAATTATGAAATTATGTTTTATCATAATTATAAATTAAATATATTGCTGAAGAGAAGCGGTGGAGTCGCCATCCCTGGAAGTGTTCAAGAAACATGAGCTGTGGTGCTTATGGACATGGTTTTGGTAGCATTAGGTCAATTGTTCGACTTGATGATCTTGGAGGTCTTTTCCAACATTAATAATTCTACATGAAGAATTATTTAAATATATAATTATAACATATAATTATGTTAGTTATTAAAATACTTATTTTTTATAAATTAAAAAGTGGTAAAAAGAAGGTCACATTGCATACTGTGCTTTTTCGTGCATTAAAAAGAAAACTTGGAGAAGTTAAAGTAAAATTATTGGGAAGAGAGGGGTGAACATTATTATGAGGAAGGAGACCATGACTGTCTGCTTTTAGATTAAATCAAAGAAGAGGTTCATCATTTTTCCCTGTGGCAATTTAATTCACATTTTGCGCTGTTCAGGTAGAAGCATATTAATGTCAAATTACAGAAAGCGAGTCATTGTAATGCAGTGAATAACTAATTCCATTGTTAAAGTGTATCAGTGGCTCTCAGTCAAGGATAAATGGCGTTGCCTTTTCTGTGCATAAGGAAAAATCCTCAGTGCAGCCAGGAGACTGATGAATGTTAAAGATACTCTGTCTTCTTAGAACTCAGATCCTCATCTGAATTGCCCGTGCCCACTGCTCCTGCCAGGCAGGCCTGTTAAAAAAGCTATTTAAAAAACTCACAAAGGAGAAGTGCCATTTCTCCATGTCATGCTGGCTGTTTTGTTCATTTGTCAGGCCTTTGTGCACATTGTTTTCTCCAGTTTCGCTGTACATTTAGCAAAATTGTCCCCCACCTTAGTGACTGTGGGATTAACCAAACCCCAGCCAGTTCCTGGGGCCTGCACAGATCCACAGAGTGAGGAGGAGACCATTTAAATGGACTGAGAGAAGTGAACTACAAAAACTTCATGGTCACTGTAAAAACAAGGAAAACCCCTAAAATCAGCTTCTTGGATTCAGTTTCCTGCTCTTCTCCAATCCTGGGAATCAGTGCTTTGTGCTGAGTAGCAGTGAGGCTCCCAAACACAACAAAAACTGAAAGCTTTCCTCTCCTTCCTCTGCAAGGCCGTGTCCTCCTGAAGGAGGAGGAAGGACAGTGGCAAAATGTGGTTTATCTCTGAGTTTTTTATGGCTGTTTCTTGATCTTAAAAAGTCCCACGCCCGAGCCAAGAGAGACNGGGCAAGGTTCAAAGATGGAATTCTGGGCTTTCTGCCAGGGTTCCGAAACTGTCTGGCAGGGCTTCAGACCCCCTGGACAGTCATAGGAATATTCTGGGCTGCCACAGCAAAAGAAAGCCAGCAAATTGATTTTACCTCCTGCACATCATTTAAGTGTTGCTTAGCATGAAGCTCAGCACAGCCCCTCAGAGTGCCAAAGCAGATGTTCAGCCACCAAAAATCTCTTCCCAAGCAGGTATTAATCTTTAAAAAGTTATAGCCCTTGGGACCCATAAATATTTTGTTCTTGCTCTCATACCTGCAATTATAAGGAGCTATAAGCATGTATATTTTTAATCCTTGTGAGCTAATAGATGCTTTTACTTCCTGTTTTGAATCTCGATAGCCAGAGGGACTCTGTTCCTTCACCTCACTGTCCTCTTGATAGCTCCCCAGAAGTTCTGACTGGACCACACACTTAGAGAAACTGGAGAGTTGTTTAACAGGGTGCTTTTGCTGTACAGAAACATTGCACAACAAATTTTCTGGGCTACTCTAAAACCATAACATCTGGGCCAGCTCAATATATTGAGATACGTTGTGTCCGGGGAGACACAATAAAGATGCTNACCGTTAAGTAAACATCGGCTACTATTTACATAAAACTGTGTGAAAAGAATCTGACTCCAAGGTTAAAACAGAAGGCTTACAAGAAACCAGGGCAACAATACGTTGCTAACCGTGAAAAGATATCCAAAGCTGATGGCAAATTTTCTATTTCTCATCAGTCCACTTTCCCCATATTTATTTTCCCTTTATTTCATTCTGAACACTTTCTGAAGATGTTTTGAAGGATATTGGGGCTTGGATAATTCTCACTATTGCTCAGTTAGCTTTGCAAATACCTATAAATGTAGGAGCAAAATAGCTTCGGAAAGTTTCCTTTGCCATGGAAAATTCAAATTACAGACTTGTCAATTACTAAAAATGATTAAATAGTTTTTCTTAACAATTAGGCTTTAAGAGAAAAGATGTTGAAACATTAACATATTAGTGGAAAGGGAGACAAAACCCTTCCTTAAGCAGTACAACTAGAGCTGGTATTTCCATCTGTTCTGCTATGGGAAAGAAACTCGTTCAGGAGTGGAGGATTTGCTGCTTTTCAGGAAAAAGATCAGGTAAGGTCACACAAATGTCTCGGAGGCTAATCTCATGAGTTGCTTTATTTATTCCTCCCTAGCAGTGGTAGGTCAAACCTGCTTAGTTTAAAAGTCAGAAGTATAGGGTAAGGTCTCTGTCTTTGTTTTGACTTCCACCCCCACAAATTAGGCTGGGGTTTGAAAATCAGTCTGTTTCCTTTCTCCATTAAAGATTCTTCTACAGGAGCCTGGCTGACTCTTTTGTTCTCCAGGCAGAAATACAAGTAAAATATTACAGATCTAAGAGGTAACAGTAATTCTCTCTCTAGCTGAGAGCACTCCCAGGGCCCGTCCCTCATGCAGGCTCCCAACAGCTCCAACAGCTAAAGCAGCTCTCCATTATTTTTGTCTTTATTCAGACAATCTGCAAAAACCTCACAAAGACAGTTTTTCCTGCCCTGTTTGGAGTTGTATGTGGTGCATTTTTTAATTACTTTTGTAAGCGGTTCCTGAGGATACTTTTACACATCTTGGGCACTGTACAGATCTTTCCAGGTCTAATGCATTCTGCTTTACTATATGATAGTCACAATTCTCTATTAAATCCCTTGTCACTTTTCCTGTCATATTATTCTGCAGAAGTTCCTGTTCCAATTCAGCATGAATTCACAGAAATTCACTGCTCAGCATAAGGAAAGACTAGCAAACTTTGACAATAGTAATTAGAGCAGTCCACTCATTACTGCAATTTCAGGAAGCCTGTCTGCACTTTGGGGGCTCTGCTGTTCTGTGCTGGGCCATTTCACACACCCTAATTTCAGCAGGCTTCAGTAACTCCAAGACTGTCTTCGTTTCTCTGCTTAGAAATAACAGCTGAGTTGCCTACCACAAGAAAATCAAGATACTCCTTCCCATGGGAGTAAAGGTGTGGTATCCATCCATTGTGGATGGAGGAGGGAATGGAGTCTAAGTATGAAAGAGAAGACAAAATTGTGAAAATTGTCTTCTTTCTATTTTGTCTAACTTGAAATCCAGCCCTGTACTTTGAAACTCCCATGAATTCAACAGGCATGGCCAGACTATGAACATTTGTATTCTTCCTCTTGCTCAACTGGCGAAAACATTTCTGTTAAAAGAACTTTTCCATAACAAATATAGTTGCTACCTAAAGAAAATTACTTTTTGATTTTTAGTCTCTCTCTTTTTCTTTTTTTTTTTTAATATATTACCTTTTCAGTCCCAGTCCTCAGAGATTGTAGTCTGCACTTTATTCACCATCCATCTCCAGTGTCACATAGCAATGATTGACAACAGGAGCAGTAATAATGATACTGATAACATTTTACTTTTATCTGATGGGGTATGCTTTTCCCCCAGAAATTTTATTGTTCCGCATCAAATGTATCTATATTTTGGTTGCTAATGTAAGTATATTGAATAAATATAATGTTGGCAGCTTATGTTTCTACGAGTTCTGTTTAAATTGATTTATTAAAAGAACCAATATTATTTCACCGTATTTTACCTTCCGGTACAATGTCTCATGATATCCTGTCAAACATAACAGTCTTAAGTACGCATCATTTAATGCAAATATTGCTACTTAAGGTGATGGGCACATTTCTAAGAAGATATATCAAAATGAAACCTGCATTTCTGGAGCTATTACATTACATTATCTCAAGAAATAGAGCACAATGAAATTTGGGTTTTTTTCCATAGATTTGAAATGTGTTTTCTAAAAGTCCTAACAACTCTACAGGAAGCGGAGATTTTTTTCTTTGCTTTACAAGAAAAGTCAGACTTTACAAACACACACACGGGCTCACACAGTTGGAAGTCTTGTTCTGAACAGAAATATTTTTTGCCACTCCTGTTGCACTCAGCAGAATTGCACCCGTGTACCCTCTGTCCCTGCTTGCTGGAGTCAGTGTGCAGAGTGTCAGTCCCTGCTCAGGGCTGTCTGGTTTTTGGGCAAATCTTCCTGCTTGGCTCAACTTGCCCAGCCTGCAGCACATGCTCCCCTCGATGGAAGGGACAAGTTTTGGGGAAAGAGAGGGGAGTTAATACCAGAGCTCCCTCTGTGCTTTAAAAGGTGACCTTGCACCTGCACTGTGAAACACCAGGGCTAAAAATAACTGTAATGTGGAAGTTTGTTATTTCTATTTCTAAATATATTCCTATATTCCTATTTTTTAAAATTCTGGGCCAAGACTCGCACAGATCACCAAACTTTTGAGTCCATGCAGCACATAAAACATTACATTCACTCCTCTAGAAAATAACCAACATCCACTCAACATCTTTAGCATTTAACTTGTCTTAGGGTCTGCAAACTGAAACACATTTATTTCATATCTGCCTGTTTGGTCAAACACAAAGTAAATCACTGAATCTGCAAACACCATTTCAGGCATATTCCCCAGCCTATTCTGGATTTTAAAAGAAATAATAAAATCAAATAAAAAGTAAGTTCTGGTGCAGGGACTCCAGTCTACCGTGAAATCAGAATTTCCAAGTACTTCAGTCCAGCAGCCACTGACAGGTGTGAAGTCTCAGGGTGGGAGGTTTGAAGAGGGACAAAAAAATTTAGTAGTTAGCATTGCAAAGTGGGTACCTTTAAAGCAATTCAAACTGATAAATGGTCTGCCTGTCCTTCATGTAACAGAAAATGTAACAGAAAATGTCTTACTCCATAATTTCTCATTTTCAATTACATTATTCACTTTCTGTGTAAAAATGACACCCTTTTTTAAAGCAGTAGAATTGCAGGTGCACAACTCAAATTTAGACATTTGTTAAAAATGGGGAACCATTTCAGTGTTTTTCTCTTAGAATGTGCTTTAAGATGTGTGGGAAATTTTCAGAGCAGATCACTCTTTGTAAACAAAGTTATTAAAAGCTAAATAAAAGCTCTATAATGAAATTTGGCTGAACTGGGAAGGATTAATGCCTGTAATTTTTTATGAAGACTGCAACATGGGGAAAAAAAAAAAAAAGAAGAAAGAAAAAAGGCAGAAGACCAATCCAAAAGCTTGTCCAGTAAGCTGAAAATAACAGCTTTGTCACCAGGTGAGGCAAGTAAGAAGGTTAAATATCTCAACAGGAAAAAGCTGTCTAAGCTATCAGGCAATTTAGCTGAGAGTCCTTAGGGAATATTTGTAAAGGATTTATCAAGTAAAAATAACTTCTCAGTGGAGGATGTAATGAAGAGAAAACAATGGAGAGAAGAAGAGAAGAGAAGAGAAGAGAAGAGAAGAGAAGAGAAGAGAAGAGAAGAGAAGAGAAGAGAAGAGAAGAGAAGAGAAGAGAAGAGAAGAGAAGA
>VYXC01006194.1:659896-673565 GCA_013397175.1 Platysteira castanea | reverse complement strand
GGGAAAAAAAAAAAAAAGAAGAAAGAAAAAAGGCAGAAGACCAATCCAAAAGCTTGTCCAGTAAGCTGAAAATAACAGCTTTGTCACCAGGTGAGGCAAGTAAGAAGGTTAAATATCTCAACAGGAAAAAGCTGTCTAAGCTATCAGGCAATTTAGCTGAGAGTCCTTAGGGAATATTTATAAAGGGTTTATCAAGTAAAAATAACCTCTTCACAGTGGAGGATGTAATGAAGAGAAAATAATGGAGAGAAGAAAGAAAAGAAAAAAGAAAAGGAAAGGAAAGGAAAGGAAAGGAAAGGAAAGGAAAGGAAAGGAAAGGAAAGGAAAGGAAAGGAAAGGAAAGGAAAGGAAAGGAAAGGAAAGGAAAAGAGGATTTTAAAAAGAACAAATGTCCTTCTTAGCTCCCTCCAGGAAGTAGGAGGTGACAGGGAGGGAGGAGCAATCACTTTGATGCATACTTTGTCTCCTCACTCCAGATTACTAAAATATCATTATTTTATCTTCTCTTTTTCAGACAGGATTCTCTAGCCTGATGGCAATGTAACAAGGAGCATCACCCAGAAAATAAAGAAGACATGGACTGGAAAAGATCCCTTGGGTGTGTGACACAAATAAATGAACCAATGGGATGGGGTAAGGATGAATTAATTGTGCTTTTCAACTTCTGAACTCAACCAAAAGTATATTAATGCAAGAAATAACAATATAAAGGTGAAAAAAAAGGAAGGATATTAGCCCTTGGAAAGTAACACTTTGGAAGGGACAGCTCTGTTGGAAAAGCTGTTTCCATATAATGGAGTATACAGATAATATAATTACCCATATTACAGCAAAAAGAGAGAGGTTTAAATTTAAATAGAGGTGGGTAACACATGTACATCTTTCAATAGTGGGTTGTTGCCAGGTGAAGACCAATGCCAGGTGATTTCTCAGACAGTTTAATTCTATAATAGGGAATTTTAAAAATGTAATCACTTTTGCTCTGTTCTGAGGAGTCTGAAGTATATTGCAGACGTTATTAAAGCCTCACAAGCCTTGGAGAAGCCCCGTGTTTGTCAGAAATGCTGACATGAGTGATGCAGAGCCTTGGTGTCTGAGTGCTGAACTATCACCATATCAAAGCTGGCACACCAAAACAGAATCAATGATAAAATGCCAAAGGAAAAGTTTCCAGGGAAGATACTTGAATATTTCAGTGTGGCTGCAGTGCAGTCAGTTGGCACAACCCAGGAAATCCTTTTCTGAAATGACATACTGACCAAAAGCACTTACAGGGTCCTTAATGTGCATATTTTATGATAGAGAGCCTTATGAAAACCTGAATAAATTACCATGAATAATTCTTAATAATATATTAAAAATAATAGCGAATCTTTCCAAATACATTTCCTTTATAGATGGTGTGGAGAGCCTTCACAAAACCTTTATAAAAACTCTCCAGCACTCCTTAGTGTTCCTGTGAGCTAATTACTACAGTTGAGATTAACTTCCAGGGTTTCTTCCCATCTGTTGCCTCCTCCTCTTCCCCCTCAGCAGGTTTTTCTCCCATCCATGTCCTGTGTTCATTTCCATGAGGATACAGTGTGCATGTGCATTCAGAGGAGTAAAAATTTGCCTTATTCCTGTATTTATACCCAATGAGAATGATGGTTCTTTCCATGAAATCTTTAAAATCCACTGAAAGCAGGCAGTGTTTCAGTTCGTGGTATTCAAGGCCAGAAAATCCAACATCTTTGGCTGCTGACGTAAGAACAATTCAACAACGTGCAAGCAGCCGTGTTCAGCTCAGTGAAGGGGAGGCTGCATGACAAGAAAATCATTACAACCTCTTATAATCAGGCAGATGGGCACAGTTTTGTTGGCATCTGGTGGAAGGCTGTTCAGGAGCAGGCTGTACATCCCTTCTTCAGGGCATTTATTAGCAGTTTGTCAGGTGAGATGGCGCTGCAGCAGAATCCCAGACTGGCCCATTCTGGATTTCCAACTGCAAGTCACAGATGTAATAAAGAGGAGAAAACATCCTGCAGTGAAGGAGCCAAAGGCCCTAATGAAATGTGGCACATTAATTTCTGAGCTATGAAATTATATGATCCCAGTGGATTTACATTTCGAGCTCAAGGATCACAACGAGGATGAGAAAGTCTCTTTTGTGAAGTCTGTTTACTTCACACATTGCTTGTGGCTGGGGTTTGCCTCATAAAATCATCTCTGGGAGCAGCCTCTTACTCGACAAACTGTGGCTCATGAATTATTGCGTGCATTTGTCCAAAGATGTCCAAGAAATGTCAACCTTGTTGCTTCATGAAACAGGCCGAAGAGCTGATATAGACAGACAGACAGATGGATAAACAGATAGGCAGACAGACAGCTAGATATGCAGAGGCCAGCTTTGATCTGAGGAAAAGCCCTAGAAGAAAATACCAGTTATTCATGCCCTGTCTTGCTCTTAAACCGATCAGTGGTAGTGAGGAACAATTTAATACCATTTTCTTGAGAATTAAATTGAGGTGCTTCTGATTAAAAGCTCCCAGCAGTTTAAGCTGGGTGTATCCACAGCCCTATTTGGGAAACTGTCATCAAGCTGTCAGCTGCCTGGCTTCACACCAGGGTTATTCCAATGCCTGACTCACAATCATGAGAGAAGTGAACTCCCATTTGAGACTAGGTACAGTGAATGCAAGTGATATTGCCAGGAATCAGATCAATTTTCTGTCTCCCAAAGACCCCAGCAGCGAGCCAGCAGCCTTGGAGCATTTAGATGGGTAAGGGCTCCGTTTTCAGCACCAAAAAGTGCAGAGAGTGCTTTCATCTTTACAGTAGGAGCCACAAAATTGTCCCAGACCTTCTTACATCCAGGTAATCCAACTTCTTCTGTCATGTGGCCAAGCTCAGTGCCTTCCTGAAGCAGAGGAAGAGAGTCAAATTCCTCTTGCCTGAGCTTGTTCTCACTGCACTGAGAGTGGCAGGTTTTCCTCAGGCAGTATAATTTCCATATTTCCTTGTCTTTTGTTACTGGTTTGAGGTGGATTACTGGGATAGAAACATAAATGTTCCACAAAAGCAGCAGCTTCATGAGGGATGTGACAGTCGGGCAATGTTTCAGGCTGACATAATAAATGACTCAGATTACATATTTACAATAGTTTTGACTCAGTGTTTTTCCAGCACTAACATATATCACGATGTACAATTGCATGCAAGAATTTGGGCAGCTATAAACAGCATTCAGATGTTGTGTCATTCACCAACACATTCTTTGCAGTTTGACTTGGTTACAAGGCTCCAAACTTCTTTTGAAAGCTTCTCAAAACGGTTCTTATTTCTATAAGTATTAGACTGGAAACATAATCTAGGCATTAAAAGCCCTCTACAGTGCATGGCAATGAAAGCAGAATTATTCTGTTGCGATAAGGAGGTTCTTTTGTCAGAAATGATTGCATGGGGAAAGGGAAGACACCTCTGGGTATCCCTGGGCAATAGTCTGTAAAGAAATAAATACAAAATTCTGTGCAAATTTCCAGAAAGGATGATTAATGTAGCAACTCAGATTCCTTAAAGTATCAATTTTAAGTTTGGCTGTTTGATTTTTCTTTTCCTTCTCTCCAGAAATATAAGGTCTCCAATGCCCTGTTAAGACACTGGGTAAAGTCCTTGTTGTTTAGCAATAATTAATCACCCTTTGTCCCATTTTTTTTCCTCAATCCAAATTCCTAGTCAACTTCAAAAATTTTTTTATTTGTTTTGACTTATATTAGAAAGCAAAGAAGATTTTTTAAAAATCAACCCCTTAATAAGGGCCTACTTTACAGAGAGTAGTGGGGAGTTGAAATTCTTTCTATAATACATCTCAGGCAGCATTGACAGTTTTTCAGTACAAAGGAAAACTTGGGAAATGATAGTATCTAGCAAGTGATTCTCAGTCAAAAAGGAAAATAAGAAGTAGTAAATACTAAAAGCCATACATTAGAAATCTGGCATCTTTATACATTCTTTTTTTTTTGCCAAGCCTTGGATTTAATGCAGAGTATGACATATGACAAAGGCAAATATATCTATAAATGTATATATATAGCTGTCTCCTGGTCTATTGACAGATATGACATATGAGATCAGAGGTTGCTTCTTGGCTGTTATCTAAAAAAAGTCCAGCTGAAGCTGGACCAAAAGCACATTAATCATTCATGTTCAGGTACAGAGAGGCATGCTGTGAAACACTTTCATCTTTTCCCTAAAAATAGTGTTCAGATATCTCCCAGCCTGTTTGACATCTGCAAAATCTCCTAAGATACTAGCAAGGATTAGTCTTTGTCTATTTTTGATTTAAATTCGTGATGTACAATATTATAATATTACCTACTGACAACACTGTATGAAATATTTACTTATTAATTATGAATGGAAACCTGACACCTGTGAAGTCACTGGTAAAATGCCAAAAGCCCAAGATTAAAGTGCAGGAACAAGTGCTACTGTTTGGGATGGAGACTAAATCTTGATCCATGTCTTTAACTCAGGTGAGGAGTTTGAAAATTGCAATATGGATAAACCATAGGGGAAAAAAACCCTTGAAATTATAAAATTAAAATTATCTTCTTTTGTTCTATAAAAGCCACTTGGCACCAGATCTATTAAACACAAATCCATGGTACTGCTCATTTTCATATTTAGCAGAACCACCCACTGCCTCTTTACATAAATAATAATTATTTTCTCTGTTATTTAATAGATGGAAGAGCTGAAATATAAAGAACACCAGATCCTGAGATGAATATTTTTAAGCAAAAATAAAAGAAAAATGTGAAACCCAACTGTTCTCTCCTGTTAAAAAATATAACTGAACATTTATGTCAGGTATTTTGCTGCGTTCAGGACATTATTTCAGATCAGAAGAGGGGAGTGAGTGCCTTATCCTGGCTCTGATGCAGCATCAGAGTTGGGAAGCTTTGTCTCACTCACACCAGTTTTAAGCACTGGCTGGGTACACACACACCAACATCCCATTCCCAACAGAATGAACATTTCCTCTTTCACTGAGACTGAGATTTCAGTTGTGCTGCAATTTACACTCCTTGGTTCTCAATAGGGATGAATATTCTTGACCAGTCTAGCAGTTTAGTGTTTGTTTGAAACAGCACCCAGCTTTGGCCTCCTCAAATACACTTTCTGCCCTTCTCCATCAGCTCCTGGACAGTCCCGTGCTGGCCTTGGCTGTCCCCTCCCACCAGGAGTGACCCTGACAGGTCCCCAGTGCTGATTGCTTCAGGTACAACTCTCAAAGATTCCCAAGCTGTCCTCCCTCACTCATTCTCCCTGCCTGTGGGACGACACCTTCCCGGGCAGCCTCCTGCAGTGAGAGCATTGCTGCATCCTCCGTGGAGATCCACCCGATGTCTTCAGCACCACAGCTCAGCCCAGCAGGTTCTTCTCTGCTGAGAATCCAAGGAATTAGCCTTTGGGCTGCTGGAGTGGCAGAGCTGGCAAGCTGATTGATAATACAACACTTTTTAATGTTGTGGTGTCATTCTTTACTTTGTTTGGAGCAGCACCAAGCAGCCCAGGGACCCTGACATGCCTAAGGACTCCAAATGCTTCAATAGTAAAAATACCAAGGATTATTTATAGTGAGCTTCACCCAGCAAAAGAATAAGTGGGCTGAAGTGGCCAGGTGGAAGGAAGGCAAGAAGCCATGAGGTTTGCAGCTTTCTGTACATCTCTCCAAAATATCTCCCTTCAGTGGTTTACCTTGTGTGATATATTACCCATTAGAGAAGAACCTTATCCAGTACAAAAGGCTTTCATCACAATTTTAGATTGAAGTATTAAGAAATGCTTTTCTATCAAAAATTTGTGCTGTAAATACCTCAAGATGGGCAAATCCTGATGACAATGCCCTCTAAATTCTTCAGATTTTTACAACTGTGCAGTTAGGAAGGATCTCTGCTGGTAATATGGATTGATTTCAAAGCTCCATTTGCAAGAAGATGAATCCAAAATTATGCCAAGAAATACCATATTTTCTAGAGTTAATGGGGAATGTTCTTTGATTAAAATAAGGTTTTTGCTGCTCTGTCACTACTCCGTTATATGTGTGCCTCATGGCACCTATTGTCAAGCTAAAATGATCATTCAACATTTCACTGCTTAATGTAAATTTTTTAATAAGATCGTTTATTTTTATTACTGATCATTCATGTCGAATTTATAGGTTGTATTCCCTTCACCATCCCCAAACACAGTTATCCCCCAAAGGTAAAAAATCTTGGAATGGGTATAAAAATTAAATTACACCAATATGTTTTTATTCTGCTCCAGCTCTTTTCCCACTGTTCTACAATTAAAATTCTATGTGGAATATAACACTGAAGAAATAAATCTTACAGTGTTTAATCAGAGAAGATTCAGGGAAATAAATCACTAAGGAAACAGTGAAACACATTCTTACAATGAATGCATAAAGGAGAAGGTAAATCCTCAGACGAATGGATAGCTCTGTAGAAATGTTTTTCTTATTTTAACATGCAGAAAATTAATTTTCATGTCATAGAGCTGACTCTGCCTGTTCCTTTGCTAACACATGGGCTGGAGCTGCTCAAGGAAGCTGAAAAACTGGAGGTAAAGGAAATATCTGAGATCATGGGGTGCTCTCAGTGCAGCACTACTTAAGAGCCACGTGGAGGGCTGAGACAGTGGCATTGACAATGGGGTCACACCAAGATAAAGTGTGACTTCCTCAGGCCCCTGTCCAGAAAAGCTCTTAAGCATCATTAACTGTAGATACATGAGTGATGTTATTGAAGTCTGTGGATTTTCCTTCAGGTTTGTACAGAATTGCTGGAGGTTTGTACCGAGCTTCCACTGAAATCCTCGTACCTTTGAGATTTTTATCATGCAAATGGCAAAGCAGATAATCAGTAAAGGCAGGAAAAGGAATGCTGGAGCAGGGGAACAGCTGCCGACAGAGGATAACGTTCCTGTTCCTGCCTTCCTGCAGGACTGGAGGGCTGGGGGGCTGTGGGTCTGCAGTTACATTTCTGTAACAGATGCACAACCATTAGAGTAGCACTGTAAAACCAAAACCGGCAAATAACGCCTTTTAGAAGAGGAACGAGTGAGGAAAGAGGTCCAAGAAATCACTTCTGACTTCGGTTTATTAGTCTGACTTTGATTCATTACTCTGAAAGAGTAATTAAAACCATGACTGTAAAAGACAAATACAAGAAAAAGCAACAGACTGTAGAGAAAGAGGCATACAGCCAGTGAACCAAAATCTTTGTCATGATTCTACCTGTCTGACAGAAATACAGTAACTCACCCACATCTGAATTTCATGGAACATTTGATGTGGTTCTACACGACAATTTATAAATGGGAGTTAGTTAAAAATAAAAGGAACGTAAAGAATAGCAAAAGGTGAGGTGTCTAAGGGAAAGTAGGAGATGGGAGGAAATGCTGAAAGTGAATTTGCCAAGGGCTGGTTCCATGATGACCTGGTTATACTTTGCCTCTCCTTAACCTTCATTTACCTCATCAGCACCATAATATGAGCCTGAGATTTGCTGATGATGCAAAGGGGGGAGGTGTTGCCAGTACTGAAAAGAGTCTCTGTGCTGCACTGATTGCACTGCCCTAGGAGTGACTGTGTCTGGGAAAACACAATAAAGATGCTCTCACACCTGCCAGGTTCAGCAGAAAGGAAGGAAAAGACTTTTATTATTTACATATATCACGTCTTATACATTTCTCAACTGCACAAGGGATTGGAGAGCATGTCACTTCCTTCTCAATCCCACTGGAGAAAAAAGATGCGCATCAAAGTTCTCTTATCACAAAAGGAATGAAAACCAGAAAATACCGTTAAGTAAACATTGGCTATTATTTACATGAAACTGTGAGAAAGAATTTCTGACTCCAAGGTTAAAACCAGAAGGCTTAGTAAAAACCAGGGCAACAAATGACAGCACAGATTTGGGGAGCGATGCTCAAGTTCAAGCACATGGTGTTCAACAGTTCACCAGGTCACATTTCTGTTCTGAAACAGACCCTACCAGGTGGAAATGACAAAAGTGATAAAGATCTGAGAACAGCAGTTTGAGGAAGCCTGAAGTACTGGCAGATTATGGGATGTGAACTTCAACTCCATCATCCATGAAAGTGTCACCTACCAGGAGCTGAAGGGACAGAGGAACGTGGGTGGTATGGCCTCTGCAACACAGGCTGAGAGCAAAGGTGAGCTGTCACAGGAGATTTTACAGAAAAAGATATTAGAGTGATGGATGAAGAGCCTGAAAATGGGAGACCAAAATGCCTCCTTCCACTTCTTTATTTTAGGAAAATTCAGAAGAAAAGAGGGTGTAAATATTGGCTACAGGGAAAAAAAACTAACATAAACATTAGGGTGGGGGGAACACCTAACCTTATTAATGTTAAAAAATCATGAAGGTAAATTAAAAAAAATTTTCTAATGATAGTTAATCTGGAAATTAGTAAAAAAAATACTTAAAAACGAAAGCAGCAAGACTGTCACACTCTTCCCATTTGACTAAAGATAAACAAGCCCTGCTTCTAGAAGACTTCTTGAACGGTGTGTAGGAAGGATTGTATCATGTCTGGATTTAGGGATTTAAGAACTCACTGTTAGCTCTGTGTCCCAAGGAACACAAGTCTGTGAGCCAGACTGAGAGGGACATGCTGCAGTCTGCCTGCTCCTCAGACCACTGGGTTTGTTGCAATATTTAAAGGCCATGCAGTTTTTTAGAAGGATGGCACTGCTGGAGGAACACCCCAGGAAAATGCAGAGCTAGTCAGCATCTGGAAAATGCCAAGAATTTTTGTTTAATTTTTCAAAAGTGACTGAAGCGAAGACATTTTGCCTATGAATTACACGTTATTCATTATTCTGTTGTCTCCTGGCACAAACGTAAGGGTTTTCTTTAGAGAGGAATTTGTTACTGCAATAAACAGAAAATTTGCATTGGAATTTTTTTTGTTTGTTTTGGGGTTGGGGTTTTTTTTGTTAGTTTGGGGTTTTTTGTTAGGTTTTTTGGTGTTTCAGGTGTTTTCTGTTGTCAAAGTCAAAGGAAAGATATTATCTATAATAAAATGTTTCAGGAATAAGAGTGAAACATTTCACAATTTCAATTTCAGTAACTGAATGAAATCACGACTTACACACATTTTCAATTATAAGCATAATTAATATTAAATATTAATTGAAGATCCATGTAGACATGAGAACCTACACTATGCTGTGTACAAGTAGACACAACAGTGACTGGAATGCCCACAGGCTTGATTTTTGCTTTGTTGGGTTTTTTTTCCTTTCTTTAATTACAGGTTTACACAATTTGTAAGACATCTGCTTATGCAACAACATAATATTTTCCAAGCTATTTAGAGTTGAGAGGTGTCTGTCTGGGCCATGATTAGCTGGGGGGTGCTTTGGAAATGTCATGGTTGGATTTCTGTGAGATTCATTCAAATAAATGGAATGAACAATTATTACGGATCAAACATTTTAACAACTTTGAGTGAAACAGGCTCTGCAGAATGTGGGAGATGTGCCAGCTGCAGAGGAGTTAGCCAGGTCATTCTCGTGGGTGGTTCAAGGCCAAACATCAGAACCTGTGGAGCCCAAACAGAACAGGCTTGTCTAGAACAAGTGATTACTTCCCATTATTAGGTGATAAAAAGAGGAATTGTTCTCATTCCCTGCCTGTTGGTGTACCCTGAGTTCAAAGAGATGACTTAATTTTCTCTCTGTTTTTCCTCTTTGAGTAAAAATTGGTGATGACTATATGGACATGGAGGAAATTAAGAAGGTGTTATTCACTGTCTTAGCTGACCCAGTGAAGATTGGTGCAAAATAACCTACATTGCAACTTTGGACAGAGTTATTCCAGATGTTTACTTCTGTTTGATTTTTGTTTTTCCTAAGCATCAGCAAAACCTCTCAGTTTGATGGATCTGTTCTCTAAATATTTTCTGGTTGTTGTTGTGTTGTCTAGGGAATTGGGCAAGAAAGAGACCTAAAGTATTTTTTTTCCAATAACACAACTCATCTTCATGTCATAAACTTTGCTATTGCAAAATCTACTGTCTAGAATTTTGTGGACTGAAATTTATTGTCCCAGCAAGAAACACTCCCACACTGCAACTTGTGATATCACAAAGATTGTTGCTAATAATAATCAGAAAATAAGTGAGTAAATATCATTACATGGATAAAGGAAGAATCAAAATCAAATACTGCAAATAGAAGATAAATACACAAGTTTAAAACAAATAGTTTCATTGCAGTTTTCATATGATATAAAAAGTCAGAACTAGTAGTATTTAGGAATAAAAAGAATAACCTCTTTGTAGTTTCAGCATTGTAGACAATTGAAGAAAAAAGAGTTCAGAAGAATTCTGAATCTGGCAGCTGTGGTATACTCGACATCTCTTCCCTTCATATTTAGACTATATGTTATGGTTTATAGAAAGAGATGGAATGAAAAATAAAGAAAATGTATCCTAAAACCTTAAAAACTGGCCTTAAAGATTTTTCATGATTTCAATATTAAATTTCCTTCTCAATGAAAGTGCTTTGGATGCCTGGGAAATTAAAACGTCATATTTCTGAGGGGTTTGCAATGCCTTCTGACATTTAGACTGATAGAGTGCATGACACAATGTTTTAGAAGGAGGTAATCAACTGCTGACTTCCAGTAAGATTCCAACCTCAGACTCGTTTTCATTCACAGATTTTTTAGGCTATAGAAGCAGCATTTGCATCAAAGGACTACAAAGTTTTTGTAGGCTTGGTATTTTCAGCCTCGATCTCCCTTGTTTCTCACGTTGTACAATATTACTGGTCCCCTTCCTCCAGCTGCTTGCTGATGTTCAACACCTCCTTGGGCTGAATCTTACTGCAGAATGAGTAAAGACTCCATTGGAACGTTTCCTGGAGGATTTGTTGGTGTTTATATATCTTTGGTTGGAGCAGCATCCCTGTCAAGAGTGAATTCCAGCGGACATTTTGCCTTGCCTTGGCAATTCCAAATCTTTAATGCTTTCCTGTGTTCAAATTTCTCTATTTTAGTAGCTGACATTAATCTTGGATCAATAAAAGGGATGGTTTTCCCTAATGGTTTTCTCCTAATCATTGATTGTTTTTTTCAAAAACACACAACTTTTGCTGTTGCAGGAACTACGAGGTGCAATTGCTCAGTTTGCCCTTAAGAACTGAGGCGATTTGGTCCCTGAGTTAAGAAAACAATTAAGTACATACTTAAGCTTAATTGACAGAGAAAACAACGTGACTGTTGGGTTTTATTGAATAGTGAAGCTTAAATGTCAATATTCTCTTGGGTTACAGCTCTGGTTGCACTCTTGGTACCTCACAGAACTGCTGGAAATAAAGTTTTCATGCACAAGTTTTTGCCATAAGTGATCAGGATTAAAAACACTGTGGGAAATTAACCAAGCCTCACACAAAGGCTGTGTCTTAATTGTCAGTAAAATTTGAATGAAATTGGAGTTTCCCATAATTTTTTTCCTCTGCAGAGTCTGCACCTGCTTTGCACTCAGGGATAGAGATATCTAACAGCAGAATTTCACAGTCTAGACTATGCAAAGAACAAGATGATAATGGGAAAAATTAGTTCTTTGTTTGGTAAATCATTATCACTAATGAATTTGCAAATAAAGCTTTTCTGATTTTTGAAAAAGACCTTTTGCATCACCTGAGATGAAAGGGTCAAATCTCACGTTAGCGATCCTACTCCAATTTTGCTGCTAATAATAGAAAAAGCACCTGAATATCCAGATTCAGCAAAAACATGAAAATAGTCAGTTAATGAGTAATTTCTTTTAACTAGGTGTTTATACCAAAAACAGCTTGAAATTGGGATAATTATAATTTGCACTTGTATTTCATTTTTCCTCTGAGGAGTTCAATGTCCTTTATAAACATAATAAATCTTTCAAAGACGAGCTCAGCCTCCCAGCACCAGTGCAGCAGGTGGGATGTAGGAAGCAGCTGGGGAACAGGGAGCAGGAATTGGGGATGACCTGGTGACACTCACAACAAATCAGTGAATCCTCACTTGCCTGAGCCTTCCTCACTGCAGGCAAGCACAGAATCCATACAACAACAATTCACAAAGTGTCCTGGAATCATGTTTTTAAAAATATCCTGAAGAATGGTTTTGAGTGAGGATTTTGAATGTCTTTTCTTTCCCAGCATGTATTTAGCTGGAGAGGTATAAATGTGAAAGGCACGAGTGGGATTCGAACACACATTGATTTGTTGATATGCAGGTACCTGATTGCCTTTGAACCCCAGAAACTTGAACCTTAGAACCCCAAAATCAAAATCATTCAGCAGACATCTGCTTCAGCAATGTCAGTCAGGACACTTCACTTTAAAAGAAAAGCTTATTTAACTGTAATTCCTATTTCCAAACCTTTCCCGGATGGAATTTTGTGAAGATTGAAGCTTTTAAAAAAAACAGTCTATCTTAAAGCATGTTAAATAGCATCTGACAAAAATAGAAACTTACTAATCTAAAGTAACAGACTCATTAATGAAGGATCACTAATTGCTCTCATTTCACATTAATTACTGTAAGATATATAGTCTAATGACCTTTGATTACAAAGTCTTTGTGGAGAAAGCTGAAACCTTGTTAACTTTCCTTCTCCTTCCCACACAAATTAAAAGAAATTAACATAGTTCTGAATCCAAACAACTTTTACAAAGGGCATTTTAGGAAAAAACTTTCCTGTTTTCTCTCTTCTGGTAAGAATCCATACTCTTGAAGGACATGCTCTTCTTTTATATCCTCTCAAATCTTCCAGAGAAGGTAATTTTTTCCCCTTGTATTTTCTATCTGTCAGTGGAACTTATCCAAAGTCGATAATGAAAATATTTGTGAATGTTTCTTTTTATAACTAATTTTTTATACTATTTTTATGGTAGTGTGCCTCAACAAATCCATCATACTTTTAGCATCATTTTTTTTTTCTCCTGCTGGTGCCTGCCTGTACTCTTCCCTCATCAGTCAAAACTACCTTGGATTGATGTACTAAGGTCCTCTTTTAAATTTTTCCTTCTCTTACATGCAGATCTTGAATATGTTGCTTTTCCATTTTTCCACGGTTGACACCCACAAATTGCTATAGATCAGTTTAGGTATTAATTCAGTACAAATCTGAAAGTGAGTCACTAAATATTGCCTTTTTAATGGTACAAAGCCTGACATCTTCAGGCTGATTAAGTCTTAAATCTTTTTGCTTCTTATCACCTCTTCACCGCTCTGTCTTAACCAAACTGTTGAGATAATCAAGATCATTTTCACCTTCCCTGCTTGGTCTGGCACATCTGCACAGCCCAGGCAGCCCCCTGTTATGTTTGGGCTGTTGCAAATAGATGATTGCCTCATTCACTCTCCTCTTCTTTGACAGCAAGAAGCTCAGTTACACCTAACTCCAGTTAGGAGTTGCAAAACCAGCCTTGCTTCTGAAGGGAAGGGCTTTTAAACCACACCAGCCACCAGCACCACGGGAGCAGGATACCTCTGCAGAGAACGCCTGAGCAGGCAGAGCCATGCGGTGGCACAAGTTCCAAATCCCTGCTGGGATCTGCTCCTCCTTGCTGGGATCTGCTCCTCCTTGCTGGGATCTGCTC
>VYXC01006194.1:387535-659688 GCA_013397175.1 Platysteira castanea | reverse complement strand
CAAGCTCAGAGAGGCTTTGTTGTGTCTGTCTGGCCTAAGAGAGCAGCTCACGAGCTACAAGGAACTTCAGAGTTACACACTGGGCAGTGCAGGATTTGAAAAATATAGAAATTAAAACCTAAGGCATCACTTGTACAATAATAACATAAAGCTGCAGTGCTGAAGATCATAGAAATGTGACACCTAACACTGTAGAAAGGAAAAAAATCATCAATGCTTTTATCCACATATGCATGGTACTTTCATTTTTTTCAGGATAAAGTGATTAAAAAAACCTTCCCTCAATTCCATCTGTGACCTTTCAACACTTGTTTAGCATCTATTTTACTGGTGTAGCAAAGTAAAAGTTAACTCACTCTTCTGTCAGAAATTAAATTTAACAGTTGTGGTTGGTTTGGGTGGGGAAGGTCTCTCTTGAAAGTTTTAAGACATTCTGCAAATAGTCCCAATACGCCGCTCAGAAAAACAAAGCGAGCTCATTCCTGAAAGGAAAAGCAAATGCAGGGATTGTTTCTGCCAGCATTATCCCAACTGTGCTGCAAAGGCTGCTCCACCCCGAGGATGTTACAGAGGAGGCACGGAATATACCAAAGAGAGAGGGATTATGCTTCTATTGTTAGCAACTCGCATTTCCAGGTACCATTAAATATAATTTATCTCTTTTTTTTTTTTGTCCTCAGCAATTGCCAGATGAGCTGAACATCTCTTCTTTATGAGGGCTCTCTAGGAGTGCTGCCTTACAATGTTGCCCAAGGCTGTTTCAATGCTATATAAATAACCATGGAACATGAGGCATTCAACCCAGGACTGTGAGTCGTGAGAGATTTATAAATCCAGTTCATTTTACATTTAAAAGGCTTGGTGAAAGAAATTAACTTTCTTAAAAAGCAGACACTGGCCCAGCAGTTTGGCTGAGCAGGACAAACCCCAGGAAGCCCCATTTCAGCTAATTAGGAGCTCAGGCCTGGAGGTCAGTAGAAAATATAATTCCTGTGATTCCCAAGCATTCCACACTATTGGTGTTGTTACACCTCAGGAAAAGCAGTGGGGAAAGATGAAATAATACCAAAACCAGGCCTTTGAAATTAAGGAATTTTTCTTCTAAAATCACTTTTTACATGATGATACCCCATCCCTGAAGGTGCTCAAGCCCAGGCTGGATGGGGCTTAGAGCAATGAGGTCTAGTGGAAGGTGTCCCTGGCTGAGGCAAAACAAAAAAAGAGATAATTCATAGATAAGTCATTACAAAATGCAGAGATGGGAGTGATTGATGCTTATTTCTTTTTATCCCTTGAGACTGAAGCAGCTCTGTCAGGTTTCTCCGGGTGACTGTAGAACCTCTTTGACATTGTTTTAAATCTGCAGAAGTCCTGAGATGGCTTTTGGGTGGATTTCTGAAGCAGCAAAATGAATCCTTGATCTTATGCATGTGCCCATCTCCAGTGTCCCTTAGACAGCTCTCTGAGGACGATATGCATCTACTTCAGCTCACCAGAAACGAGAACTAAACTCGGTTTAAGTGAGTTTGTTTGTTAGTAAAGATCAAAAAGGACGTTTGGATAGACAGCCAGGCAATAACCCTGTCACAGCTGTTAATGCAGTTGCCATCCAGCACTCAGTCCTTCTGCAGTGCCATTCGGCTCCAGGAAGGAGAAGATTGGGACCAGAATGATGCCTTAGGTTTTAATTTCTATATTTTTCAAATCCTGTACTGCCCAGTGTGTAACTCTGAAGTTCCTTGTAGCTCGTGAGCTGCTCTCTTAGGCCAGACAGACACAACAAAGCCTCTCTGAGCTGTTCAAGGACACTCGGGCTGTCCTAGGCCCAAAGGTGTAAACTGGGACCATGAGAGAGGTGGAGAAATTGAAGAGAGCTAAAGTTTTAACTGGTGAATTTATGCTGAGATGCAAATGGACCAAACCTAGAACAGTGTCAAGAACTCGTGACCTGTTTTCCATCTAGGGGTCCATTTGATGGAAGCAGCCTCTGGCTCCCCAGGGGGTGCCTTGAAGGCCTTCAAATAAATCCCTGCCTTTATGCCCTTACTCCTGTCTAGTCTCTGTTTCTAGGTGGTTGGGAGAAGGCACCAATAAAAGGGGGAAAATCGGGTCAGAAAAGCTGAAAAGGAGAACAGTGAGAAAGTAAAGAGTGACCAGGAACAAGTCCCTCCAGAAAACCACAGGGATGAGTGTAAGATGATGCTTGTACACCATATAAACAGAAGGATTTCTTGTTCTGAACTTGACCCTCTCAGCACTGAGCTCTGCCAAGTTCCCCCATGAGCTCACTGAGTGCTTACGCCTGGCCATGGTGAAGCAGAATTCTAGTATTTCTCTAGAGCAACTACACACAAATTTCAAGGGCTGCAAATGCTCTGGACGTTGCTTCTCTATTGTATACTCTCACTGAATAAAACTTCATCCGAAAGAAACAGTCAGGACCTGTGAGTATTGAAGCAAAGTTTCCATTTTTATAGCAGAAATAGAAAATACAGCACCAAATATGCTCCAAAATGCAGTTAGGTGAGCCAGGCTGGAGAATTTTTATATATATTCTGCAAAGATCATAATGGCAATTCAGAGTCAGAGAAGGAAGATTTATTTAGCTATTTTCAAGCTGATTTTATAGACACTTATCATTCATTTTCCTGTTTATTTTATACACTGATTTTTTTTTGATAAAACAATGCTTTCTTTGGTCTAAATTTAACTGTGTAGTAAGATTGTGCTCTTTAGAATTATAGGGCTTTGTTCTTCTACTTTTTAAATTATCCTGCTCCAGCTGCTTTGGAGCAAGATGTAGGCAATAATGTACTACACCTCCTTACAGTTTCCTCAGATAATTACAATATCCATATTTTGAATTAAAAGCAAATAATCCAGTCTAAAAGTCAAAGACAAGCAGACAAGCCCATGGATTCATTTCAGTCAGACACGGTGAGTCTTAGACAGGAAGGACATTTTGTAGTTGTCTGCAAATATCAAATCTTAAAAGGAATTTCAATAAGGCAATAGGTGCATGACTTCTTTTTATATCATTAATAAAGAAAATAAGCCAAAGAAAAATGGGTTTTATTATCTCGCTTTGCTTTGGCAGTGACATTATGGGAGGAGAGCACAGCTGCCATTTATGAAAAACACAACCTCCAATAACACGTTTTATGGGTTTTGATTTTAGACTCTCATCCATGAGCGTGCATAATGTTTTGAGGTATCATTTTTTTACACCAATAAAAAACCTGATGTAAGATTTTATGTATGGCATTTTGTCACACGAATGGTGAAATGTTAAAATAAGATCAGCTGAAACATTTACCACATACTTCATTATCTCCTGTGAAATGAATATCTGGATAATTGGCAAAGCAAAAATCTTTGTTATAAGGATTTATGAATTGAATAAAATTACCTCCTGCAACATGAATTTCTGTGCGACTGAGATTTTCTTTTCTGCTGAAAAACATCAGGAGTTACAAAGTGTATCCCAAGAATTTTCTTTCAAGAATGACATTTTATTCCTATTTTGTGTTTAACACAGAAACTCTCTTCCCCACCTCTCTTGACTTCCGGGTTATTAATATTTAGTTTAAAATAATCTTAATATCTCAGATCCAACTTCTCTGTCAGTTCTTAAATCAGCCTCCTTTGCATATCAAATAATTAGTATCCCTGTTTGCCAGAACAAGTGCAAAATATTCAAAGGGGACTGCACCTACCGGAGTCTGTCCCCATAATTACAACATAAATTTTTGTTTTGATTATCTCTTTCTGATACTTGTCCTTGGACTGGATGGAAGGGGTTTCAAAAGGTAAAGAAAAGTATAAAAATTAGGCTTGCTCCACAGAAATGCAGGGAAAGTTGGCATGGATAGTTCAGAGAAAATATACGTCTGGCACAGACTTCCCATGGGACCTCAGGAGAGTCAATTTATCACTCCATTTTCAGCTTTAAAATAAAATCATAGCATTTTCTTTCTCTTGACATTTATTGGGACGCTTAGTATTAGACATACTAGTCTATGAATTATGAATGTTGAATACAGTTTTACACATAATCTAATCATCTGACATTTTCCATCTGAACTTAAAATATTTTAGCTGTGACCAGTAAAATTACACGACTTTCAATGGCAGGAAAACACCAGGGGAGCTGCCTGTTTTTTCAGGTGTGTGGCTGCCACTCCACTGCTGCTTCCTCTTCCCCTGTGGCTCCCAGCCCAGGATAAGGGACTTGACACTGATGTTGTGGCCATGCTTGTGCAGCTCATTTTTTCCTGGGTCCCATCCAGCAGCACAGGCAAACCGCCTGGCTGAGAGTGATAATGAACTCCTCATCCCAAGGACAACTCAGCACTTGCACTTCCCAAGATCATGCCACGTTTACAGCTGGCATCTTTCTCTGAATGTCACCAGGGCAAGCCATGGAGCTGCTTTTTCTTTCACAGCATTTACACAAATGTTACCCTTGTTTCACACTATGGCATGAGCAAGAGTCCTTCAGCTAAGCATGAATTAAATTTGGATACAGGACACAATAGTGGCACTGTAGAAATAATCGTAGAGAGAAAGGGAAGGGTCTTATTTACTTCTTGCAAGTTTTCCCCTAACATAATGCATCTCTGAAACCCAGAGGTCATTTATTGTGAGCGTAACAAATACATTCATATCCACCAAGAGCAATAAATATTGCAAATTAAGTTGAATAATGACCGTACTGTCTATTTCATTTCTACACGAGAGGCACACGTGGGACTTAATGTAAGTCAGTATTTATAAGGCAATATATGGTAGGAGTCTCATTCAAAGTTAGAATTGCAGAAATGTCACAAGCACCCAAATTTACTGTTACTGCCTGAGGAACAAGTGGAAAAACAAAATCATTGCAAGCAACCAATGCGTACGGAATTTATAATGAATATCTTAATCACCTACCTACTTTTTTCAAGTCATGGCCTTTTTTCCTTGTGAGAAGATCTTGGCATTGAGAAGGCTGAAGCAGAAAGGTGATGCAGCACAGCAATTACTGGAGGAGTGCTGCTTGCCATGTTTTTAACTGGATTGATTGTTTCAAATGTACTCCGGCTTACACAAATTTTCAAAATATTTCCAGAAGTAACAACCAGGGAATCAAAAACAGAATCACAACTTTTGGTGAAGAATGGATGACAGGAGGGAAAACCAGGCACTCGTTGCCATACATAAGCACAAATATCTGTAATTTAAAGTGAGTTCTGGGCTGCTGGCATACATACAACCAAACAAACAATGTGTATCACTGAATTTCCAAGATTTTTGGTGATGCAAATGGAGCACATAAAATTTATAGTTCTGCTGTTCCAACCAGCTATTTATGTGAAGTAGAACTGTGGGAGGAGTTTGACTCTAGATTCTTGTGGGATACAGAGGGAGATGAAAGAGAATGAACAAGCGACCACTGTGGGTGGTATAATAGCAAATTAAATTAACTGTGGAGATAAGAATGTGACAATAAACCATCAACAAAAAATAGAGGAAGTCAGATGTTTAAAAAATATCTGGTGATCTTATTTACCATGTCAGACAAAGCTGGGAGTCACTGCATTCCCTGCAGTGTGAATTTTTGTAGGCTACCAAGTCCACAACAAATTTAGATTCCCAACAAATTATGCAAGGATACTGAACAGGGACTAAGGTTCCTTACTTAATTGAGTAGTTCTTGGTTTAGGAAGTTAAAAGGCTCTTTTCTGCTCACCTGATTTCCACACCCAGAGCTTTAGCAGTTCTTTGAGGACCACAGATGTCCAGCAGAAGCAACGATTATCTCCTGCTGGAGCCCAGCACTCTTCCAAGAACAGATCTGTGTTTGGACAGCAGCACTGAGGCAGCAGGAACTTGAAAACACCTTTTTCTTTCCTTTGATAATATTTACCCTTTGCTAAATTTTTGTTCCGATCATGTCTTTCAAAAAATAAAGAAATCTTCAGGTCCATGACAGCAGATTACTTACACCGCTAGAATCATGGTTTACAAAAACAATCTGTATTGTGAAGTTGGCATGAGTGTTCTCCTTCCTAAATCCTGAATTATTTTCAATGCCTGGCCCAAGGTATCTTGTCCTGGCTTCGTGAATCTTTGCCTACCAGAAAGGCACACTTTTAAGACTATTTTTAGCATGTTTTTAACATGTCCCTGCCTCTGACTCTTTCTGTGCCCCAAAGCAGGGACTCAAGACCTTTTTTGCTTCACAATACAATCTGTGTTGTGGGTCCATTCCCCTGCCAAGTTATAGGAGACTTCCCTTTCAGGGGGACGTTATTGTGTTTGGTTTAGATTGGATTGAATTAGAATGGAATGGATGTTTTTTTAAAGTGTTTATACAGACCTGTGTTTATGTACCTACATGTGTGTATATATAATATATGTATATAAATTCTATTTGGACAGTGACAAACAACTCTCCATATATGCCTAGATACAAATATATATTTATTTTATATATCTGAATGTTTATAAATTTGGATAATGGCCTTTACTTGAAGAATTCTGGATCACACAGGAAAGTGAGAGAGCATTTATTAAAGGCATTCTCTCGAGCAGCTCTGGTTATCAAGGCTCGTCAGAGTTTCAGTGCTTTCCCAGCCATACAGGCATGAACAGTCAATCTTCTTGGAACCCAGAGTGTGAGAGTTAATGAAATTTGACAACTGACTGATGTCAGACGCAGCAGTGAATTTGAAAACCCAATTACCTCCTTCCCTCTCAAAGCAGAGGTCATTCCAGTCAACACGACTCTACTGACACGCTTTGCAATTCGATCTGAGAGGTTGCAGGAGATTCTGCTCTCCAGAAAATTCAAACATAAAAGGGAGCAAAATTTACAGATGAAGATGACACACATTGACTAATGACTGGTCACACGAGCCAGGTGGAAATATGAAGATACCATTTCTCCACAAAGATTATTTCTCTTTGTTACTTGGATATCTGTAGTTGAAGGTGCAAACACAGTACTCTGGCAGTGCCTCAGTTTCTTAACCCCAAACCTTTTTCCCTGTGGCAAATCTTTTTGTCCAAAATGTTAGTGGTTCATACAGGTTTTTATCCTAAAGCTTCAGGGGAATTTCAGCTCTATACTTCATTTAATGTGCTGAAGATGATACAACTTTAGTAGAGCTGAGACAAATTGCGCCAGAAGAAAAATCCAGCCAATTACTTATAAGCACTAACAGCCAGGTTTCCAATCTCCCACTCAGTTCATTAGGCTCTGCTGGTCTAAAATTGGAACTGCTGAGATTTGTTGTGCAGGTATCTGCAAGCAGAAATCACTGTGCTGAAATCAGATGGGCAGAAATGGAAATAGAGTGATCTCTGTCCTTTCTCCACTCTTTAACCTATTAGCAATGAATGTGGATCTTGGCATCTGTTCTGGATTTAGTTTTTAGCAATTAGGTGCTGTTTAAAGACATAATAATGTTCATATTTACTAAAGAAAATTTTTTGGAAAAGGCAGAATAGTTCTCACAGTCCCTTGAGGAGACATGAGAAGAAAGAGGAAATCCACCAGGCCTGTGGCAGAGAAGGACCACAACCATCACAATCATCATCCCAGGTTTCTCCAGGATGCTTGAGGCAGTAAATCAGAGCACTGGCTTTTTACTGTAAGCACTTTGAAGCACTCTCTGTGAAAGAAGTGAAAGCAATGAAGGTCAGCAATTCACCGTCAGGCCTGATTTTCCTCTCTCACCTACCAGTATAAATCAGGATCACTCTGGGGAAGGATTTATTTAGTTTTACTTTTATGTTTCTTATGCATGGGAGACATGATTATGCTTCGTAGACCCTCTTTTGAATTTACATCTCTATAATTAATTATTAAGTGAAACCAATAACCTGGGAGAAAGTGATACAGGCCTATTATCTCCTCATTTGTAAATGGTGTTAAATAATTGGCAAAGAGTATCCACCTGCTCTTTGACACATATGTACTATAGAAAATTAACTCAGGTAAAACAGAGAGTATCCCACAGACACTTGGCCTTCAACCTCACATGTCCAATGCAATAATCCTTTTGTTCATTTAAAAAACCCTCTAAAAAATCCTAAGGTCCAGATCATCTCTCTGGATTCTGAAGCTCCTCTCCAAAGAACTGCTGAAGTAGATCTACAATTTCAGGGGAATTAATTTTGAACTAGTCATGTTATTTGCAAAAATATAATTTCTGCAATTTCCTCTAAGCTTTTACATCAGCATTAAAAGTTCAGGATTAGTAAAGTTAGTTCTTTGAAAAAAAAATAAAAAGGAACCATCAGTGCCTTTCCTCTAGGCTTTCAGCAGTATCGACGGCTTTTGCAGGGCAAAATGTAATTTTAAGAACTCAGAATCTTCTTTTTGCTGGGATTTTAAAATTCCACCCCATTCCAAAATGTCACTTTTTCACTTAAACCACTACCTTGAGGGCCTGCAAACCTGCAGACACAAATTTATCCCTTTTTAAGCAGAGTTTAGAATTTGAATATACTGCTTCTCTTTAGAATATGTAAAGGCTTAACTAGATGGCATAATCTACCCTTCTCTTTTATGAAAAAAACCAAAAATTTGAACAGAATTACATTACTGCAAGCCTCCTTTGTGCTCTACACATATTACTGATATAATTTTCTGCCAGAGATATTAATCATTTGTAGAAATTTATCTCTTGGAAAGCTCCGGTTACAGCAGCCCAAATTGCATTTTCCAAGATTAAATGACAAACTAGCTTTTTCCCTGGTTAGGCTGCACAATTTGCATGTCAAGTGAGATTATCTTCATGATTTTACAGTTACTCAGCTCATCTCAAGCTGGTGCAGGTGATGTCAAAGCTTTACTTTTTCCCACCATGCAGCATTCGAAGCAAGGCAGCAAACACTAAAAGCCCATCCAGTATAGCTGTGACAAACCTTTTTGTTGTTTGGCTTAGTCTTATAAAAGACAAAACTTGCATGGGATGGCTTCTCATAACAGATGTACATCCCTAGAAATAATTTTCATTAATGCTGCAGAAGTTAGGGTAAAGTGGAACCATGCCACACTGATTGGTTCACGTTTTCCTCCTTTATTTACACCAGCTAGGGATACATTGCCCTGCAGTGATACACAGCTCTTCAAATGGTCTCAGCAGGCTTTTGCCTTTGTTAGATTTTTCTCTGCTAGCAAAAAATAAATAACAAAGATAACGTTGTCATTTTTTTCTTTTCCTCCCCCAGCCTGCTCAGACAAAGGCCTGGAAGGGTGATCACAGCCTGAAAACAAAATATAAAGGAATATGGTATCTATAGCTGGGTGAAGATTTTGCAGTGAAGTATTTCCTGAGCAGCAAATGTCAGGTCATAAACAGAAACACTCTGCAGCAGTTTGCTGGGTTCAGTGAAGTTTCATTTAGGGAAAGAGTTGCTCTTGCAGAGCTTCAGTGAGGAAGAACCTGCAGACAGAGTTGTGCTGCTGCAAACTGAGCAAAACAAATGGGAAAGGAAAAAAAGACAAGAAGGGAAAAAAGAGATAGACTTTTCTTTAGGAAAAGGACAAAGGTGGGAGCATTGTTAAAAGTCTGTGAGGAACTGGCAAGGCGATGTCTGTGTGGGAAGTACAAATGTTGGGACGTGCTGGGATGGAGCTGTGCTCTTCTGCTGAGCCGCACTCGTGGAATCGCAGAACCACGGAATGGTTTGGGTTGGAAGGGAACCTCAGAACTCACCTGGTTCCAAACCCCCTGCCACAGGTAGGGACATCTTGCACTGGATCATGTTGCTCCAAGTCCCATCCAACCTGACCTTGAACACCAGTTCATCCACAGCATTTCTCTGACTCTGAGCTGAATACAAATATAATTTTTGCCAGCTGTGCTTGTACAAGCTTCAAAAAGATGTCACACCAGCAGCAGCAGCAGCATTCATTTTTTTTCTTTGTTTTCGTTCATTTATTTTCACTTCCCAGCATGAAACAATCAAGAAACAGGGTCGGGGTTGATCTGAAAGCAGCAGGGTTTGGCAGGAGAGTGCCAGGATGTCACACTCTGCTCAAGGACCTGCCCCCACCAGCAAAGTGCCCCTGGCTGCTTCTGTTCCCCTGTGGCTTCTCAAGTGGCTCCACTCTTAGTGCAGAAAATCAAACAAATGGTGCTATTTCCCTGGCCTCTCATGCTCTTGCCTGTGCACTCAGAATTGAAAAAAAACCAAACCCATAATAAAACATATGGGCAGTTTGGCCATGGGATATCTGTTCCCCCTAATGCAATCTGTATTACTTTGAAAAATCTTTCATATCACTCAGGCAATGCAATTACACCCATTTCCTTATGAACACGAATGTTGTTCCTTAACAACATTATTTTGTTTTCTTTGTAGCTGAGGCTCTTTCAAGATCAAAAGGAATTTAAGTGCAATTAGGTTAAACAGGAATGGGAGCACTGAAACCCAGCAAAACCCTGCCAAAAAGCAAAAAAATACAGGGAAAATGATGCAGTGGGCCAGATATCCACGTGCTTTTCTGCACTGAATCCAAAACTCGTGCAACAAGGTGCTGCTTGATATCACTGAAAATTTGTGGCTCAGACCCTGTGTGGCCTTGGAGAACAGATTCACACAGCCTAACTTAGGTGGCATTTTTTAAGCATTCTATCTTTCCATCAGCTACATCAAGGAGTAAATTTCCTTCTCAGCCTTCCCCCACTCATAAAAATGAGAGTCTTGCAAATTTGAGAGAGTTTTACCTACACTGAAAATGTATCTTATGGTAAATGTCAGCTAAGGAAAAATACTCTTCTGTAGGGTTTGCTTTTTTACCTTGGATTAAAATTATTATTATTTTAAAATATCCCGTAATGCTCTAATCATAATTACAAAAGCTCATAATATTTCCTTTTTTTCCCCCTGTAGTTTGCCAGCAATAGGAAAACCTGTCACTACCAACCTTTGAATGTTTCGGGGCACTTAAAGCCATCCTGATTAACCTGGTATGCCAGAAGTCCTGGAATATTCTAGACTTAATCATAAATATTTTATTTATAGGGAAAGTATTTTGAGACCCTTGTTTATTCATTTATTTATTTTAAAAGAACACAAGGTTTTTTGAAGTCTACTTTACTTCCTGTAATAGATGCAGTATAATTCTGTACTTCCAGGCTTCAAATAGACTGCGAGCTATTTCCAAAGTCATTTGGTGTTTTGAGTCCACTTCATAAAGGATTTGCATACCTTTTAAGTAGCTGAGTTTCTTCTGGCCTAAACACAAAAGTGTCTCTAGAGGCACAAATCTCAGAAAGACTATAATGAATAAATGAAAAGCATTTGCATCCTAATACAATCCTACTCTTACTTTTTGTCTTATGAGAAGGCAGCTATTTACTGCAGCCAGTTTTGGCACTTGTTGGTAACTGCAGCCAAGAGATGCACTGTCAGCAGCACAGAAAGGAAAGCTTATCAAGTCCTGGTTTTATCTGAATTACTTACAGAACCCAAAACCCGAAAATCTTTCAGAAAGCTGCCAAAGATTACAATTTACCTAAATGGAAATTCATCTTTCTTTTCTTCCCTTTTCTTTCTGGTCTGTACTTAGATCATCTTTCTTTTCTTCCTTTTTCTTCCTGGTCTATACTTACATCCTTAACACTGTAATAGGGAGAGGAGAGGAGAGNAGCAGGAGCACCACCGAAAATTTCCATTCTCAATATTCCCACATAAATGAAACCCAAGCATCACCTGTCCTGTTCCCAAGAATCTGCTAGTCATAAATACATGTCTTGAGAAAATGCTTAACAAAGAAAAAGCACAATGAAACTTCCTTAAAAAAACACTTTAAAAAGCAACTGTAAAAAAGATGAAAACTGTACTGAAAACTCAAGGCAAAAGCAGAAAAGCACTGAACATGGGGTGACAGAGATTCCTAGAGGTGGAAGGTGCAATCCTTCAAGAGAGGCTGTGCTACCCCTCATCTGTTAGGGACACATTTGTCTAACCTGCCACCTCCAGTGACAGAAATTAAAGTGGTTTGGGTTTCTCTTTACTGCTAACCATGCTCACTATTACAAAACTCTATTTAAAGCCCAACCTAAATCTCACTTGCTGAAAATTAATCCCATTATTCCTTATACTAGACATGGAGGATAATTTATTACCTTGTCTTGGCAATAACTCTAAAATGGCTCTAATTACACCACATATGCTTTTTGATGGTTATAATTTTAACTAAATCAGGTAATTGGAAGGTTAACTACTGTGTGAAAATTATCATAGCTTAAATAAAATATAGATAATGAATCCCATTCCTAAAAATTATACCTATAAAATACGAAGCCATGTTAAGAAATTTTTTACATAATCTTAGATTATCAATCTTTAGATAATTAATAATCTTAATTAATTATCAATGAGGATAATCACAGTGGATTTACTTTGCAATTGCAGCATTATTCCCATGTATTTACAGCTGAGTGATTCGAAATTAGTGGGACACAGGGCAACAACTGATTCAAGACAAAATAAACATGGTTAGGAAAAAAGGCTCTAATAACAATTCTGGAACTTGTAAGTACTCTGTGAAAATGAACATAATGCCAGTTTGCATATGTTCATGGTTATGATGATTTTGAGTAAGAAAGCCACTTAAGCACATTGATTAAAATAAGGTGTGTCAGTAAAGGACACAATAAAGGAAACTGACACCTGCTAGGTTTAGCAGAAAGAGGGAAAAAGAAGGACTTTATTTACATTTCTCATACTTTGCAGGTTTCTCATTTCCACAAGGGATTGGAGGACATGTCACTTCCTCCTCAATCCCACTGGAGAAAAAGGATGCTCATCAAACTTTCTGTTATCACAAAAGGAATGAAAAACAGAAAATAAAGTTAAGTAAACATTGGCTATTGTTTACATGAAAGTGTGTGAAAATCTGACTCCAAATATGTAAATTATCAGAAGGCTAAGAAAAACCAGAGCGACAATAAGGCTGGTGCTTGATTACTTCCCTGGGCTGTGCCTATCTGTAAAAATTACTGTCCCCATCTCTGAGTGGAAATCTGTAGTAGATTCCTAAAGCCTGAATGCTGAGGATCTTTGGGGAGCAGAAGGTAATGAAATAACAGCTTCTAGCTCCCTGCCTGGCTTCAGGCTGCCCTCCCAGCCCCACCTTGGCAGCTCCAGCTCAGGCTCACACCTCCTCCTCAGGTGCTTGCTCAGCTTTGTGTTGTGTGTATGGCCATAACACCAAAATCTAGTAATTTATCCTAAATTTTGTGCAGGTAACTGCAGCAACTACACGGATATTTACCCACCTTGCTTAAAAACCAGGTATCCCTGTCTCTCCCCTGCCCTGGGAGAGGAGGAATTACTGCTGTCCGAGGCTGCCTCTGGCTGTGCACTGCACTCTGCCTCTGCACAGGAGAGATCTCTGTGCTCTGGGGCTGCTGCAGGGCTAAACTCTGCCATAGGACCAAGTCTTGCCTTTTTTCTTTCAGCCCCTCTGTTTCCCATAGATCCCTGGAGAAAACATAGTGTTTGGAGCTTCAGAGAGAACAACTTTATAAATCTGCTCTTGAAAGTGCTGTATGTTCTCAGGTACAACCAATCTAAATCAGGTGGCAAAATCCAAATTATTCGAGTTACATTTTTTTTTTGTGAAAAAGCCATTAACTTATTACTTTCCCATTAGTGCATTGGGAAAATAAATTGAATTAGCTTTTGCAATTACCTTAGATTTTTTAAGTAGGATGAAGCAAAATGCATGAGGCCAAATGGTGACTTCTCCATCTGAGCACCAAAAATGGAAAGAGACAATGGAGACAAAATTTGCTCAAATTCCTCACTAGCTGGAAGCAAGTGGCACACTTTTTTGGGGTAGATAAAAGAGAAATATGTAATGAGAAATGAAGAATCTGTGCTAGACTCTAGCAGAGAGCTCGGACTCCCACAGACTGACAATATATATTTTGTGTGGTTCTGCCAAAATCAAGGACACATCAAAGTTCTTCAGATTGCAATTCTAATGATAAAGATCTGTAATTGGCCTTTAGCAGTACTGCCCATTATTTCTGCCTACTTATCTATTTCTATTGTTATAGCACATTAGGCAAATGCCCAGAGTGGATTTAAGTATAAGACATTAGTCTAAAGATTTTTTTTGCACAAATACAAATAGATATATATGCATACCTATGTATGCAGACATCTCTGTAGCTGAATAAAAACTGTTTCACAGTAAGTTAAGATGATATTATTTTCCAAGCAGAGACTGGAAGGGAATATGAGAAGGATCTCAGAATGTGAGAAGAAATGTACCCCAGAAATTTAGCTGCTTTAAAGTACATGTACTGCTGAGAAGGAAAAGAAAAAAAAAAAGTGGAGGAATAGTTTTCATCAAAAACCCAAATCTTTCTTGAAAATCAAGCTGTATTGGTTTCAGCAGTCCGGGATAATGGGCATTTAAAATATTTGAATCAACAACACTAAGATGGGATGACCACATTTGGAGAAATAGTGAATTTCTACACATTTCTAAACTGCAAAACAAATAATTTCACAAGTAAAATGCCTGGCTTCATCCTGTGCCCTGAAGAACTGAAGCTCACCATTGATTTGCTGCCCAGCCTGCATTTCCCCCTTGGCCTGCTGACCCATCCCCTATGTACACTGTCATGTTCTTCATGCAAAAAGTCAATATTTAGCTTAAGGGTTTGCAGAGACCAACTCAAACAGAGACAGTAAAGGCTGACAGATTTTAATGTATAAAGCACTTTCTATAGAAACACCAAGTGACAGATTTGACATATATATATAATATTTATTCTGCTTAAGGCTCATGTAACATCTTTGATACCACTTCATGTGTGCTCTGCCTGATGCACAGGAGAGAATCCGACCTCACTGGAAGACTGAATGGTCTCCTAGCCCAAGGACACGACAGGAATATTTCTTTTGACCTCCCTGGCTGTAGATCAGGCTCAGAGGTTTCTGTGCTGCAGCACAATAAAAGGTGACTCTCTCCAGGTTTGCTTTGTGGTTGAGGTTTGATGGTCCTGGGCTGGCTGGCACCAGTTCTTCCATATTTAGTGTTGTGATAAAACAGGGGGAAAATTACTGACTGCTTTGTGGTTATGGTAAAAGGACAAAACCCTCAAGCTCTTGGACAGCTATGGAGGGTAAATATGGTTTATACGTCTGAAAAATAAGAGGGAAGTGAAGTAGGAAGCTGGAAATCTTTGTATTCCTTTCCCCTTGTCTCCCTACTTGAGCAGAGCCTCACTGCAGCTGCAGAGGTTTGGTTGCTGGAGATATTTCTGCTGGCAGAACGAGGGCTGCGTTCCTCGTGGACATTTGGAAGCAGTACCCCCTCTTTAATTTCAAGATCTGTTCTCAGATACTCCTGCAGCTACTACTGATACGTGGTGATGAGACTTTAACTCATGATTAGTTAATTCACTGCTTTTTTTCTTGGCACAGCCTCAGATAGGTTTGGCTTTGCTTTGTGCTTGTTTTCACTGGGAGAAGCCCTGGCACTGGGCCTTCGTGGCAGAAACTCCACCATGAGAGGAGCCTGTGCTGGCAGAAGTAAGGGGCTGCTTCTGCCAAGGAAGTACTGGGAGGGCAGAGCTTCTCACAGGAATAGTTAAGGAATTTAAGGCTTGATAGAACTGCAAAATCACCAGAGATGACTTTCTCTGTGACACTACTACAGACCGGCTGTGTAGTGAGCACAATAACTTGATTTTGGTCCAAATGTAACCTTTCTTGGTTAATGTACGTCTCCCTGGGTGTAATTCAGCTGTCACCTGAGGAGGTGGGAGGCTCTGGTACCCACCATCCCCTGTAAAAAGCTGCTCTGGTGGTTAATTTTCTCCACACACATTCAATTATTTTCCTCTTCTCACTCTCCACCTCTACAAACACCCAACCCCACCCCTCAACCCCACCCCTTTTGTCTAATTCAGAGGTTTTCACCCTTGCAAAATGTATAATTTATGTTTCCCCGATTAATGTTGGTTCTTTTTCTACCCTTCACTACCTAGCTGAGGGCAGTCAGCACAACAGATTGGGTTCTTGTCTTTTGCTGCCAGACATTTCAAATAATATCTTTGTGGCTCTTCTGAGCCACCTCCCCGTTTTTCAGTAGTGTTTAAAAAATGTGGGCTGCATTCGGAAGTGTGTGTAGTTCATCCCAAAAATGGAACTGCTTTAGACAGAAAGGCTGTGCCCAGGCCAGCTGTCAGGTTCTCTGATTCACTGCACTCTCCTGGCTGCCTGTAAAAATGGGAGTACTCCTCTCCCCCTGTGCAAAGCCAGCAGGGCCTGCAGGAACAGGACAGGCTGGAGACACACTCTTACACAGAATTACAGAGACACAAAAATCATTGCTGTATCTCCCTACAGTTCTGGGAACCACCCCACGAATCCTTGATATGCTACAACTTTTTTTTTAGCTCATGGTTGACAAGTTCATCATCCAAATAATCTGGAATTGAATTAGTCTTGTTATTTTCCCTAAGGAGCTGATCTGTCAGACCTTCCTTCTGCATGCCCAGCATGAATGACCCTGACACAGAGCACAGCTCTGACCACAGCATGGTGAAAAGCCACTGCTTAGGGAGATGATCAATGTTTTCAGCACCCATCCAGGGCAAGGGAGACCAAGTTTCATCATTCATAAGACACAGAAAGCCAGGAGAAAGGCAAGGGCCTCATCCTGCATGTTTCATTATGGCTCATTCCTCCTGGTGGCTCTGGATCCCACGCCAGAGAGTTCAGTTCCTCCTGTGCACCATCCAGAGTCTACAGCTACTTAAAACTGATTTGTGCTCAGCTCTGAGAGGTAAATAACTAAACAGTGGATGCTGCAGCAGTCACTGCACCACTGAGTAAATCTGTTGGGGATGTAGAGCTCAACGCAATAACAGAAAGTAATCTGTCATTTAGCAAAAGCAGGGAACAAACCTTAAATCCTGATATAGATCAAATTTTTCTGCACATAAAATCAATCCGTGAGCATTGCTTGGCTCACCAAATGGTAAAAAAAGCAGAGGAAATTGTATCAACTTCTAAAACTAAAAAGTGTGCCAGTAAAAGAAGAGCCTTTTTTCCAGATAATTTCTGAGACAAAATAAGCTTAGCACTGTTACAAACGCAGCCTGTGAAGTGCTTGCTTTCATTCAAGGCTCCAAGACACATCCTAAAGACAGAGCTGAGTCCCTGCACACCTCAGTGGGTGAAGGACTCGTCTGTCACTGAACACCTGGCTCCAGAAGTGACTCAGGCTGCTGGTTCTCAGCTGTGGGAATTGATTTCAGCGGGATGGGTTTTGCCCAGAATTTCCAGACTCGTCCCCACCTGCCCATGGCCAATCTCGGGCACAGCCCAGGCCCAGTCTAGACCAGCCATGACTACAGCACAGCTCATACTGCCTTTACTCCAGATTAAAGCAACCATCAGAAAACAGATCACCCTTCCTGCATTTTATTATCCCCGTGGATTTCTTCGTCTACCTGAACCTCATTTTTAGCGTGTGAGAAGTTCTTTGAATTACAGATTTAGAAAAAGATGTGCTGCATTTTCATGATAATCTCCTGGAGTTTGAGGGTTAGGAGCAGGGGGCTTTCTTGACTTTGGTTGTACCTTAAGGGAATTAAGAACCATCAATTAAAAAGGAAAAAAATATGATTTCAGTTTCATTTCAATTGTGCCTAGGGGGATATCTATTTAGCTCTCAGGATAACTGAATTGATCGACAAAGAGGTGCTCTGCACTCATGGTGGGGGTACTGGCAGAAGTCCATGAGCTGTACAATGAGATATTTTAATTCTAGAAATACCATAAGGAAGCCAAGAGTTCTGGAGTTCTGGTTTTAATGGCATTTTGTCTTCCGACACACAACTGACTTTTTTCTGGTTTATATCAGGTTCCATCTTTACATGTCTGAACAGGTGAAAATGTCTCCAATCTCCTCTATCTTTAGTTGTTTCCAGTAAGAAAGTAAGTAAGAATAATATAAAAAATACCCCAAGGTCACAGTCTAAGATTGGTACAATGGTCAGGAGACAAAAAAAATGGTTATTTTCTCAAGAAATTACTTTTTTCCCCACAAAAGGAGAGATGACCCTTGAAAACCTGTATTTTCTTGCATCTTTCTCAAATGTAGGCTACAGAATCGTGCTTTTAGCTGTGCTTCAAGCCCTTCATCCTTCAGTGACACCTGTTAAATTCAGAATTAAGCCCTGAGAAGAGCTTAAGTTATCGCTTGCTCCCTCGACTGACATTTAAGAGGCTTTCTCCATAACAGCAGTCCAAGGAAGGCTTTCACCTCAGAAACAGTTTCATGATCCAGCTTTTGAGCAGTTTTAAGCTGAATTTTGGGGGTCAGGCTGTAGTCATGGCAGTATTTTCATTCCTGATGAGTTGCACCTCATGTCACAATCCTGATCCTCAGGGGAAGCAAAGTAACCCCACCTTCGACAACCTGAGCACCTCCTGCCTCCTGCTGCCATTCGTAAACCCAGGATGGCTTATTTGGGATTGCTGGGGTCTTATATGGACAAAATGCCTTTCCCTGTCTTAATTTGATGCTCCAAGCTATTAGGCAACTTATTGAACCCCTTGTCACCCGGGGTGGCTCCCAATGTTTATGTCAAACCAGGTAATGCTGCTATAAATTTAGAAAAGTAAATGAGGCTTCATATAGTTGTTGAGTCCAGTTACTCTCCAAAACTCTCTCGGGGTCTGGGTAAGGATAAAGCACAAATTAGAAAGACAGATTCCAAATTATTATCTCTCATGCTTGAAAATAATTTAAAATAATTTTTTAATCCTTTTTTTTTTTTTTAATGCAATTTTTCTAACTGCTTGTAGAACAGAATTTCCATCTTGGAGGTGTCTAGTTCCCTGCCAAGACTGTTAACATATTAAAAATTAATAAGAAAAAGAAAAAAAAAAGACAGATTGCGTATAATAAAGTTTTCTCAGCAGAGGCAAAAGCCCCAAATGTCTGTAAAAAATGCAGGTAAATTAAGATAAATGGTAGCTTGGGACTTCTCCAAGTGGATGATTCATCGTCTGGCTGCTTCTCTGAGATATGTTTGATGCTAACAATATTTATGCAATATACCCAGGCTTGGCCATGGCAGCCAAAAGAATAAACACCTTCCTGCTCTGCTTGAGAATTCTAAGATGTATTATTATCTGTTATTGCTACATTAAATTGGCAGAAAATGAGTCTTTTCCTACATGATTATACATCAGCCTCAATAACTTATTTTTGCCGATGTAAAATTCCAGCACTTCCTAATCTTTTAACTGCACCTGTCCTGGGATTTTTTTCTATTATTCATTCAATGCCTCACATTAAAAAAAATGTGATGTCAGGTCACTGGGGAAGGGACCACAAGAAGGAATGAGGACAGTATCAAGTAGTGGCTGTACAAGCTGAACTAACATTTGCTCACTTATAGAACAGATGAGTCAAGTGTAAGCTGCAGCTGACAAAAAAAAAAATCTAAAAAGTGCATCAAAAGGTTTTGATCCAACATACTCCACCAGCTCAAACACAGATTTTAGTGTCTTTCTTGACTGACATTAAATTATGTGTAAGGAATGTTCAAGTAGTTCACACCATCTTGATCAGACTAAATAACAAAAATGAGATTTTTATGAATGCAAGTTAGAACTGGGTGCCTGCATCCTTTTTCATGTTGCTGATACATAAGAATGCTCCTTCTGGGCCAGACCAGAAAGTTCAGTATCTTGTTGCTGAGAAATGCCTTTTCAAACATACTCTGTTAGTGCACACAGAAGAATTAAAATTAAGTTTATCACCTACTTAAATCTTCTGGAGACTCACTTTGTGCTTAAGTGTTGTTATGAAAAATGTTAAACATAGCTACTATTGCTGTGTAAGGCTGCAGTAGTGGGAAAATTGAGGCAGAAGAACAGTTTAAACAATAAAAACCAATGTATTATAGCAGCCCATAATGCCAGTGAGGGTCTGTAGAGGCAGAGGTGGTGCTGTAGGGAGGAGGATGCACAGACAGGGAAGGACACAAACCCTGCCTTTGGGTAAGAGTCTGAACCTGGCTCCTGGATGGCAAAGGTTCACTTGCCTGGGCTGCTGTGGGGCCTGGCTCCACACTTTTTCTCAGTTTTCACTTCTTCTCACTTTTTCTCAGCCCCCCTCCTCCCCAGAGTGGGTACCTCACCCCCCAGAAATGGGGACGCACAGCCTGGGCATCCCTGGGGACCTGCCCTCGTGGTTTCCCAGACCACAGAGAGCTCAGACACGTGAGGAGCTCCCCTCTGTTCCACAGCAGAGATAACCCAGAGCTATCACAGGACAGGAAAAGAACACCCAGCCCGTTCTGGCTCTGAGGCAAGCAGAAGCAATCCCTCGAGGAGCAGAGCCCTCTTCCAGGCACCCCACATCCCAGCTCGACTCACGGCACTCCCAGCCCCATGGGAGATGGAACTGAACCTGCAGAAAGGATCACACTCTCCGTGCAGCACCCTGGGTTTGTGCTGCTCCAGACTTCATACAACACAATTTTTCACAATGCTGCAAAGAACACAATTTTTTCCGGTTTAGAGACAGGACGCTCAGCCTTCAGCAGGTGTGGATGGGAGCAGATCTATTGATTGATATTCACATTCTTCAAAATTCACCCAGAAGACATCACTTTAATTCAAATTACAGATAGAATATGAAATTTAATTCCAAACTGTAGCATTTCCTAAAATATTTTACTTTTAACAGTTTGATAAAGCCCACAACATGGGACCTTAAGCATTTGCTGGTCAAATATGATCGTATATTTCATTCCCTTTTATCTCTCTCACCAGCTTTCTTATAATCTATCTGTAATTTTCACAACAAAATTATTTTCTTTTTTTAAAATTTAAACTCATTTGTTCCAAACAAACCTTATTTCGGGGTTTCTAAACAGTCTTTCCCTTAACACTGAAAAAAATATTTTTGAGCCACATCTCCCAGTGTTTCTAAAGTTGCTTTTGGATCAATTTCCTGTCAGTTACCACCTCTTCATTTGGCTTTGACTGGGTTTCCTGTTAAGGTCGTTAGTTCTAATGAGCATTCTACCACCTCAATTTGTTGAGTGTCAGCACCTTCAAATCAAGCTCCTTTTCAGCAGCTCGATGATAACTCCTGTCTGTTTCAGCTGGCATCAACACAGCCCCATGGGCAGATGCACCAGTGGATGGTCCCTCTCCTGTACCCACCTCCTCCTACTCTGAAATTGAGGTGTTTTGTTCAGTGGAGCTTGAAGAGTGGTGTTTCACCAACACAGACACCTCTGTGTTTCCATGTTAATAATTCAATATTCCCCAATAGCTCTGCAAGGACACGAGGCCTCCAACAGGAGCTGGCTGCGAGATGTAGCCAGGGCACCCTGCTGGCACAGGCCAGCAGTCATTGAATTTCATGGGTGTTGATGCAGCCCCAAGTCCTTCCATGTTTTATCATTAAACCTATGTCAAGTTTCTTATCCCAAAACAAGCAATTGGGGAAAGCAATCCCTTCCGATTTATTTTCCCTAACCTTGGGAATGAGAACAACATTTCTGCTTTTTCTTAAATCATTGACTTTTTGTCTGCAAGATCACTGCTGTACTCTCTCTGTGTAAAACCTGACTCTTCCTAGGCATCCCTTAATGTTTCCTGAACCCAACCTTGATGTGCATTAGACACTTGGGATTCATTTCTGGTGTTAATCTGCAGCCATTAAAAATGCAAGGTCGTTTTGAAGATGGGGGGAAAAAAAATCAGGCAAGCATCTTTCAAACCTGTACCTAGTTCTCTTCACTCCTCATTAAATTTCAATTGGTGAAACCTACTGGTCTTGCTCAGTCTTTTTTCAGGGGGGCTGTACCACACTCAGACCATCTGGTGGTGAGCAGAGGGTGGGTCACAGGGGGCTTTCAGGGCTTCATAACAAACTACCCTAATACTGCCCAGCAGCTGTCAGTCCTGTGTGTCTGGGAAGACACAATAAAGAGGCTCTCACACCTGCCAGGTTCAGCAGAAAGGAGGGGAAATCTTTATTATTGACATATCTCACATTCTTATTCAATTCCCAACTCCACCAGGGATTGGAGAGCATGTCACTTCCTTCTCAATCCCACTGGAGAAAAAGGATGCTCATCAAAGTTCTCTTCTCACAAAAGGAATGAAAAACAGAAAATACCGTTAAGTAAACACTGGCCATTATTTACATGAAACTGTGAGGAAGAATCTGACTCCAAGGTTAAAAACAGAAGGCTTAGCAAAAACCAGGGCAACAGTCCTGGTTAGCAAAGTCAAGCTTACATTCCTATGACCTCATTCTGTGTCTGGGAAAACACAATAAAGACGCTCTCACACCTGCTAGGTTCAGCAGAAAGGAGGGAAAAGGCAACTTTATTTACATATGTCACGTCTTATACAATTCCCAACTCCACAAGGGATTGGAGAGCATGTCACTTCCTTCTCAATCCCACTGGAGAAAAAAGATGCTCATCAAAGTTCTCTTCTCACAAAAGGAATGAAAAACAGAAAATACCGTTAAGTAAACACTGGCCATTATTTACATGAAACTGTGAGGAAGAATCTGACTCCAAGGTTAAAAACAGAAGGCTTAGCAAAAACCAGGGCAACACTCATTCCTTGGACTGAGCCTTTCAAACAGGTTGTATGATAGCCCAAATGTGCTGAGAGGATTTTCCATGGGAATCTGTAAGCAAGCACCCCGTGAATGAACTTGGTTGTTCATGTGGTAAATTATAATATCTTTTCCTGGGAGAGCTCTGCTTTTCATCATGAGAATCTGCTGCCTAATTCAGAGTCTCTGAGGGGATAAAGCCTTTGGGGGCAGATTCACCACAGCATCACAAAGAAGTTGCTCAACCAGAGATGCTCAGCGAGAGCATCTTTAATGTTAACAAGCCAGCATTTGAAAATATCGTTCATCACACCAATCAACAAAAACACCAAAACATTTCAGGAATTCCTGATAATTAAACTGATTACATCTGATTGATTAAATTAGCAATCAAAAAAGGGGTAAATTTCATGTCGTGGGTTTAGCATACAGGGTGTATGTATCACACAGCATCATTTTAAGTGATCTTCCATTTTCCATTCGTAAGGTATTATGTGAACAACCCTTATTTTTGTCATTATGTTTAATGGTTTGGAGAGATAAAAGCTTCACTACTACTTTACTTACTGTCTCCTAAGGACATGCATCTTTATTTGTAGTTTGTGAGGCAGAAAGGCCTCTATACTCAGAGATGGAGCTATGTTGTCTTTAAAAATATTTATAGCATCCTTTCTTCTTTTAAATTACAGCTGCCAGTCAAACAGAGCATTCACTGAAGAAGCTTCAATCCAAACCCTGAGCAATTTGAGCTAATTTCTGTATTTCTGCAAAAGAACATGCACTGCCTATTTTTCCTGCAGAGCAACTGATGACCCGGTATTGATCACACACATTTTCTTTACTTGACTGGGGGTTCTTTTGTTTGTCTTCCAGACATCAGCGTGCTGTACAGATGGATATAGGCTATTATCCATCCCATTTCACACTAGAAATCCTAACTTCCAGTCTCAGGAGGGAGCCAGGTCACCACCAATGCCAGCAGAGCCATACAGCAAGGCCACTGGCAGAGTGTGGGAGAGAGGAGCCATCACAACGACCCCTCCCCAGGGTGTGTCAGAGCTCCCTGAATCCCTCCTTGCAGTATCTCAACCATTTGTCTCACTGAAAATTTTTCACAGAGTACTGAGTGAGAAAGCTGATCCTTATCAGTCATTGAGTGCAGTAAACCGGTTCTGCGTGCAAAAGCTTTCAGATTGTGGGCTTATCAGAAGGCTAAATTATGCCATCTCAACAGATTTTAATATTTACACCACACCTGCAGTGCCTATCAATGCTTATCAGCCCGCAGCTGATCAGCCTTGAGAAAGCAGAAGCCACGATGTGCCTTGTAACACCCAGGGAGCCACTGAGGTCTTACACCTGACAGCACAACACGATTAAAGATAAAAAAACACTTCTAAAACCCCCAAAGATGGGAAAATACTAATGATCATGTCATCATAGCACTGCTATTTGGTCTTTTTTTTTCTATTCTTGAGCACACCTGAGAGCTGCACTGCTTCTTCCTGCACTCCCAAAGTGGCCACAGGCTCTGCTGCCTCATCTCTGTTGCCTGGCTGTGTCCCCTTCTCCCTGTGCTCCACAGAAGGGGGGTGTTGGCACAAGTGCCCCTATTCCCACCTCAAGGACAGTGACACGGATGGCCCGGGCACAGCAGCTCCAGCTCCTTCAGATGGCAGCTCCCTGCGTGCCCTTGGAGAACAGCATCTCAAGATGACCAAAAAAAACCCCTTTTGCTGCCCTTGCAGTGCTAATTCAGTGTTCCACAAGTCACAAATGAGATAATATTTTGCTTTGTTCCTGCCCACAGTGAAACTGGAAATAAGAAATAGTGCCTTGTCTCCAGTGGCCTGGAAGTGGCTCATTAAATCAGAGTGGAGCTGCCACGGGGTTTGCCTTGCTTCAGCCTTGCCTGCTGGCTCTAGAAATGCACAGACCTGTCCAAGGGGACAAAAGAGATAAAAAAATCCAACAGATTGTTCACATCTCTTAGATCTGCTGGCAGCACAGAGCAATTTTAGCTGGCACCTGGCACTTCTGCAGGACCAGCAGAGCAGCTGGCTCAGGGTCTTCTCCAGTCAAGTCCAGGGAAGGAGACTCCACCAGCTCTTTGCCTCCAACAGTTCTCCTGCTCCCATGTCCAGCCATCCTCGGGATGGAAAATACCTTCTCCACATTTTCTGGTTAAATTATTTTGCCCATTAATAAAACAATTCAAACAGGATAACAATTTTCAGAATGTACATCAAAGTTAACTCCTGGCTTGCAGACAGCAGGTGTGTTTCAAAGGCTGCTTGAGTGTTTGACATCTCCCTTTTCAAACATATCTTAGGGCTGAGGGATATCTAAGGCATTTAGGGGCCTTAGGGAGGCTGGTTTAGAAAAGCTTCAGCTACTGACCCCTAAAATTTCCTTTTTAAAAATAGATGGTAGGTGGGAAGGGCCAAAAATGTGAATAATATCTTTGGAAGTATAGTCCTCTACTTGTTCTTCAGAAGGACCATTTGTGCTTACAGGTGTGGTTTCTGCATGCAGCCTAATTAAATCAGATTCTGAGTGGGGCTGCTTCTATAAAACTGTACAAGAAACTCAAGTGAAGTGAGACAGAGAAAAACGCCATGAATATTTTTTGTTATTTTCAGAAAAAAATGAAGAGAAAAGAGAGAAAGTAGATGTAGGGCTAATGCTCTTCTCCATTTTCTAATAAATTTCTTGGGTCAGTTTTATAGCAGAAAGCCATTTTCTGGGATCCTGTGCTGTTGTCATAAATGGCAGAGTGTCAGAAGGTGATTCATTTCGAACCACCAAAAATGAAGCAAAAAATAAAGATTAAAAAAAAGTTTAAAAAAATTGCCAAAGTTCAACTCCTGCCATACCTTTGGATTTGAGAAGGGCTCCCAGCAAACCAAGCCAAGGTAGCACTCTCACTCCTCCACTCCCAGGCACAGCGTGGTGCAGGCAGCAGCAGAGGAGAAGACAGCTAATGTTGACTTAGACATATTTCCATCATTGCATAAATTATCTGCCTTTGGGGGGATGGGAATAACCATAACTTCCTTATTATGTTTTTGAGAGTGAGAATTTGGCCTGAGCACAGAAAGCACAGGTGGAACTGAGGGAAGGAAGGGGAAGAGCTGTGCGAGAGCAAGGGCTGGAGTCCTGCGTGAGCAGCTCATGTCTCAGAGAGCTCAGCCTGCTCTGGGCTCAGCACACGGCCCCGTGCTCCTGCTCCCCTGTCGTGGATGGGGCTTGGAATTCCCTCAGCACTTCCCAGATCCAGTAGCAGCTTCACACGGGCTCAGGTGAAAGGCTGCATCTTGTTGTCCTGTTTTTTGCTAAGACTTCTGTTATAACCTTGGAGTCAGAGAATTTTCACATACTTTCATGTAAATAATGGCCGATGTTTATTTAACTGTCTTTTCTGTCTTTCATTCCTTTTGTGATAAGAGAAAGTTTGATGAGCATCCTTTTTCTCCAGTGGGATTGAGGAGGAAGTGACATGTCCTCCAATCCCTTGTGGAGTTGAGAACCCTATAAAGTATGAGAAATGTAAATAAAGTCTCGCTTTTCCCTCTTTCTGCTGAACCTAGCAGGTGTCAGAGCCTCCTTTACTGTGTCCTTATCAGCACAGCACCTGTCCAGCACATTCCTGCCTTTCCTATCTCATTCCTGCCATGCAGCCCTCAGAAGCATCGTGAGTTATCTCCTTGTCTCTCCAGCCCAGGTTTCTGCTGCTTTCCTCTCCTGTGACTGGCACTGTGGTGGCCAGTGACCTCCACACTGGCCTCCCCACACCTTCCAGCCTGATCTTTGCACCCTGTCACCTTTGAATTAATTACCCCTTTTCCCCAGAGATGAGGATGGGCACCACAGGCATGGGAGAGAGGCTGGGAAAGGGAAAAATGGAAGGAAGCTTTTCTGATGTTTTCACTTGTGGGTCTACAAGAAGCTGGACATGAACTCCCTGGAAAACCCTAAGTCTGAAGCAAATCAGGGAATCTGCACCCCAGACCCCACTCTTGTGGGAAACACAGAAAGGTGAAAAGGCCCTTAAGGTGTGGGGAAAAGCAGGGTTCAGAAAAGAAGCTGAAGAATTTAGGATCCGCTGTGCAGGCTAGAAGATAGAAAAAGCTACAATTATATAACAGAGCAAGGACATTAAAACAGTGGTTAGTTTCTAGGTTTGGCTGAGAAAGGTTCTAAAGCAGCAGAAAATATGCTGAGCAAGATAGATAAATTTAAGCTCAATAATGGAATACTGGGAATTATTTTATAAGGTATAACAAGCAAGTTTTGTGTGAGACTGATGTACGTGCGCTTTCATTAATTGGATGAAATAGTTGTCTGTAAACTTTAAAAGCCTGTTATTGGCTAGAAAGCCTTCAGAAATACTCTGTAAGCAGGAAGTCACTGGATGCCTGCGGCCACGTGAGCTTTGTACCCTCTCCTGTGTCTCAACTCTGTGTATGAGACCCATAAAATAATAAATTAGCTCAAGACAATGTCGGCGCAGCTCCTCGTCCTGTTTGCTACAAGGGAATTTAAACAAATAAATAAAAATACGCCGACAACTCTCACCTCCTGAGCTCCATCAGCCCACACAGAAGTACCCCGGGCAGGCTGAGCTGCTCCTCTGCACTCCCTGCAAGACCAGTGGGCAGTTGTAGGAACAAATTCCAGGTATTGCCATGAAGTTATAACAACAAATGAAAAATAATTCAAGAGTCAATGGGAAATAAATGTGAATGAGGAACAAGAGTTTATATATCCTGGTGAGGAGAGATCCCTCAGAAAGAGAGAAATCAGAGGGTTTGGTCACTCACACTGCATTCTTTAAATTATCGAGTGATTGTTTTAGATATTTAAGCTGGCAAATTGGAATTAAACTAAGCTGAAAAGAAAAAAAAAAAGGAGTTCATGAGTATTCCTGTTAGGACTGGCACAAGTCTCCACCAGAACCATCTTCTAGAAAGAGCTGTGGGGAATGTGATTTGTCTTCAACGCCTGTGTAAAACACTTGTGACAACTGAAAAACACAAAAAGGGGAGCAAGAGACTGGAGATCAAAAGCTGCAAAGGTCTCCTTTTCCTCTCTGGGACCTAACCCCGGCCCAGCTGGCCCAGCCCCACCTTCCAGCACCCTGCCTGGAGGCACACCTGACACAGCACAAACTTACAAGATTTACTATTACAGATTTATTAGTTTTGAGGAGAGGAAAGGACTAACATGATTCCTGAACAACTCAAATGGACAAAGGCAATTGCTGGACTGATCAGAGGCTTTTGAGAGCCCAGGCATCCATCAGCCTTACACCTCCTCCTGTTCTTGTTATCCATCAGCCTTTCCTTTAGCTAGGCTGTCAGTAAATTTTGTGCCAGCAGGTCAGAGAGGATGATGCAGTTCTCAGCCTTGAGGCCTTTATAAAGCAAAAAACAAATGCAAAGGACAACAGGAAAACTGTAAAACACCTTCTTCGCAACAGCAAATACAGCTGCCCGTATTTGACACAGATAACAATGCTGACTGGATCAAATAACCAGGAGATAGATAGATAGATAGATAGATAGATAGACAGATAGATAGATAGATAGATAGATAGATAGATAGATAGATAGATAGATAGACAGACAGATAGAATACCTTTTTATGGAGGAGATATATACAGGTGAAGAGATAGATATATCTAAGATATTAAACAAAAAGGATAACAACACAACTAGGTCAAACTTAATTCAATAAGTAATTCCGTTTTTTATTTCTAGGTATGTTTTGCACATCACAGTTCTCAGAAATCCTCCAAACATCCAGAACTAGAAATATTGTCTATTTTGGTAATGACTGACTCATTTAAACTTAATGTGAGGAAGGGTATTTCTGCAGGATGCTGGGTAGGAATATAGAAGTAAGAGTCAAATCTGATGCAAAATAAAAGTAGAAGAGCCAGTCGAGAGCCAGAGAGGGACCTGCAGGACTAAAATATGTAAGAATCATTCAGAGAGGGGAAGTATTCAGAGAATTGTATGAAATCAGCAAATAGATTCACTGCAGTCTTTATGAATTATAGTAAAAATCCAGAGCAATTCCTCAGGTGGATGTATACAAATGTACAATCCAAAGCAAAGCCAAATCAGAATCTGTCTCTGTCCCTGTCCCTGTGACAATTCCATCTTCCCCTCAAATTGATGGCGTGCTCAGCACAAGCCACCTTCTGTAAATAAAAAAAAAAGATACTGTGTGGTTTCCAAGATTGAACAAGACATTCTATCAACATGCAAAATGAACTAATTCAGCCATTGCAAATGAACAGATTCACAAAGCAAAAGATAAACTTTCCACATCTCATTTAATTTACGCTGTCTCACTGCACTGAGAAAACAGCTTTACCCATTCTCTAATGTATTGAAATGTTAGAAACTTTAATAATCAAAACAAAACCAAATAAACATTATGAACTGCTTGAGAGAATATTTTAAATGAGCAGGAGAATAAAGAAAAGATTTGTAATTCACAAGTGTTTGCATTCTGCACTAGAAATCTCCCTCAGGTTGTATGTGCAAAAAATGAGCATGAACTGGATGCAGTCGGGAGCCTATTGCTGGGCACTGAATTCAGGTTTTCACACACAAACTCTTACTCTACAAAGAGTTCCAAGGGCATCTAAAACCTTTCAGACATGTAATTTAATTATCTGGTTTTGTTGCTTATGTTAGATGCAGTTTGGGAGATGGTTCTGTACAGAAAACCAGGGGTTTGAACAATTCATCGTATCCACGTGGCCTTTTTGAGGCTCAATTCCCTCTCGTGCTCCCACTTTCGAGTTTTGTTAGGCAATTTCAGATTTGCCTCTTGTCTGCATGCCTGAGTTACATTTACAGAAGGCAGTTTAATGTAGCTGGGAATTCCTCAGTGGTGCACAGAGAGAGATCCGGCTCACCCAGCCTCGCCTCCCCAGCTGCCTTCTAGGGAGCGAGGGCATGTCTGAAGGCCATTTCATGTCTGATTGCAACCCTGCACTATTAGACTCATCCTAAAATTTTACAGAATCAAAGACTTTCATTCCCTTTCTGGGGGAAAAAAAGGGAAAAAAAATTTCAGTGGTTGGTACAACTTTTGAGGTGGGGTAGTATCTTCAGCCAGCCTAATTTCAGCCTCAGAACTGTCCTTAGACAGGAAGCCAAGAATAAAATACGGTGATTTTCACCACTTTTACAGCCAGGCCTTTCCCTGGGAGACTGAGGAGGAGAGGGAAAAAGTAAAGAGTTTTGTAATCATGCTTTGAATTTCTGTAAGAAGCTGTAGAATTTTTTCATGGCACAGACATGAAGAAACCATAACCATTCTCCTGTGGTTAAGAAATACATCAGACTTCTAATGATTTTTAAAAATAGCTTAACCTACGGTGTTTTGTTGGGGTTTTTTCACTTTTGATCCAGTAGTGAAAATCCTTGATTTACTGTGATTTATCCAGTTGCAGTAACACCACCCAAATTCTTCTATCTTAACAGGCTGCAAAATACCAGACTCCATTTTCCCTAAAGTACCTTTTGTGAAATGCACTCCTTTCTTTCTTGACATGTATAAATACAGCTATAAATATGTAAATATTGTATATATTGTATACATATGTAAATATTTCTATATATTGTATAAATATGTAAATATACATATATATATATTAAAAAAGGTAGCAATTCCACAGCATCCTCTCCCTTTGGTGCAGGCAGTTTAAGTCACCCACTCACCTGCAGAACTCTTGCTGTGCTCCAGTGAGGGTTTCAGTCCTGCCTTGTCCTTGGGTACAAATCTGAAGGACAACACATATCCATGATGCATTTCCTCCCAGCCTTTATTTTGTCATTTTCTTTAATTAAGCAACCACGGGGAAGCTCTCAGCAAAAAGAGGTATGAAATAAAAGATATCCGGTTTTAAGAGCAAAACCTTTCAACAGCTGTCTCTTTTTGGGCACATGTGAAAATAAAACTCTTCAAATGGCTTCTTTTTGTCTTTCCTCTTCAGTAAGTTTTCAATTTTCATTCTCAGGATTCATGTAAAGGGTAAACTGGGCACCTCTCCCTCATTTTGCCAGCAGTAAGAAATAAATTATGTCATGTGGTGCTTTTTACCCCAAGTGTTTTAAAATTATACACATTTTCAGCTGGACAGAAATGCCCAGTCACACAACCAGCTGTTTTCTTAGCTGAGAGCTGAATTCTCATCTCTGCTGCACTTGCAAGTCAAACCCATCTCACTGTAACTCTGCAAGTCGGGCGTCAGAGACTCCATTATAAAACAGAAAATCAAATCCCTGCTCACTGCATCAGCAGCAACTGAACTGAAACGATGGAAATACTTGTTTTGTCTCGAAAACATCAGGTCCCCCTTTACTTTGAGAGGTAAATATGTGTTTAAAAACATTTCAGATAGCCTGATCCTAAAGAGCAGGACAGGAACCCCCGCGTGGTGCCGAGGCCCTGTGTGTCTGCGGAGACACAATAAAGACGCTCTTACACCTGCCAGGTTTAGCAGAAAGGAGGAAAATGGATGCATTTGTTTACATTATTTCATTTTTATACATGTCCCAACTCCACAAGGGATTGGAGAGCATGTCACTTCCTTCTCAATCCCACTGGAGAAGAAAGGTGCTCATCAAAGTTCTCTTATCACAAAAGGAATGAAAAACAGAAAATACCGTTAAGTAAACATTGGCTATTATTTACATGAAACTGTGTGAGAAAGAATCTGACTCCAAGGTTAAAAACAGAAGGCTTTAGCAAAAACCAGGGCAACAGCCCTGCTGAGCTGCTGAGGCTGGAATTGGGATTCCCCACCTGTTCCTCTGCCAGGCCACCTGATCCCAGACGTCTCCATCACGGTCTGGGGCACCCTGGCCTCCCCTGGATGATGTTGAATTGCAATTATTTCTAACTTCTGCTTCAGCAGGGCTTCACTTCAAGAGTCCTGGCAAATCAATGGCACTCGCTTTTCTAGCTGTACATATTTTGTCCAAAGGTCACAGACCATGTCTATTTTCCCTTTATTTACATTATGAACTGACCTTTTATTGTTCATTTGAAAAGTCTTTGGTTCTATCTTGTTTTCCTCAATTCATTTATTGCTCCATAATGGATAGGTGCTGTTCAGTGAAGTACCTGAGAAATTACCACTTTACTCTAATAATGTATTTAACAGCATGATGAAAGAGGTGGTTTAGAGCATGCTTTAACATTTTCCAGCTCTGTTTTTATGGAATGGAGAACATTTTAAACTATTTAATGCTGTATTAGCTTCTAATTTGCCTCATCTATGTGTAGTTTACCATTTAATTCCATGCCAGAACTGGGGATTCCTTTTAAGTGATACCACGCAAATCAACAAAATGAAATCTAAAAAAAAAAATTAAAAAACAAAATCCTGGTATTAAAAAATGTTCATGACCTAGATTTTTATTGGCTTATATAAACTTTAATTAAAGCTAAGTTTAATTGACTTCAGTTGGCTTATCTGCCATTGCATAGAGTAATGACTACTCTGCTGCTTTTGTATTCCTGTTTTATTTTGATATAAAAGTCAGACTTCAGCACAGCCCAGTGTTGACAGGTATGAAAATTACCCTGGGAGCATCCTGGGATGTCAGTGAAGTCGTTTGACATTTCCTGTGATGTTACCCAAGGGATTAGACCCTCTACTCCAGGGAGCAGTACCACGGCATCCCCTGGTATGTTCCTGACCCAGCAGGAGCTGAAGGACGGTGTTTGGGGGAAAAAACCAGCAAGGAAAATGGTGCCAGGCCACTAGAAGGTGATGGAAAATGCCACCATTGGTAGGTTATAGCACCTCTCAAACCAAGTCCTTCCTTCCATCCCTAACAAAGCTCTTTGTGCAATGCCAGCTCTGCCAGCTCTCTGCATTTCCCCCCTGTGTATGGCCTCACACAGCAGATCCTTCATGTAGGGTGGGACATTCTGGTAAAAAAATGCACAAACTCAAAAACGTGTTTTGGCTAAAATTGCATGATTTCTCTCTGGGAAAACATTCATCACTCTTAGACTGACTTTCCCTGAATTTTCACTTAATTTAACAAGAGCCATAACAAATGAATATTTTTTATTCATGGTGTTGGCCAGTTCTGATGAAGACAATCCCTGGGAAACATTTGAAGCCAATTCAGTGACTCAGGGCTCAAGATTTAGACGTTGAGAAGAGACATTTACCTGCTTTTTGCATCATATTTATAAAGTAAATATTCACAATTTCTGACTACCAGTGTTTCTACCTCTATCTCACCTTTTTTGAGGGAGCATAGCAATATATGTGATATTCAAGATTTCTAAAATCTGATTTCTACAACTGCATAATAATGTTTTCTTCCTTATTCTTTATGTGTCCTCTGTAAGCCCGAATGCTTTACTTGGCCTTCTTGCTGTTGAACTTCATGCAATACCCAGAGAACAATCCAGAATGATTTCACCATCTCTCCCTTGCATAGTAATAGTGCAGTTAGAGCTACCAGGCACAAAAATAGAACAATTTCTCCCCTCTATGCATTAATTTGCATTATTGCTGCTGAATTTCATTGCAGTTTTATTGCCCAGTCACCCAGGATTGCAGGATCCTTCTGTTCTTGTTGGCAGTCAGCTCTGGGCTTGTCAGAACAAAGCAACTTTGTCTCATCAGCAGAGCTGTTTTCTTGGCTTCGTTTTTTTTTGTCTTTTTCCTTCGTTTAGGAACATCTCGAATACATTCCAACACAGTTTTTCCTGGAATAACTAAATTATTAGTTCCCACCTTTGTTTCCCATCTTTTACGTAGTTTTATTACTAGTTTTCCTATGACATAAAAGTTTAGGTTAGTAAGAGAATTTGGTGAAGGGCCTTGCTGGAAAATCCACAAGTGACGTAGGGCAGGACAGTCCTGTGCAATTGCCTTGGCTCTTAGGGCAGAGGGGGTTCTGCAAAATTCCTGACACCTCTTTCCCACAGTACCATCCCAAACCATGAGTCTTTTCCTCTCTTTCTTTCCACAGCTCCTGTTCCCATGTTGGATGCAGAATTCAGGCTTCCACCCCCTCCTTAAGGGCTTCTAAACATGGGCATGGTTTGCCTCTCTCCTCTCTGCTACTAAGATGTATTTAAACACGACGTACTGCCAGAAATAGTTCATCAGCTTTACACTCCAGATCCTCTGAGAGCTTTAGGGCACGAGCATCTGAGCCTGGCAATTTGTAACTGTAAATTTTATTGATTTGCTTTAAAAACGTTTCTGCTGAGGTTTCAGCGTGGTCCCATCTCTGCCTTGAACTCTCGTGCAGAGATTCATCTCACCTGCCCACGATGCTCCCTCACCCCCCTTTCCCCCACTCCTACCCCAGTCCCAGGGGCATCCTGCAGGCTCTCTGCCTCCACAGGATTTGGGAAGCTTTCCATCATCAGCTTTTAGGCCTTCAGGAAACCATGTCTTGAAATTTCTTCAGATCCATTCGCTGTGTTTTGCATTTCAGCTACCAGATTTTTTTTTCCCTTTCTTACATATTTTTTACATTTAAAATACATCTTTATAACTCCTAATAGCATATTTTACACTGCTCTTTTACCTGGATGGCTGCATTTTTTCCTTCTATACAAGGTTTTTTGTTTTGTTGTTTTTTTTTTTTAAACAACGTGTTTTACTCCAGGCATCCATTAGAACATTTTAAACAATCTTTATGTCCTGTAAGCTGCTCCTTTAACAGTTTTTCTCAATTTAATACCATATTGTTTGGTGTGTGTCTCCCATCTTGAGGATGTTGCTTAGAAATGTTGTATGTTCACTGATACAGATGGGCTCTTACAGATAAATCATACACCAGGGTCAGTGAACTGCTCACAACTAAACCACCAGCTGATTTTCCTCCTCCAGCTTCTGAGAAATAATTATTAGCATCTCTAAATGTGTCACATTCTATATGGTATAGGAACAGAAAGTATCTCCTGCCCTTGGAAGCATATTCTCTAGACATCTCTAGATTCTAATCTTATCTTTCAAATAACCCCAAGTTATTTGAATTCAGGTCCAATTACTTGGTAAATGACAGTAGGATAACTAAGGGGCATGAAGAGAAGGACAGAATAATGATTCCTCCTACCTGAAATCTTCAGAATCCATTGCTCCCTGAAGTGTCAGTGCTCTTGAGGACTTACTCAGCAAAGCAAAACCTCAGGGTGCAATGAAACATTTTCCTTCTTGATGATGGAATCAAACACAGAACTATATAGCCTACGATGAAGGTTATCTTCGGGAAATCCAGGAGTTAACCCACAAAGGACAATCATTTTGTACGTGTAAACTCTGGGTATGTATGGTTGGAATGAGACCTTCATTCCATTATTTCCACTGCTTTCCCAAGTGGAGATACGCATCTGCAAATCCAACAACAAGGGAACTAAAGTGGAAACCTATACCAGGCAAGCTACTAACAGAATCACTGTGTTACACTTATGCATCAGTGTTTAGCAGCCTAAATTCCCAAATCTACCCTAACGCAGTGATTATCATGTGGAATTGGAAAGAATTCTGCCTTTTTGGAAGATTTCCTGTATAAGGAAGGTAACTTAGGTACCTGCAGATCATAACACAGCACCACTTCAGCACCGTAGACATTTCGTGTGAAGCAGTTTCTGCTTTGAGGATTTTGCATCCTGAAACCCCTACAGCAGATGGCAGAGAGCAGAGGATCCAACCCCGAGCCCTCATGTCCCTGCTACTGACTGCACAGCAGTGACAAGCTCTGTGTCACTGCATCCATCAGCGTGGCTGTGCAGAGCCATGGCTGGCCCTTGACTCACCAGTAACGAGAGGTTATCTCCTCCAGACACACCGTGAGCCACCTGAGGAGGAGCTGAGCAGGGGCACCAGGGACACCAGCAGAGAGGGGACCCTTTCAGAGCAGAGTTTGTAGAGAAGCAGCTGGATTGTGCACAGAGCTGCCCCCTTTGGATGGCCAAAGGGCTAATTCACAGCCATGCAAAACACTGAATCACACTTTGGAAGGAGGGAATCCAAAGGAAATCCACAGGGCTGTTACTGATTTTCATAGGGGCAAGTCTGTTACCCCTCTTGCTATCAAGCCCTCTTGAAAGGGACAGAAAATCCTGAGTAGAAAATGGTGCTGTGCACTGGAAACGTGAGTGAATGAGGTATCAAAAGCTGATAAAGAGACCGTTCAAATGCAAGTGGAGGAACTTGCCCCAGTTCTCTGTCATTTTTCTCTTTACAATAAATACTGAATTTTACTGCACATTAGAAATCTGTATTTACACATCCCTGTTTTACGTAAGACCTCACTCACCTGTAAACACCTGTCAACAGAAACCTAAGCCATCAAAATTATAGGCTGATATAGATTGATGTGCAAACTAGGGTGTCTTCAAGGATCTCCACTCAAAGCTGTTACAGGCAGGACAAATTCTGCTACTGCCCTCTCTCCACCACCTCTCTGAGGACAGCTCTCCTAGGCAGCAGGACACAGAGTCCTTTGGGGGTTCCCAGCATGACTGAAAATCACTGTCACCCCACTGATAATCCCGCTGCTTTGCTTTCCTGAACTGGCCAGTGCCATGAGAAGAGCTTACCCTGGGTCTCTGTGGCTCCAGGAAATCAGTGCAGTCAGTCCTCTGAAGCTTGGCAGATTTTGGGACAAGGTGGCCACAGTTCCCAGGGAACTTGGCTCATGGTATCAATTCCTAGAAGGACCAGACGTGAATGAAGCAGGAGGCTACACATTTTGAATGCTCATCAAATAAGGGAGCATCAGTTTATCTCATTGGTTTTCATCAGGATTAGGAGCTCAAAATAAAACACAAGTAAGTTTCCTGAAAGTAAAAATTTGGCAGAAAACAGAGCTGTCAACGGTAGGAGAAAAAAATGTGTTCATCAAGAGATGCTTCCTAAAGAGAGAGCAGGGATGTCACTGAGAGAAGCTTAGGGATGGATGAGTCTTGAAAACCATTCTTCATTTTTTATACCATTTACTGCTGCTGTCAGAGACCTTCAATCTCTTGAAGAGGCAGCGTTTCAATCTCTTACACAGGCAGAAGTGTCTGCACAGACACCAGGGAAAGGGGGTTACTTGCATTTGGAGGTGAAACACTGGTGGATTCACTTACCCAATGAATCCAGAAAACCTTTTCTTACTCAATCCTAAGAGATGTGCTCAGATACATGTAGCCTGCAGAATGGATTGATTTAAACAGCCCACGTGATTCACCGCTGCAGACACCAACTAGAGATCATTCCTGTCCATGGGTAATGAGGGCAGGAGCAGGTTTTCCCCCAGCATAAAGATATTTTCACTCCTGGTTATTCTTTCTGGTAACCTCTCATTCATGGGAGCTGACAAATACAGTCTCTCAAAAAACGCCAAAGGTACTGGGGAGGATGGAGGTGGAAAATCAAAGCAGTCACACAGAAGTTTTCCCATCAGGGTGGCAAAGGGCCTGACTCCTCAATAGTAACCAGGAGGAGGGAAATGTGGGCAACAGCAGGAGGGAGGGAAGTGACACAATTATTTTTTTCATTGAGTCTATCATAAAATTTCAAAACTATTTTAAAACTAAGAGGAATGAAACAGGCAACAACAGCAATAGAAGTGGGATAAGACATGGCAGCCACCGAAAGAAAAAGATGGAGCAAGGTCCAGTAAGTTTTTTCTAGGCCACCTTATTACTGTGATAATTGTTTATTCTTCCTTCTCTTGTGTTAAACACTTACTATCGAGTTGATCTTGTTAATTCAGAGGCTAGAATGAGGGTTTGTAGTAGAAGTTTATTTCTTAGCGAAGTTCGTTCGTGGGCAGCAGCCCGAGAACTTCAGCAGAGGTTTTGTTTTAAAGCATAAGCAATAAAGCATAAAAAGAGTTGATCTTGTTGATTCAGAGGCCGGAGCGATGGTTATTTGTAGGAGAAGTTTATTTCTTAGCAAAGTTCATTCGTGGGCAGCAGCTCGAGAACTTCAGCAGAAGTTTTGTTTTAAAGCAAAAGCAATAACAAAGCAGCGAGCAGCAGCAGCCACAGTGGCAGCAAATCTGAGCAGGGTCAGCGGCAGCCCAAGGGTCAGCGGTGGCCTGAGATCCCAAAATTAACACCTTTTATTTCTAAACTGCCCAATGAGAAAGTAACACAATTTACACACCACCTATTCTAACCTATCCAAATTGAAACTCANATAAGCAATAAAGCATAAAAAGAGTTGATCTTGTTGATTCAGAGGCCGGAGCGATGGTTATTTGTAGGAGAAGTTTATTTCTTAGCAAAGTTCATTCGTGGGCAGCAGCTCGAGAACTTCAGCAGAGGTTTTGTTGTAAAGCATCAGCAATAGCAAAGCAGCAACAGCCACAGCGGCAGCAAATCTGACCAGGGCCAGCGGCAGCCCAAGGGTCAGCGGTGGCCTGAGATCCCAAAATTAACACCTTTTATTTCTAAATTGCCCACTGAGAAAGCAACACGATTTACACACCACCTATTCTAAGCTATCCAAATTGAAACTCATTTTACGGTGGCGGTCATAGCTTTCATCTAACATTTGTGCAAATAATTTTATCTTGTTATTCTGCAGAAATGGCAAACTATGGTAGCTATGTTTGGTTTTGTCTAGGAGAAAGCTAACTCTGCAAAAGGCAAGATTAAGGTGCTTTTACTAAGTCTAAGGACATCTGAAGCTTCTTTAACACAGCATTCTCTTATGCTTAAGGCACTTGAAATACATTTCTACTTATTTAACTACAGCTTACACTCTTAATTCAGCCTGTGTGACTCTGTATGCTTTGTCCCTCACATACGGCAGGGGCATTCATTCCAACAGTTTACTGTTCCACACAGCACTCAACCTGGCCACCAGCAGGGATGAGAAGCCCAAGTCAGTGTGCTCAGCTTCCCTCCCGTATTCCAGCCTCACCAGGCACCCCAGGAGTTGCTCAGCTGGGAGTAGGAAGGTTTCTCCTGCTTTTTATTCCCACCTTCTCACAAATAGAACGCAATCCACAATGGTAATGTACTCCACTCCTGCTGAACATGAGTGCTCTGCTGCACACACGGGGAACCAGAGGCCCCAGTAGCTAGGCTGTGTTCTTATTACGCCATAACGTAAAGTATAAAAGGTAAATGTGTGACATATTTTGGAATTTATGATGCAAACTTAGCTCGGGAGAACAGTTATTTTTGCAGTTTCACTGGACACAGTAGCTTGGTCTTTCAGGTTGGAAGAGCTGTGCTTCACTGTGGTTAGAAAGGGATTAGGGAGACTGTGCACAAGTCAGAACGAATTGGCTGAAACGTTAGTAACCCTTATCACCCCTCCTTAGGGGTTGTTTACAAATGGGTGAGCAGGACTTGGAGTCCCACATTTAACACTTTAATCCTGTCAGAAGGAGCACATAGGACACAGCAGCAGATCTCCCCTGTTACAGGACAGAATAAGCCGTGTTAGAATACTGCCTCACATATGGTACCTGCAGTAGAGGGCAATTCTGTGTCTATCACTGCCCCAAATCTCTCTCAGAGTTTGCAATGGCTTCACTCGTGCACAGCTCACAAAGCCAGAAACCTCTGAACCCCCGAGCACATTCACACGAGAGAAAAGCACCTTGGCAAATCCAATAGGTGAATTTCTTCTCTCAAAGGAAATAAAACTCTTTAGTAACATTTTCCCAGTATTTTGTAATCAGACCAAGGTGGTTCCTTCTGTGTTGTCACTGTGCAATTTGCACCAGACCAGGGCAGGGATGTTAGGACAAGAGAGCAGGAAAAGTCTGATCCAAACCCACCGAAGGCACCACTGCAAGGTCCCTGCTGATTCATGGGCTTTGGCTGCAGCCCTTGGAGCATCACTCGCCCTGTTACACGAGTTCTGAGAAGGCCAAATGCCTCAAACAGAGCAGGACTCGTGTGTGCTGAAATCCCACTGCCGAGCTGATGGTGGGTGCAGGGAGGCTGAGGAGGGCTGATGGGGAGGGACTCAGAGGACAATTCCCACACTCCCACCAGCAGCTGCTCCAAACTGAACCCTTAATGCTGAATGAGAGAGTTGGGAAGGAAGCCTGCTCGTAGAACACAGAGGAACCCAGCTGCAAAGATGTCCAGACAGTCAGCTAGGCAGGATAATATTTTGCTTGAACATGTTTTAAGAGCAATTATATTGAGAAAAATTTAGCCTTAATGGTTTATGCATTTTTTTTAAAGCTAATTGCAATAGAAAAAAATAAATACCCAGATTATCTCTTTCCTCAGCTATCCATCAGAAGCCTCTGTGTTGTGCATCTCTTGCATTTTACCAGGCTAAGGAGCTCATGGCTGAGCCCTCTCTGCTTCTGAAGGACAAATAGATTGTACAGGAAGAGAACAGGTAAATTCTGTGGGTATTTTCCTTTGGGCACTGTAGTTCATCATAAAAGTAGGGGTTTTAATGTTTATGATCTCCAGCAGAGTTTTAGTTTCCCGTTGTAGGCATTTTGAGATGTGCAATAAAGTGTTACTGCATTCACCTGGAGAGAGTTAGAAGTTTGGTTTAGCAGTGTTCTTCTGAAAAACTTTGTGCAAATGTTTTCACTTATACGAGCCCAGCTTCTGTCTGTCTGAAAAGGTGTGCGATGCATGCTAAGGAAAAATGTGAATGTCAAATACAGAATAAGTAAAATACAAAAGTAAACAAAGGAGGTGAGCGGGATAAACAACTCCTAATTTTGTTTTACCTTCTAAATATACAATTACATCTGATATAACCTTCCTATCTCTACACAAACCCCTCAGGTCTGGGTTTAGATTACCCAATAGTCTGGGTCTGGCACAGATTTTCCACTAAATAGCAACTGTATAAAACCTCCTTCCCTTTTTTCCTCATCCATGTTAAATTATTCTGTGTCCATGGGCCCTGCATCACCTGTAGATACATTTCTGCATCACTCAGTGGAGTTCATGATTCTCTGCAGCTCTTGAAATGGTCAGACGTGCCAGTTCAAACATCGCATTATACAGCTGGAGACACTGAAATGAGGCATTGATAATCTGAATAATCAATTTACTTGGACAATCTGATATCTCCCCTCTGCAGGTTGGATGTGTTCTTTTACTTCCATGACATTATTGTAATTGCTTAAACCACTTTTGTTGGGGTATTTTTTCTACCTTAATTACCTTGTCATTAATTATTAGGGATTTTAATATGGCCATTAAATGTCACATCTAGCTTTCAGTTTTTTTCTCTGTCTGCTTCACAATCCTGCAATTTAGAAAGGTCCAGCCATATCCATGTTTTTTATACTTTTGACACGTTTAAAACTATGCTCAATGCCAGGTTTATTACAGCATTAAACTGATGAACTTGCTGTAATAATCAATGTAGAAATAACTAATTTAATGTTATAATAAAGGAAACACGAAACAGCCAGCTCTCTGTTGAGTGTGCTGGGGTGCAGTGACATTTGGTGGTCATGCACGGCGACATTTGTACAAGCTTCATTTAGAGAAGGTGGCAGGTTAATTGGGACAGAGCACAAATGCAGTACAGCATTCATAACAGCCAGCCAGTGCCAGTGACACAAAAAAGGGAACAAGAACTGGAAACCTGCTTCCACTTCTTCCAGATACGCCCTCTCAAAGTTATCTTCAGAATACACAGGTATCTTGAATTAGGATCAATATATTTTTAAACACATATAGGAAAATACACAAGGATCCTGCAGGCATCAAGCTGTTTTTCTTCATCTACAAAAAAAAAAGAAAAATGTTTGTAGCTCCAGAGCCCCACTGCAGTTGCAGGATGAGGTGCAGATACGGCTGCCTTGGATCCATAGATGTTTCCAGAAAAAATTAATCTAACGGAACCTGGAACCGGTACTGGAGAGGCAACACTAACAAAGGGTCTGTTACACAGCATTCCTGGGTTTCCTCTAACACACCCTCATGTATTTCCCCTCACCCAAAGCCCATCACTGAGCAAAACCCAAATCAGGAGTCGATGAAGAATTGAAGGCTTCCGTGGCAACAACATCAATATTTATCTGTAGAAATTACAAGCTTCGGCTAGGATGCTAGAAAAGGGCTCGTAAATCTTTCAGATTGATCAAGAGCCATATTTTATACTGCAATTTGTGTACCAGTACTTCTGAGATGAGATCTCTTCCCCTCCCAGGGTGCTGTGCTCACACCATGATTACAGAGGAACCAAGACTGATATGCTGAGAACCACTAACTGACAATCAAAGTTTGCTTTGCAGATGGATTAAACTGTAAAAGAGACTGGTTTGAAAAAAAGTGTGTTCTTATCACTGAATCAATTTTTAACATGCTCAAGTTGTATTATTTTTTTCATCAAAACCATAATCCTAAACTGAGCTACCAGAATTGTTGTCCTGTTTTTTGCTAAGCCTTCTGTTTTAGCCTTGGAGTCAGAGAATTTTCACACAGTTTCATGTAAACAATGGCCAATGTTTATTTAACTGTCTTTTCTGTTTTTCATTCCTTTTGCGATAAGAGAAAGTTTGATGAGCATCCTTTTTCTCCAGTGGGATTGAGGAGGAAGTGACATGTCCTCCAATCCCTTGTGGAGTTGAGAATCCTATAAAGTATCAGAAATGTAAATAAACTCTATCTTTTCCCTCCTTTCTGCTGAACCTAGCAGGTGTGAGTGTGTCCTTTATTGTGCTTTCACCGGCACACAGAAGAAGTTAGGTTTGCTTTTAATTTTCCCTCTTTCATGGGCTGAAGGGGCAAGACATGGCAGATACTCTTGATTCATCACCTCAGCAGAGGTGGGCAGTGGTTCATCCTCTGCAGGGTCAAGCAGCTGACACAGACAGGTCCTTACCTGCAGGATCTGAGGACTCTTTGTACCTCAATTCATCTGCAAAGACCTAATGCAGGGCACAGACACTAACCCTGCCTGCAGGCCAACAGCCCAGCTCATGGGGAATTCCCAACACTACAGTTCTCCCCTCTTCCCTCTGGACATTGTCCCTGCATACGAGATCTGCACTAGCTCTGGTTGTACCCAGATGATGATGTCATAGTCTCAAATGTTTAATTAGAGTCATAATCAGGAGGAAGTAGGTATCATGGCTGTACAGCTACTTCTTTGTACGTGAGGCAGTTGCTCCTCGCACATAAACAAGATTTTGGGCAGAGCAGCAGACACGTTTCTTGGGGAGATGGAGAGCCCAGCTGTAACAGCGTGTACACAGATTGTGTGATAGGAAAACAATCCTTGACAAAAATCCAGTTAAAATGTGCAACGACTTCGATATATTTAAAGCTGCGACGAGTCTTACGAGTCAGAGAAAGACCATAATTATTGATAATAAAATAGTTTTAAGGGTGAGGATAAAAACATAATTAATCCATGCTTAGATAAGCTGTAGCTCTGCCTGCAGCTGGCTCACAACGCTGGTCCTGTGTCGTTTTCACTGAAGTTTCTTTCCCTGCTGAGCACAAAGTGTGTGAAGGACTGGAGGAGTTGCCTTCTCCCACAGTCAAGCACCACCACCCACTTCCCAAACCCTTCAGGGTCATGAGCACATTTCAAAGGGCCCCTTTGGGAAACTCTCCTTTCTCCCTTGGAAGAGCAGGATTTCACCACCCACTTATTCCAGAACAACCCTGCAGGGGCAACGAGAGGAGATATGAGAACCAGCTTCTTCCAGCCTCAAATAACACCCCAAACCCTTCCCTGCACAGATGCCTTGTTCCCCAAGAAGGGCAAGCAGAGGAAAAGTTTCTCCTTTCAACTGCACACCTCCCTTTCTCTCCCCCCTTTCCCAAGGAGGCCTTTGGGCTGCTGCTGCCACTGGTCCTCTGCCATGGCTGCTTTAAACTCTTCCCAGTGCCATGGGACAGCAAGGTAAACATGAAGAGAGCACGGACATTCATCTCATCAGGAGTCGTGTTGTGAGCCCACACAGCAGCAGAGGGGTCTGGCACTCAGCCTCCCAGGTTTGGTCTCTGCTATAATGAGGGAATACTCATTAGCACACCAAAGAAATGAGACTTTCATCACATCATACTAAGACAGAAGGAGCCTCGTCCTAATGCTGTTTATGAACCACATTTCAACTTCTTCACTCGGCGTAAACAGCACCTTGCTCTGTTTTCCCACTGTGCTGAGGCCTCTTCTTGAAGCACTGTGCTCCTCGAAATCAGCTGAACCCCTGCTCTTCCAGCTTGTTATTGCTGAGCTCCTAGCTTACACTCTGGGCTTTGATTTTTTAAATTTTTTTCATAAGAAAATGACTGATAGAGACTCAGGTCCTTGTTGGAAAAATCTGCCCACGATTTTGCTTCCAGCCTCATCTCAGAAGTTCTTGAATGAAAGAAAATTTAGGATTAAGCAAAGCTACAAAATTTGATATGCTCTCTCACAGTGCTCCCTTTTAAGCCTAAAAGTTCTGCCTAAATCAATTTCCCACACTGCCTTTTCCTTTGTCGTGCTTAATTCTGATTATACTGGCAAATTACTGTACTTGTTCCTTCATGTTCCTCACCTCCCCAGATATGTATATTTTTTGTATAATGTTCTGTATTTTTCATATGTTGTTCTACAAGACCTCCTTCAAGCATTTCACTTGTATTGAGATTCACTGTATTTCCATATGCAATTCCTACGAAAAAAGATAAGCTCCCCTGTCCAAGTTCAGTGCAATTTCCACTCCGATTAAAAAACCTGTGAGCCAAATAAATGTATTGTCTACTACAACCCAAAAGGAAGAACAGTTAATTTGGCAATGTAAATACTTTTAAATGTAAAATTTTGCTGTCCTTTGAAAAATTAAATATTTTTCCGTAACTGCTTATTTCAAAAGTGGCATTATATTTAACAATCCTTATCTTATAATAACTATCTGAAATGTAGGATATAAATTACACACAGGACTGAAAATCCTTAAGAAACCATGTAATTCCTCATTCTTTTGTGGAAATAACAGAATGATCTGGCTTTCCTGCCTCAGTTGAAAGTTGATTGAATCAAGCCCTGGCTACACTTGTCTCTACGGTTACCAGTGCACCACTTTATTTTGGAGCAACAGCTCTGTAGAGAACAACACATTGCACTAAAATGTCTCTGCCTTCCCAGAACACTTTTCTTTCTTAACTCTCTCCTAATGGTGCTGGAAACCTTCTTAAGACTGGATTCTACACACCGTTTTATTTGTCAAATCTACGTGCCAGGAAGACGCTGGGAGGTGGAACAAACCAGAGCACTTCTCCAGGTATGTGCTGTGCTCCATTAGGGTTCTGGAGGCATCATTTTATTAAAGGAGCTCCTCTGCAGCATTATCAGACGCAAGATATCCTGCCCACACATTCTATGCCCTTTTCCTGTTTTCCCACAGCGATGTTGGAGCATTTTCAGCCCCTGCTGGAGCTGTAGTTGCTGCCAGCTGCTCTGCCAGCCGGGTGTGTGGGGTCGGTCACCAAGGGCCCTGGCCAAGCTCCCACCCTCACCTCAGACAAACTGGAGAACAGCAAGATGCCCACATTGCTCAGTCGTTTTTTAACAACAATCTTCTAATTCCCGAGGCAACAATTTCGCAGCTTTTCCTATCAACTGTGCTCTTTGATGGACTAAACTCTGTGAATTTAACCCCCCCCAAAGAGAGCTGTGAAGGTTCTGCACTGCCTGGGGGATGGGAACACCTGCCTGAACAGGAACCTGCTCCTCACATGAGCCTTGGGACAGCAGCTGTGCATCAACACCAAAATTCCCATAGAAGCACTCCTGACAGCTGCACTCTCAGCTCGCTCAGGACACAAAATACNTGCTGCCAGCTGCTCTGCCAGCCGGGTGTGTGGGGTCGGTCACCAAGGGCCCTGGCCAAGCTCCCACCCTCACCTCAGACAAACTGGAGAACAGCAAGATGCCCACATTGCTCAGTCGTTTTTTAACAACAATCTTCTAATTCCCGAGGCAACAATTTCGCAGCTTTTCCTATCAACTGTGCTCTTTGATGGACTAAACTCGGGGAATTTAACCCCCCCCCCAAAGAGAGCTGAGGAGGTTCTGCACTGCCTGGGGGATGGGAACACCTGCCTGAACAGGAACCTGCTCCTCACATGAGCCTTGGGACAGCAGCTGTGCATCAACACCAAAATTCCTGTAGAAGCACCCCTGACAGCTGCACTCTCAGGACACCAAATACATTACAGCAGAAAACATCACTTTCCTTAGGGAAATATTTCCTAAGCGTCTCCCTACCAGTTATATTCCCTCTGATGGTTTTATCAATCAGAAGCGTTTTTTTCCCCTTTTTTCTTTGGTCATGAAATCTAAAAAAAGGGCTGTTAGCACTGCATGGGATACTTTAATTAAGAAGAATTGTGTATATATATATCATTTGTGTCCTCATGGGGTATAGGCATTATTAAATCAATTTCGTTGTAGTTAAGTTCCACTTAGGAAAAATAAGATATTGGATTTCCAAACTAATGATACAGGAAAGAGGTCTAGTCCCAAGTTAAATGGAAACTTTCGACTGCATACACTTGGTGATTTAATTTCCTTAATTCTATCCAAATACCTGACCAGCCTAATCTAACAACAGTGTAATTTGCAGACATTGGAAAACAAATATTTTACTCACCACTGCACATTTAAGTGCTAGGTTTGTAAGATGCCTGTAGTTTTACCACCCCAGTGAGCGAATCACTAACGCTTGTCATGCACCCACCTCCTTGAAGCCGGGCTCCTTCTCCAGTTTCATGTCTGGAATTCAACAGACAGAAGTTTAACTAAATTCTTTCTTTCCTTTTCAGAGCTCCAGGCACCTGGGAAGTTGTGACTCTCCTTAGCCACATCCCAGGAGCTCCCAATTCTCTTGAAATCATCCAGAGGATAAAGACAAGGAATCTTAGTGCCACTGAAGATGCTTTGCAGAAGATGTACCAGGAATCAGCACCAGGGAGGTTCTTCCTTCCTCATGCCAGGAGGAGTTACATGAATAAATACAGAACACCAGGACCACTGCACCTTGCCTGTGTAATTTGAAGCTGTGCAGAAGAAAGTGGTATTCAGGATCTTTTGGTCGTCTTCCTCTTGCTTGTTTCTTCAGTCATGTCTAACAAACCTGCGAGGAGGGATACGAGGTCACACCTTGTATCCTCTGCATTTCATTAAAGGAGCCAACACTTAATATTTCAAGTTTCCAAGGAGAAGCTTTGGCTTCAGATCAAATAAAAGCTCTTCTGCCTTAAAAGGTGCAATTTCTCAACTAAATGAACCTGACTCCATACTCAAAAGTGCCAGAGCTGAGAGAACAGAGACAATCTTCACTTTCAGACACAGAGAGATCTACATATGCCAAAAACTGAGGAAAAAGGAGCAGTTGGTTACAGCAAATCATAGCAGATGTTAATGGAGCCAGGTCATAAATAAATCCGTCCTTGCTGCCAAAAGATTAAATAAATTAACTTTAAAAAATAATCAGCCTTTCTTTGTACTCAACAGTCTGGGGAAAGTATTCCAATTGACATAGAGCTATGCCTGATTTTGTAATATAATTGGAATTTCAATATGACCTACAGGTTTCATAGATTTTGCAAGTTATAGTAGCAGAAAAAGGAGAGAGGAAATCAAGAAGGTAAAGATAAGCTCTACCAAGTAGTAAATGGATATGCTGATTCCCTAGCTTTCCATAAATTAATAAGTCTAGTCTAGTCAGTGTCATATTTTAAGGATAGCTGAATCAAACAGTAATTTTTCCGACCTAAAATGCCATCGTGGTGCTTAACAATGGATAAGTGACAAAAAGTCTACATTTTCTGTGCTATTTTGGTGCAATGTGTACTAATTCTTGCTCACTACTGTAGATCACCTAGAGTAATTAATGATTGCCATTAGTTATGTATGCAGACTCTGACAGGTAACGCTGTTCAGTTGTGCTGTAAGTGGAAGGATTATTTCAACAGGTCAGCAAAAGTAAAGTGATGTCCCACACCAAATTCTTCAGTCTAACTAGCAGAGCCTGCATCTGGCAAACACTTCTGCAATATCTGAATTCGACTCATGCATAAAAGTATCAGTAAAAGCAATTAATCTGTGTCTGATGCTCACCGTTGTGTATACATGTATATAAAAATACCTGTATTTCTAGGACAGTGTGAGAAATAATGAAAACATTAAAAGCACGTTTCCACCCAGATTTCAGATAACACGTTTTTTAAAACATACCAGCCTTGCCAAAGGCATTCCTGCAGAAGGCTGTGTCCTCTGCCACGTTCAAAGTCTGGAAAATTGGAGGTGGGATGTTGGGGTAGAACGAATAGGGAGTGGGAGCCTGAAACAGAGCTACAGGGAAAGGAGGGAACAGGTTGTGGGATCCAAAGATCTGGGGTAACACATTTCCTGAGCAGTTGCTACTGCTGAGACCCAAGCCTTGTGACCTTCCTTTTGCAGGTAACTAAACCCAGTGAATGTGACCCACAGTGAATATGAGCACGGGGTGGCTGCTCTGCAGGGAAACACCAGCACATTTTGGGGGAATCAGGCTTTTCCCGCACCCTCTGCGTGCCGAGGCCGTGCTCAGAGTGTGCACACAGCTTGGGTTTCCTTCGTGGGCATTTGGCTCCAACTGGGAAAACCCCTCGCTGAACTGAGCTGGGTTAGGAGCTCATTTACCACGTCTGGCTGGGAGAGGCATCAGAACTGTCAGGGGAGCGTTTATTCAGTGACAGGTGTAATTTATAAAATCACAAACCAGCAGTCCCAGCCAACAGAAGACTTGAAAACGCTGCTCCTCCATAGAAAACAGGATTTGCAAAACCTTGTTTGAATTCTGCTCTTACTTTTTCTGTTTTGTGTGATCTTACTGTAGTGCACATAGTAGCCCCAATAAATTATACCCTACCTACACTGTAGGACATATGTACCCCCTATATCTCCTAGAAATACCACAAAGCAAAGCCCTACCTCGTGGTGACACTGGGACCCAAACAAGGTATCATTGCACATTAAAATTGTATTAAACTAATTGAAAAATAGTTGAACATCGCTAACAAAACAAGAGAAATACTAAACATTAAAAGACAAGAGACTTTTCAGTGTTCCATAAAACAAAGCCTTTCAGACAAATTAATTATTTGCATCATAAAAAAAATCCTAACAGTGAAAGAAAATATTCCAGAAGGAAGTGATGAGTAAAAAAGCTTCAGGTGATTTTTCATTACATTAAAAACAATTCCCATTCTCATAAAATATGCAGAACTTTACATCTTAAATAGTATATTTACTTTCAAAAATTACTTTCTTTTTAATCTTGCAAGAAATTAAACCTTAATTGGGTAGGAAAGTATTTGGAATATATCCAGAAATAAAAAAACTACAGCTATTCTCCTATAAGTGGCACAGCATCTGTCAGGAGTTTTCATACACCTTCAGGAAGATATCTCAAATTAAGCCAACACTGTACTTGCTTTCCATGAACAGAGTTAATATTCTGCAGACCCAAACTGGCTGCCTTGTTTATTTCATCATTTCAATTTCTATTGCTGTACTTCACCCCGGCAAATAAATGGATGCACGAGGGGCTCGCCCTCTGAATAAATAATAAAATCTAACTTGTCAGATCTTCCTTTGCCTCGAATGAAAAACATTTCATTCCTCTGTGATGCTGTTGAAGCTAAATCTTGTTGCAAGAGACTTAATGAGCAGCCTTGGAATAAAATCTAATGGTGTGCTGGAGCCACGTCACCACCTTGATGAACATCAGAATTACATCTGAGAGCAGATGGCAGGAAAGGAAGATGCACTATACAAAATATGTCTTCATTTGAGGAGTAAAGTATTACTCAGTGGCATTTTACATTGTTAATAAACTTTCTTTATCTGAAACTATAATTTAATATTTATGTATCTAATTTACATGTGACAAAGTAGCATATTCTAAAATTAGAGTGTAACCAGCAAACTATTAACTACTATAAACAATACCAAAACACAACTGAAACATATTTTAAGGAAACAACAGATACATTTTGGATCAGGGAATAATTTCAATTGCAGATATTGTTTTAAATACAGCTGTCAATTACATCTTGAAAAAATTGTTTCAAGCTCAGAGAGATTTTCTGCTTAGGAATTCCTGGGTATATACATGAAGACCAAGAGCACACCACCAAAAAGTCCTCTATTGGTTACTAGTAGGTACAGTAATAATTGCAAATGCTGAAATTGTGTGGGGGAAATAATTTTCAATATCCATGTCATATGATGCACTAGACAATATCCCCTTTGAGCAGAAACTAGAGAAAATATCGTGCCCTTTATTATCTTTGTGGTTTCTTACGTGTAATAGACAGCAGGAGAATTGCACTTATTGTAACATTACAGTGTTAGATTGCAGTTCACCTTTTAGAATATTAGTGGCCAGAGTACTTATGATAGGTTGTGCCTTATGCAAAGATGAATAAAGATGTGCATTTAAATTAAAAAAAAAAACAAAAACAAAAAACAAGCAACCACTTACAGAACCAACAGTGAGGCTTAACATAACAAACATGCACTAACCCTACACTTATGCAAAACTAAGTTCTTCCAGGAAACTGTAACCAACTGTTGACCTTCCACAAAGGTAAAGGTTTTGTCCCTTGGTAATATGCTTGGAGTTTGTAGTCGAATTCCAGTTTATTAGCTCACTGTCTGTATGTGTGCTGTTCCACTGTGGTATCCTTTAGCTGCCCTTGAGCTTCTGCAGAATCTGCAATCTTACAGTCACTTTTATTTAAGGTTTTATTGAGCCACAAAGTAAGTCCCCCTCAGTACTACACAAATCGGCTTCCTTATTCATCCTCTTCAGGTTCCTGTGGTAAAATTGGTGTCTCCTCCTTTAAACAAGCACTAAAAAACCCAAGGATTGTGCTGTAAAGGTGATATTTGCTCTTCTCAGAAGCAATGTTATGACCTTCATCCGGGTAGATCTGGCAAAGGAGAAAGGAAAAAAAAGTAAATAGTTTTTAAAGGCTTTTCAAATATTTAGGGCTCTAATTTTCTTTCTCTGATCTTCAAAATGTTTTAGATGACAACAGGATGATAATGTTAGTTTTATGGCATCAAGGAAAGCTAATAAAACCCAAAGCAAAACTCATTCTCCTGGAATTTGAACTTACATAAAAGAACCGCTGCAGTGGGATCTGCGGAAGTGAAAAAATTTATATTCTCAGCCACTGTGCTTACAACAGTTTACTTAGCTGGCATTCTCAATAGTGGCTAGGCATCCAAATCCCATTAACATCCATGAGGATTAATTACCTCATGCTTTTAGGGACCTCTCAATATCTCAGCTTCTGAGTGTTTGGCAAAAAACCTTTTTAATTCATATTTTTAACTATCTTCCTATCTGATCTAAAGCCCATTTTCTCTCTCTGCTAGGGGTGGATATGGACATTTTTATCTTTTAAAACAAGTTCCACTGGGAATTTCTCCCAAGTGAGGCTGAGCAAACATCTGCAGGCTGAATGAAGAAATCCAGGCCACCAGACAAGAGACCTGAGAAGGCCCGAGGTGAAAAGCCTCAGCTGCCTCCTCAAACCCAGGTTATCACAAGGGTGCATGAGAATGGCTCCACAGGGCTCTTCTGGGAGAACTCTGTCATTCCTGCTTCTTCCTCTCTCCACAGGCCTTCACATCCCCTCAGCTGAAACCACAAAGGCAGAAGGGACATTTTCTACCTTTTAAATCTTTTTCCCTTCCCTAAGGGGCACCAATCCCCTTCTTGCCTCCTCCTCCCTGACCTGAGCTTATGCTCCAGTGGAAACCACAGGATCACCTAAAGCCCAGCAAGGTCAGGATTTGCAAAGTCCAAAAAACATCAGGGGTATTTGGAAATATTAATTCAATCAAAACTCTCTGCCAGCAGCATCCATGTGTGTGCCAGTACGGACACAATAAAGGAAACTCTCCCACCTGCTAGGTTCAGCAGAAAGGAGGGAAAAGAGAGACTTTATTTACATTTATCATACTTTATAGGGTTCTCAATTCCACAAGGGATTGGAGGACATGTCACTTCCTCCTCAATCCCAGTGGAGAAAAAGGATGCTCATCAAACTTTCTCTTATCACAAAAGGAATGAAAACCAGAAAAGACAGTTAAATATACATTGGCCATTATTTATATGAAAGTGTGTGAAAATTCTCTGCCTCCAAGGTTACAACAGAAGGCTTAGCAAAAAACAGGACAACACATGTGCTCCGTCCCATGCAGGTCCATGCCTTGGCAGAGGCTCTGTTGTGCTCTTTCAACAAATTTAAATGTTGAAAATAAGGGGAAATTACTCTCATGTGACCCAATACCATTTTAGGTAAAAAGGGACCCAAAGCAGTGACATCTCCATGTTACAAAGAGTGCCTATGGATTCCAGAGCACTTTGTATAAAATTGTAGGATAAACAGGTGGAAAAAGGAAAGATGAGAGAGAGGAGAAAGAGCCCAGGAGAACAAGATGATACAGCTCCTGACATCCATACTAACAGTGAGGAAAACGGGATTAAACAGAGTTCTAACTGCAAATTGAGGTAATACCACTGTGTTGTGGTAGAGAGGGTCCTTTGCAGTGAAGAAATAGCAACAGGAGGTTAAATGTTCAACTGTGTTTATAGGAAAAGTCACAGGTGCACATACCTGCATAGTGTAATTAGCCCCAGCTTTTATTAGACGCTTAATTAGTTCTGCTGAATGCTGGAAGTGAACTTTAGCTGCAAGAAAACATTTGATATTATTAGAAACAGCTGCATTAATATGAAATACTTATCTGTTACACAGCTTTGGCTGAAAATATTTCCAGGCTCTGTAATTACTGGATCTGAAGCTGACTATCTTTAAGGTCAGCCCCACCAGCAATGGTGCTACAGCAGAGGTTTTGGAAAAGGAGTGGAAGCCCCAAGGGAAGCCACACTTCCCAGACACTCTGTGAGGACTCCTCTGTTTACCTTTGATTTACACACACTGTGATAGCTTAGAGATGTGTAAAACCATTCTGTTTGAACATTGTGGCATTTTATAATTTGCTTGAAAGAAAGCACACTGCATTTTTTATTGCTTGCACAGGGTCATTACACCCCACACTTCTTTAGGTAATGGACTTTCTGGAACCTATCAGTAACCTGAGCTTTGTGTGGCAAAACCATTATCACCGTGCCCTAACCCTGCAGAGTTTAGGCTGCAGGTGGGCTGGGCAGTGTCGCTGGATGTGATATTGAGCAAGGGCAGCAGGCAGTCAGGCTCCCAGGCCAGAGCACCCTGCATTGCTCAGACAGCTAGCCAAGTCCCAACTCCCTCCAGGGCTCAGTTCAGAGGGGCAGAAATTGCTGCTGCCTGTTGCAGTCAGCAAAGCCTGAGCCCCTCGTGCCTGCTCAGTCACCAGTGTATTTTCACCCCTCTGCCCTGCGCTCTGGACAGGGCTTGCACCCCTCTGGTTGCACTTTGGCTCCATAACACGGGTTTGGCAAGTCACACTGGGGTCACAGACTGGCTCCGTGCCAGCTGTGCATGGCCATTGTCACCTCAGCCCTCACCAGTGCGGGGCATTTGTCACTTCAGAATGAGGAGTAATTGTGTCACCCCACATCCACCAGCCAATACTGGGAAAGAAGCAGGCACGGCAGTGTGCACAGAGCAGCTGGTTGCATCACTGTAATTTGTGCCTGCATCAAAGCTCACTCTTTAGACTTATTTCACTTAAGAAAGTTCAGAAGAATACACTGCAGTTAAATCTGCAATTACAAATTATCTCAATTGATGCATCTTATGATTCCATGAGAAGTGCTAGAACTTACCCTGCGTTAACTCATTCTCTGTCTTAATCTACTCCTGAAAGTATTGGTGCTATTAAAAGGTTCCGTGTAGCTTCAGAAGCTTCAGCACTACCTTGTAATTAATTAGATGAAAAGATTAACTTCCCATTTGGTGATGTACTTCACCAGCCGTACTGGTAGGTCTGCAGAATTTGTATGAATTTAAAACGACATTAAAAATGTATGTTGTTCTATTAATAATTAATGTAATACCTTTCACTAGCAAGATAGTGGTCCACAAGATTTAAACAAATTAGAACATACAGCACCTAAAAGGTGCAAACCCTCAGCAAAGAAAAGCATCACCAGTTCAGAGTTAGAAGTGACAGCTGAAACAAAAGAAAAAATCCTATCAGAGGGAAAATGAAACTGCAAATGTGCTCGCTAGGTGTGTGCCTCATCAGCCCTTGAACGCCTGCCTGTTGGAAGCTCTGACTCCAAATTAGTTTCATCTATAAATACTTACCATCAGCTGTCCCATGAACTATTAGCAAATCCACTTCTTTTAAACCATGAAGGTTGTGTAATACGCTGGATGCCTGGTGAACAAACACACACAAAGCTGTAAGTGGATTGCATTTTGAGAGTAAAGTGGTCATTTTGAGTTACCCGTTTATGCTAAATTACCTGATAAGTAATTTCCTCTTTTGATGGAATCCCAAGGTATCTTTCTGAAAAAGCTGATGCTGTAAAAATAAAAAAAAAACCAAAACAACAAACCTTGTGAATTCCAAGTTATTTCTATTTTAAAACTCATCGTTTCTGACCTAGAGTCAGAAGCTATTTAAGCCATGAAGTCAAGACAGATGTTCTTTTAGACACACAGAATGTACATTTTGATGCACCATTTAAACCCACTTTTGAATAGTTAAAAAAAGAAACTAATCAATACCCAACCATCTCTCCTCACCAAAAAACCCCAACCAACAACAAAAAAACTCCAAACCAAAACACAAGCTAAAATCTGAAGTCTAACAGACCATTAAAGTAAACTGGTCTGGTTTCCTGGGTATCACAGTTCACAGCCTGTGCCCAAAACTTCACATACAGAACCAAACAACCTCTCACCGAATGACAACATGGTTCATATTGTAGGGAATTCACTGCTAACCTTCAAAGATTCATTCCTAATACAAGACTTGATTCGTGCTTGTATACCTAAGGGATTCTTAGGAAATGAGTTAAAATGAGGTAAATGACTGCAAAATCAGTGCTGTCAAGAACCCCGTGTCTGTTGTGGGTTTGGGTGAACTGTCCCAGTGTCAGCTTTACTTTCATTGAAAAAACAGACCAAGACAGTGAGGTGAAACCTCATTAATACTGTTACATTATCTGCCCTTAGTTAAAATAAATAATATTTACATTATTTGCCCTTAGTTAAAATAAATAATACCGCCATGAACAAAAGGTATTTTTACCTTTTATAAACTATCACACGGGTTTAGGGCAGGGCACACTCACCATATAACTTCATATCTGTGATTGGTGCCACCACAGCTCCGCACTTGAAGAGCCGCTCGCTGGATTTGAGGATCATGGATGCAATGTAGCCACCGTATCCCTAACAACGGGATGGAGATTTTTGTTCATTTATTTCATTCTGGCAAGAACACAGCCAACGGCCATTGTGCTAATCCAGTGGTATCATTCATACCATTTAAGAGTGCATAAAGAACTCATTGACCTGGTCATGATCTATAATCGATGCAGTTAATAATTACAATGTGTGTGGCACATTTCTTCACCATCTCCGAAGCCTAACACATCTCCCCTGGAAGAGTTGACACCAGGGATTCACAAAACCTTTGTGAAAGCTTCAACTTGAGACCACAGATTTGCTTGAAATGACACAGGCAATCCATTTCTGCATACCTGTAATCATTCTAGACTCACAGAAAATGAAATTCTGAATTGTGGCACCTGGGATAGATGATTTTCTCGTATATTATGGGCTTCTCAAATTTCTCTAGTTGCCATCTTTGTTTTCCCTTCATCAGTACTGAAAAATTGGTATTTCCTGAGGTATTTGTTGTTGTTGTGGTTTTGTGTTTGGCACAACACACTTCAGGAAGACAAAATTATCCCATGACAGGGAAAATATAATCCAAAACACCATCTGATCCAAAAGAAGATAGTGCTCACCGTTTTCTCATGGACTTTTATGAATGCTGCCTGCTCCTGTTCTTCATGTCTAAATATTTAATGAACAGATGATTTCTGTGGAAGAATGGTAATATTGGACAACCCTTTAACCTTATTTAAGAACTGTAAGCAAGGAGGACTGTTCTTTGGAACCAATCCATAGTAAGTGGGAATGGACACACTGGAGAAAATACCAAGTAAGAGCTGGATTTTCAAGGGAGTGTGAGGAACTGAGTTATTCCTTTCCCACAGAAACTTCAGCCCAGGAGGCCAAGAGCCATCCAGATCTGTTCATGTGCAGGAGATTATTTCACCTAAGACAGAATTTCTGAGTGGGCACCTGTAACTTGTATAATTCAAAGAGTTTAAGAGAATACCAACTTTCCTCTGCCCCTGGGTTTTCTCTGCTTTTACTTTTGTTTAATATTCTGTTTGTGTCTTGCCCAGAAGCTCCACAGCACAGTTTTAATCCTAGGATAGGCATTGCCAGGTTATTTATGATTTATTCCATGTTTTCATTAAGAGCTTGTTTAATTCTCCTGGGAGGTTCTTCCCTTTGTGCCTGTGCCCTTGCTTCCAGCCAGGCTTTCCAGGACAAAAACACCGCAGAGTGAATTTTTTAGAAACTCTTAGAAGCTTTTCACCGTGACATTGCTATTCCACACGTCCTGATGCAAGAGCACGTGGTGCCTCACTCATCTGCTGGGTTTCCAGGGTTACAACCTAATTGCCACATTTTTGAGGAAGAGATATTGGCTGTAGAATTGCAACGCATTTTTAAACTCTCTTTTCACTTCCATGAATAAAACCACGAACTACATGGAACCACACTTGGCTGTCTAACAGCTCAGAAAGGCCCTTCGATCGTGCATCACTTGGGCCTGCAACCCCCACAGAGATAAGCAAGGGGGCACTGGCAGTTTGCCTGGCAATTTTCCTCACTGTGCCCTTCTGGACAGTCTTGTTGCTCTTGTGCCTCATTGACATCACTGACTGTGACAAGAATTTTACCTCTGTGTAGTTCTGAAACCTCTTAAAGAGCTCCCTGAAAGTGTGCCTAAGTCCAGCTTTATGAGATCAGCATTAAGCCACTCCAGCTTCTTTTCAAGCAAAGTGCATATGCTATTTCCATCAGTAAGAAAATTTAATGCATAAAAATAAAAATAAATTGTTTCCTTATCACATTCTTGTACATGATAAAAAAGAAAATGAGTTTTAAAGTAGATTTTTAATTGACACTAAAACAAGCAGAGTGGAGGAAAATACAATTAATCCTAAGAAGCTGTTAAATACATTTTTTTTATCATTAATTATAAAACTGACTTTTAAATTTTATGATTTTTTTTCTTTTGACAGTAAAAAAACAACTCTGAAAAGTTAACTTGGAAAGAAGACATTTCCCTGGATTCAAAGCAGTGTTGAAAGCTTATCAGATTTCCTACTCCTCATTCCTTAACACTGCTTTCAGAAAATAAATGCAGGAACAGGGTAATCAATAATATTTTGTGAAAGGAAAGAAAATTGGGGGTCGGCCTTGGCAGATATGTAAGCCATGGTTAAATGCATGCTCTTCAGTAACTGTCTCATCACATCACTCTTAGGAAAAAAGATACTGATGAATCTCCATCAGAAAAGAAATGGGCGTTTTCAAGTAGCAATGAAAAGAACTTCTGAAGTCAAACCCAAGCAATTCTGGATTTCATTCCAGAAACAGTATTTTCAATAATTTGGGAAGAGGATATAGAGAAATGCTGATGCTTCTATACATGTGTCTTTCACATGCATTGGTAACAGGCATTGAAACCTGAACAGAAATGAGTGCCATGATCACCTGGTGGATGAAACTGGCCCTGCTTGTACATCCTCAGCTGGAAAAGCTCTGGCTGCTCCCCTACAGCCCAAATACTGCTTTTGACCCTTCTGAAATTCTTGCAGTGAGAGTGTCTTTAGCTAAAGGAGTGCGGCAGGAGCCCAGATCTTTGAGCTCTCTTCCTTCGAGGAAGGTCATGTTCATGGGAAATGCTAATAAGAGTCACAAACATTAGCCAGTCCTGAAAATGCTGCCGTGCAGGAGGTAAATGCCAATCTCCTCATCCTGCATCCAGACAGACTGAGACAGGCAGGTTAAATGACTTGCCTGAGGCTGTGCAGCAACTCAGCAGCAGAGTGGGAATGGCAGCTAAGGCACTTCATGGTGAAACGCATGCTGCTCTTAAAAGTGATGATTGGGGGGTACTTGATCATGGTTTGTTATTGCTTTGAGCTCAAAGGCACAGAACAGCTTCATTTTTAATAAAAAAACTTAAAAAAAGTTAAAAGGTTGCACATGCCAGTTCATAGATGAAGCAGCAGTTGTGTGGTGTTTCTAATTGCTGCTTTTTAATAGACATCAGTAAAATTCTGTTTAGTTTGCTACTAAAAGCTGAGCCTTTGCCTCGTTGTGTCTCCTGCTAGGGGCAATGACATGCACACAGCTGATAAAAGAGCTAAGGCAAGATTTCTCACTGGTGCAACAAGGAACTTGCTGACAGGACCACAGGGCAGGTGCTCAGCTAAGCTCAAGGGTCAGTAAAACATTCAGATACAAAAATCTGTGTTTTATAGGCAACATTGTCAATTTGCAGCCCAAATATAAAGCTCTAAGAAACAAGCCTGGACAAAAACCAAGTCCCTATTGAAAATTTCTAAAGAAAGCAGAATTTTTAATAAATACATTCTCCTTCAGATTCTGAAATGCAAATAGTGTTATACCATAAAACTGATTTTATTGACTTAAATACCCATTCTGAGAAAAAAATACTGTACAGAACACACAGTAAACTATAGATTCCCCCCTCTCTTTTAATAACTGAAATTGTCTTAGGAAAATAGAGAAATATATTTGCTTATGAACTTTATGACAATATGCTTATGACAATACTTTCTTAAAGAATCATGATGATATATCCTGCTATTTTTGCACATTACCTTTCCAAATATACCCAGTCTCTTAGGATCAATGAAGGGCTGTTTCAAAAGTGATCTGAAAGGAAAAAAAATTTCTTTTTTAATTTTGGCAAAGTGAAATGGTGAGTTTTACTTTCTCAATATAGTATGTAAAGAACATTTTTTGTGCATTATGCGACTGTCATACATGCAGATCAGGTAGAATAAGAAATTACATCCATACAAGTAGTGCTGCACTGGGAAATATGATTTGCTTCCTAATTCCTTTTTTTATAAGGCAAACAGTTGGTGTTTGGCCCATCTCACCTAATTTAGATACCTGAATTTAAGCATCTTGTCTAAATTATCCATTTACATCTGTTTTTCAGCTAACGGAGAGAAGAGAGATATCCTTTAGCATTCCTACACATGTTGGAAACTCCTCTCAGTTTGGGGAGGATCATCCTTCAGAAATGCCAGGATTTTCCACTCACTAGAGCTTAAATGACTGGCTTTGACCATGTGCCTAGCACCAGCTAAAGGAAGATAAGAGGAATGGAACTTCTTGAATCTAGATAAATAAACAAATAATTAATTCTCTCATCAAGGCCATTAATCATCTAGGATGAATTTTATACAGAAAAGACAGAATAACCTGCGGGGAAATATCACACATATCTTCCTATTCATGGAATGCTTGAAGCATCAACCCCTTTCAAAAGAAGATGGAGAAAAAATATCTGGCTTAAAATCTGTCTTTCCCTGGGAAAGCCCAGAAAAAGTCCATCCAGACCTTGGTATGAGCCATTCTGACACATGCACCCTGAGTTAGGAGTGTTGTCAAAGCTCCACGTGATTACTTCATGGATGGAAATTACTCTTTTCTGCAGCTAGTGGACTTATATCAGTCTAGGAATGATAACACAAATGAGAAATAACAGGCATTTGCCCACATTTTGCTCTCATTTACACCATTAGAACTCCATTTGTTTTGTGTGATTACTCCAGAACTCTGTGGTGAAAATGAGAGCAGTATCCTATGGTATAGACCTAAAATATTGTAACACAAATGCATTTAAACGTTAATGTGTACAGCAAGAAATTTACCTACAGATTATATACAAATACAATTTAGCTCAGGTGGCATATTTAGACTGCACAGAGCAGGACAGCTTCATCAAAGAGAACCACCAACACAAAAAAAGCCCCAGAAACACCTCTCTGATTTTTTATTTGCTGTTTGTAATGAAAGGATTATTGCTTCAAAATTTGCAACTGCATTAAAAAACAAACATTAACAATGCAGAGAAAACATTCTGGGCAGTTTTAGTTCAAATGCTCATTCATCCAGGTGGAGGCAGGGTGAAAGGGAAGAAGAGTTTGCACATACGTACTCTACGGCTGCTACTTGGTCCTTCACTTCCACTGATCCTAAGCATCGGTGGACCTCCTGTAGGATCTTGAGGCCTTGAAATCCACTCCCTCTGCCATCAAATCGAGCTACGATGACATTATCAGAGTTGACAAGCACTGAGTCCCAGTCAATGTGAAACTTATCTGTAACCAACTGGCTGCCTGGAGCTTCATCACTGCAAATACCAACACACCAGACACAAACGAGGACTATTGACAATGTGATGCACTGTGCCGAGCTCTGATATTTTATTTAACCTGCGTGGCAGAGTTCAGTCGGTTATGCAACCCTGCTGAGCTACTGTCACTTCCATCAATACCATCCCATTAGTGCTGCTGGCCCTGCAGCAAAGTAATTTCTTTAACTTTATAACCACTATGCTGCGGTGCTGCCAGTACCTGAATATACTTTGTTGAAGGACACGGAAAATTAAAGCAGGTAGTGCTGCTTGTAACAAAGTGAAGGAAAAACCCCAAATACAATCACTAATGGCTAGCTCAGTTCTGAGAAGGCTTGTGCAGAATTTTTGAAGTTGCACTGAACACACAAAGAGGTAAATTCTATTCAGCACCCTGATTACCATTTTGTAGGATATATAATACTATTAAGAAGGATGTCATCTTAGAAAACAGAAATAATTGCATTATTTTATCCTTGAATGGATTTTTTGAAATAGAGTACAAAGAAGACTAAAGTATACACTGGAGAAAATTATATTTTCTCCATCCAGATTCATAGCAAGAAATGGATGCAGGCAGGACTGATAAGTCTATTTTATGACAAAATAAAAAGGTGGTTTACAGCACAAAAGGTGAAATAGAATGGGAGAATGCAGTTTCTAGAAGAACAGTAAGATTTTCCATTGAAGCCAAATACACTATTTTCCTTACAAAGAAAATAAAGCATCAGTTTTAAAAGGGAAGTTTGTCATTATTTTCCCCCAAGATAAACACAGAATAAAAGAGCAGGCTACCATGAAGTTGTACAAAATGCAAAATAAGTTCTATGCAGGCTGCATCTGCCAGTGGAATGCAAATTAAAATGTAAAAGTGTCTGTGCTGGCTGGATGGAAATTAAATTGGATGGTCTGTGGGAATATCCTGTCTAAGGTGAAAGACAGATGAAGACAGAAATTATTATTTTCCCAAATAGACTTATGTAAACCCTGGGGAGGAAAGAGAGATAAAATATCCTACAATAAGTACTGTCTTATTCATACAATAACGTGCTGATTCAGTATCTGGTTTTGGCTGTGGATAACACAGACCATCTTCAAGGTAATCACTCAGTTAATTAGCAAGCACATGAGGAATGCATCTGTTCTCAAATTCACTCAGACCTATCTATTTAGCTGCTGTATCATGCACTGAAATCAAGGTTACTTGGTTCCAGATCAGACACAACATGCTATGCTTGATTTACCATTATCTTCCAGATCAGGTTTATACTTGGCTTTATAAAAGAAAAGAAGGGCATTTTTTTGGTGTGCTTAACCAATTCAGTTGTGATTACACTGATTGCTAATCATGTGAAGCAATGAGTTTGTAAATACTGTCAAGTGAGCTCTGCAGAAAATACAATATACAGGAAGTATATAATCATTATTATTTGGAGTAAGGAGCAGAACAATACTTTCAATTTCTGCTCATTGCACAGAGCAAGGTTTTCAGAAGCACTACACATCGACACAGATGTTTTCACAATGTATTTAGCATTACTTCCAATAATAGGAGCCTCAGGCCAGTTATAATTATTTGTAAGTTCTTCCAACTTTCCACAATAATATGTCAGAAATATCCATGTTTGACTAGGTAACTTTCCAACAGATTAAAACATACCACACAAGTGAAAATATCATGAGTCAGCCTGCTTTTCCCTCCCACCAAATATGCGAACAAGACTAACACAGTGTTCACATTTGAGTCATGTTCTATAGTCATGTTCTATAACTAGGTTATACATACATCTGGTGTATACAGATATGTGCTTAAAACCAAAAGATGTTTTAAATCAAAGGTGAGACACTTAGAGAACTTCTTCTGTTAAAAAGGAACTACAAACAGAACCTCAGCAAGTTTCTCAGTGGGTGAGAACTCACAGTGATGGCTTCTCAAGCTCCTTTTTGGAGGCCATAGCTGGGCTACTGTTGGGCTCAGACTTTAAACACTACACATCATCCAGCCCTGCATGCTGGGTTGTTTGATGTATTGCTTTTGGAAGCAATTTTCCAGTGGCTAGTTTATTTCAAGAATGTCCATATAAGTAGTCTGTGATAGGCATTTAAAGCTATTTCCATTGAGGTCCATATCAAAATTCCCATCAGCACCAAAAGGTCTCTTTACTCCTCAAGCTGCCACTATAAAATGATACTGAGCATCTGACATGTGCTTCTGTCCTCCACAGAGAGACAGCATACATTCTAATCACCCTTCAGGCCCCATTCTTAACCTTTTATGTGGGGCTTCTGCAAAATATTTATCCTTTACACAGGTCTGAACATCATCCTGAGGGATCTGTGGCAAAGCAAGGCTGGTCCTGCAGTGCAGTAACAGATGCACAGCCTGATTTGGGATGTTTGTTCCACTTTTACAGCCATCTCAAAGGTCAGGTTTTGGTTTATGCTTATCACTACTCACAGGCTAATTATAATTAAGTACTCTTCAGTGGTACACTCTTCACAGAATTATTTTTTGACCCCACTAGTAAGCCTGGAAGAAAGTCCGCGCCATTCATGCTTAGGTGTAATGCAAACACAGAAGTCTTCTTCCCACCCGAATGTGGATGGCCCTAAGGGAATCAGGGACCAGGCAAAGCACTACAGCAAAATCAAAGCCATTCCAAAAGGGCAAGGCAAAGCTACAGGCTTGTCAGCATCCTCAGGGGTTCTTAAAGGAGCATCATCTCCAGATGCTCAAACAACAAGAGCAGATGATCCAAATGAAAACTTTGCACAGTTCTTTCTGATAGATTTTTCTTCCACACAAGTGCCAGTGCTTGTATTTTCCTTTTATTCCGCTCCTGACTTTCAAGGTTCAGAGCTGCCCAGTGTGTTTTTGACAGCAACTACACTGGGATTATGATTCCAGTGTGGCAGCACAGCTGCTGGTGGCTCAGGCACACTGCTGACGTTCACCATGGTGGTACTGCTTAAACAGGCAGAAATCACCAACAATATACCAGTATCAGTGACCTCAGTGGGTGGCTCGTGTGCTTCTTGCAAGTCAGTCACACATCTCAGACTGACTGGAAAAAGGGGCAGCTCATTGTAAGTTTATAGATTGCTGAAAAGAGAAGAACCTGTTCTTTCAGATTCTATAACCAAAAGCTTAAACTGAAGTCTCTGTTCAGGACTTGAGTCACAGCCTACAGGGAATAATGCAGTGCTAGCAGAGAAGCTGTTGTACTCTGAGCAAAACTCCTCTGCCACTCTGCTAGCATGGCTGCAGCAAAATCTGTTCCATACTTTGCATCATTTGAAAACTAAGTGACAAGATTTTGAATAGGAATTTTGAAAGTTATAGGACTGACCAAGCAGGGGAAAGACAATTTTAAAAGATGCGTGGCAAATAACTGCTGTCATCCTTGATTACTCTCCAGTGTATGTCTTTTTATTTCTGCAAAACTGTGGATTTGGTGCAGCATATGAAGAAGGTAACTTGACAGCAAATATGTAAGAAAGGCTAAAAACCAAAGAATAAAATCTACAACAATAAATATAATCTTTTGTTTATGGTGAAACTGAGTGGGGAAAGACTGTTTTGCAAAACTGGTGCAATAGTAAAATACACTTCCTTTTCAGATTTCATGAGCATCAGCTTCCAAGCACACCCACCATTACTGGTCAAAAATCAGAGAGCCTGAACAGCCTCCAACATTGAGAACGGAAAAAGGGTTTTTTTCTCTGTTCATGTGCCCTGTTCAGATATATCAGACTGCAATTAAGACAGACTGTGTGTTTACAACTCCTCCCTGCAAGATAGCCACACAAATTAAAACACACGACCAGAAGAGGTTCCATTCTGAGGGTAGAAAACATGAGACAGGCAGGACTGAAGCACAAAGCACAGTAAAATAAAACTGTTATTCTTAAAATATCCTTCTGAAACCCTTGAGGCTGAAGACTTTAAAAATACAATTTTGAGAAGGAGAGATTTAACCCTGTCCTGTGCCATAAGAAAAGGAGGTGAGGTTATCAATCTCCTTTTGTTTTTCTACAGAAGAGTAAATGAGAACTTTATTCACAGAGTAAGATATACATTGCTGTGGGGGAAGTGGGAGTAGGGGAAGCTGAAAGAGGATGGATCTCAGTGATTCCCCAAGGCTTTTGTGTGGACAAGACTGAAGGGAGGGAGCAGCTCCATCACTGCCCACAGCACCAGGACTGCTACTGCCAAAGAAACAGTTGGAATGAGCCTCCAGTCTATTAATTTTTTAGACTAAGCTAAATGAATCATCCTCTAGGCCTTGAGAAAAGTTATGAAATTCAAAGAATGGTGAAAAAAATCTAAAAGAGAAGAAAAGAAGAGACTCTCCATCAAATACTTTTATATAACAGAAACACAAAGGGTCAGTGAAGCACTGGCTTGCTCCACAGAGGCAGGATGAATACAGGCATGAGCTGGATGGCTGGCAAAGCAATTAATGAATCATTCACATGACTTAGGGATCCCCTAAAAAGTAAACTTTTCAGCAGTTTTACAGAGGAAAATCTGGCCAAACAAAAGGGACTTGAGGGATGTCCCCCATGCAAGCATATTGCAATCAAGAACTGGAATCTACCAGACATTTTCACACGGTTCCTTCTCCTGCCAGTTAAAATGAGTAATATCCTCTAAAAGTGAAAAGTACACGAGACAGCTGTTAATCAGCAGTGTTACTGTGCCTCAGATCTTGAATATTTCCCAAAACTTGCACTATGCCTCTCTATATTTCTTCTAGTCTTTCAATGGCTTGTTTTCAAAGCTGCAAAAAATGTTCATTTTCCAACCCTACTGCCTTATTTTGCTGTCAGTCCCACAAGTGCATTCACTGGAGGCATAAACAGGTTTGATTGCCTGTGCAAGGCCTAAAGCTTTCATCAGTTCAAAACCAGGTAAACCAACTCCTGCTTATGACCAAAATATAAGAAAACAAGTAAACAAACAGAAAACTCTTGGAGACAATTCACTGCTACTTTGAAGAATACTCGGGGTTTTTTCCCCCTCAAATACCAGAGCAATCTTCCCACTGATTCAGTTTTACAATATCCATTTACTTATTGGACAACTTTAAATGGCGTTAAATAACAGATACTGATATTTAAGATACATTATCTACACATTTGAAGGAATGAGGTTAATTACGATCAAAGCAAAATATAGAATGATTATCAACTCTGATTTTATTACCTAGATTAAATGCCAGAGTCTTCAGTTAATAATTTCCTGTGTGTTACCACGAAGTGTATCTTCCAACTTTTTTAATGAGTAAGGTGAACCATAATGAGGAAATCAAGGATCTGAAATTTAAACTTTGATCTTAATTATACAGAAAAGAGATGGTAATCACTTTTTCAGGCAATTACCACGCAGCTCTCTAATATACAGCTACACTGTGTGTATTACATCAGAAGGAAACTGAGTGTGAAACGTTATTAGTGCTTTAGGAGAACAAATGCAAGAAAGGAGTGTTTTAATCCATTTAACATTTTATGGGCTACTCATCACAATTCTGGAAAGAAAAATAGTGCCAGCCACATAACTGGTTTCTACATGAGATCTGTTAAACAAGCGGCTATTGAGCTAAACTCAAATTACCAGATGGACATAAATTTTAACCCAGCAATATAATGGCCTACTACTTGAGTATTGCATCTTGCTTTGCAGCTGTAAATGATGAATGTTCACACACAATCTTGATGCTGAAGGTTACAGCATAATCAGGTCCTGGTCCTTAAGCTGGGCTCGTGTCTACATGGAACTGTACTCAGTTCGCACCCAGGTTTCACACCAGGACCGGATTCCACTGGTCAGGTTTCCTTCCAGGATTCAGCCTTAGAACTCAGGCATCTGGGTGTGCTGGAAGTTCAGATTTACCTGCAGACATCCTTGCAGGAATACATAAGCCTTGTCAAAATCATGCACCTTTGAAATTGCTACTAGTTTTCAGTGATTTGAAAAAAACCCAGGTAACAGATTACACCAAACTTCATCTCCATCATAAAATCACCCATCATCTTCCTTCCTTCCTTCCTACCTTCCTCCCTCTTTTCTCTTTTCCCTTTTCAAAGTGCAGTGCTACTGAGATGGAAAGCAAACCCCACTTCTCTGCTAACACTCCACTTTTCTGTTCTTGTATCTTCTGGTTTTATATTTCTAAGTGCATGTTGCCTGGAACAAGATGTTTCATAGAATCTCCTTTCCAAAAAAATGGACATACAATTAAACTAACACTCTTACCAAGGACTCTGGTAAGCATTCATTTTCAAAGGTTTTTCTCTCAATAGCTGGAATATAATGACAATCATATCATGGCTGAGAATGTAAGAAAGAAAGGAGGGGCAGCTGAACAGTAAGAAAGACAGCACTTGTCATCAGCCACCAGTTCTCATCTAACACTGCTGGCAGCAGGAACGGGGTGTTTCTCCATCAGTCCCAACAGCACCACTCTGGGACTCAGAAAAGTCAAGTATCTTGGAAATGATACCATCTGCACAACTAATCAGTGTTCCCTATAAAAGTTTCATGTTCTCCTTGGACCTGAATATTTTCCTTTTTTTTTTTTTGAAAGTAGTACTTCTGATCATGAAATAAACCTTAGGATGTCAATTTGGAGCTGTGTGGGTCAAGGAATTACCCCCTATACACCCACAGATACCAAATCATTCTTTCCCAAGAGCTAGCCAGAATTTATTAGGCTCAAATAATCATCCCACAAGGGAACCTCCCATAACTTCAGTGACAGTTTGCAGTTTTATATTTCATTTGGGGACATCTTTAACAGAAAAAGGGATTCCTGGCAACCTTAATTTTAAGTCTGTAAAAAGCTACTGAAGAAATACAGCCTAAAACTCCTTTTTCTTCTAGGGAAGAGGAGGACACAAAACACGCGACAGGAACCAGGACAGATTTGAAATCTTCAGTTTCATACTTCCATTGGTGTACAGTGTTTTCTAAAAATAACCCCTGCTGAAGCTAACATTGAGAACTGAGTATTGCAAAGGTAAGGATCTGACCTAAAAGAACCAAAGTCTTCCTACTATAAATGTAGATACAACACTCTGTATTCGTAAGCTGACGAATTTCCTTTTTATCCCACACACCTATCATAAAAAAATAAAACAATTATAAAACATATCCATACATTATGACTTGGCCACTTTATTTGCTCACTGGGTACTGACAACTTTGGTAAATTTAAATTCAGACCTTGCCTCAAGACAGTTCTCAGTTCTTTAAACTCTTGAAATCTCAAAACATTTCAAAATAGTATTTCTTTAGCTTTTTTCTTGCTTTTCCTTTTCCTGTGATTTCTGGCCTTGGACTTCTCAGGTTTGTGATCTTTCCCTTCTGTCTTCTCTAGGTTCTACACGAGTTCATAACCCTGTATTTTACCACAACAGCATATGGCAGATTCTGTATTTACCAGGCTCCTTGAAAAGGGAAGCGCTGCTCTGCCAACACCTTCGTGTTTCCCTGCTCTCAGAAAAAGGAATAAGCACAAGTGTTTGCAAGTCCCTGCAGTGCTGCTGGGGTCAATTCACAGAGTCAGTTTGCCTTTGGCACTCATGTAAGAGCTGCTTAAAATATAATCATGCTTCCGAGATCACGCCAGGAAATGCTGCAAAGATGAAATAAAATCCATGTGTCCTGTTTCTTCACAAGAAAAGAAAAATATGTTCGTGAGCCAATTAAAGCAGAGAGCTTCCACAACTGCAGATAATTACAACTGAAAATTCTGCGTTTTAAAACACAAACTAGGCTTAAAGATAAGTGCCTTTCTGTCCTATTATCTGATCTGAGCAGTGGAATTTAGGATCATTCAGCAGCTCAAGTCTGTAAACACCTCGCATCCCACAATAAGGATCTCTGCTGTCACTGAGGGGAGATCTGCTCCAGGCAACACAGCTCAGTAACATGGCATTTTCATGAGTTTAGCAGTGCACTCCTGCACTTCTGTTACTGAAATTCACATCATTTCTTTCCAGCTGGGACCAGAAGAAGCTCTGCAGGTCCAGGAAAGCTCTCTCCAGCCATGCTGAGCTCAGGTGGAGGAAGGAGTGATGCCCTGAGCTGGCCATCACCACTTTTCCCAGGCAGGCTGCAGCCATGCTCAGGACTCTGCTTTTTCCCTCTGCTGCACCAGTGCAGACACACAACTCAAAGGCTGACTCTCACTACAAGAATCACACCCCCTACTTCTTTTTAAAAGAACAGCACAGGTTTCCAGGGAATAGCACTCTCCTCCCATGAAGGGTTTCTACAAAAATCAACAGGCTTTGGATCATGCTTATCATGCCTTCAACCACTGATGATCAAAAATAATTTTTATTTCGTTCTGGTGTCTCTAAAAGCAGTTTTGCTTTATGCATCTCAACGGAGCCCCTCCTGGAAGCTCTACTCATTTCCCTCAGAGATGAAAAAGGAGCCCATGCTCTGAGTGAGATGCTCTGTGGGTAGGATCAGTACGGGTCCAGGAAACACTGCAGGACTTCTGGAAGCTACAGCACCAGAAACGCCAGTGCCTCCGGCACATGAAAGTACAGCAAAGCACAGTCAGGTTGGACTAGCTCAAAAAAACCCCAGGCATCTCTACCAGAGAGCACCTGCCACAAAATCTTCCCAAGAACAAGCTTTTTGATTTCTCAACTCAAATCCATGAGATATTTTTCCTATAAAAGGTAAAAAAAAAAAAAAAAAAAAAAAAAAAAAAAAAATCTAATTTCAGATTTAAATATTTTCTATGAAGCACTTTTTTTATAATTTTGAGTGATTCTACACAGATACTTACATTATTAATAGGAGGGCATACTGGTTTCGATCCGTGAAATCTTTTGGCAGTGACAACTGTAAAGGGAATTCTTTTAAGAGAAGAGCAAAACATTAAAGGCTGGTAGTTACACAGATGAAAAACAGTAACATTGTAAGAAAGCTTTTGGCTTGCTAAAATAACATTTTGCCAGATTTACCGTAATCCTCAATGTGAAGCATTTTGATTTCAGTCTTGTAATTCTTTTTCTTAAAAGCAACTTCTTTCAACACAGGGTTATTTTCCAAAATATAAAACTCTAGAAAACAGGAAGAAAAACCATGTTGAAAGGCATGGAGAATCATCACACCAGCAGTACATCAAAAGAGATTCAAAAAAGTTAGAGACAAAAGTGCTTGCAAATAAATCTTGCACTTCATCTTGTAAATTAATTCCTCCTGTAAATAGTTTTTAAATAATGCAACTACTTTTCCAATTCAAAAAAAATACACATCCAGTTTATTCTGGCTTTGGCAGGCTTTGTTTCCATTCAGCACTACCAATGAAATCTCTGATGACCCACATGAATTATCAGCATCTCTGACAAATCCTAACAGCAGCTGTTGCAGCACAAGGCTGCTCTGCCAGGCAACATCCTAAGCCTCATGCAGGCATCCTTTTCCCCAGTATTACCTATTCCAAGGTAATATTTAGCCAGCACAGCTAAATGTGGTCACTGCATGTCCTGCACTTCAACTAAAAGCAAGACCATCAGTTTGGTTTAAAGCTGCAGACTAATTTGAAACAACCCTTTTGCACAGCAAAGAATGGCTAATTTTTTCTTTTTTTTTTTTTTTTTTAACTAAAATTACCAGTCTTGCTTCCAAAATTTAGATTTTTTAAATTAAATAATGAACTCTTCACTTAGGGCCAAAACAGATCATCTGAGGAGAATGCTTGTTCTGGGCAGTCAACCAAGATGGTATAATTATAGTCTGAGGATGGAATAATTGAAATAATCCCTAATCATTCCTTTATGAATTGAAGAGGATAATCTAATCTTGCACTGAAACACTAATGGTAAATTATCTCTCTTATTATTTGGCTTTTTGTTGTTACAACAAACAACGTCCTTCTGTCCTGATCTGCTACATTTCCCTCTGAGGCGCTGCACATAAATCTCTATTTCAGTAATTCACACTCAATAGTACTTTAGATGCAGGTAATAAAGAGCAAAAGTCTGCCTCCACAGAACTGAGGAGCTCTACAGAAATCTAAAATGCATTTACATGGAGCAGGAGCCACCCTTTTCTGAGCTGGATAAAGCTCCCTGCCTTTGGTGGGCCATGGCACTGGGCTTTGCAAACACAAACAGTGAAACAAAAGGAAAAAAGAAAAAAAAAGGAAACCAAAGGTCAGGTATTAATTAACGCTTCATAGCATGGCACTATTGATCAGGGTGCTAATTCAACATGCAAAATTAGCTCCACTCATGGCTGAATCCTGACTGGGCCAGGACAAAGGGGATGCAGACAGGTACAGTTCAGGACTTCTGGATTCTGGGAAAAATCCTGGGGATAATCCAATTAATGAAATGAGGATATGTAAGAACTGGTTTAGTGCCTTTGAATGAAGTTGTCCCCAGTTCCTGTAATCCACAACTCCATGCTAGTGGAGTCACAGTGGAGCTGGAGGTGGCAGAGTTGTCACCTCTGCTGCACTACCAGGAAAACTCAGCTGCTGGAGGACAGTGTTCCATTACAAAGCACCTCAGCAGCCAGGAAACAGGAACAGATTTGGTCACAATATAGAAAAAAATAACGAGTAAAACTTGACATATAGAGGTAAAGAATACCCTCCTAAAAAGCCTTTATTACTGGAGTTGTCTTCATTGAAAATGTCAATGGAGTTGTTTTGATTTGAGAAATATAAGAAAAAGACTAAATCACCATATGTAGGTCAGCTTTTATGATCAATCATCTAAGGACTGTACCTGAGTTCAACATAAATGGATTGTAACTTTAAAAACACCTCTGAAAACACAGGAGATGTACTGCAACGGCAGCATAAGCTACAGAGAAAGTGAAAAGGATGAAGACCAACCTGCCACCCAATTTACTCAAGTGTAAACAGAAGATGAGTCACATGCATTTAGTACAAAACATATCTGAAAATCCGGGACAGTTTTAGCCTTTCTATCCTTATCATTTGCTGATGTAGAAGTTGCTAAAAGGTAGTTATTAGCACTTCATATGAATTAGTTTTCATGTACTTGCTTGACGTTCTCATGTACTTACTTTCCACTCTCCCACACTCCCCAAAGAAATTAAGGATGATAAGAAAATTTACTTATTTCATAAGATATACTCACTTGCTGTATTACTTGTCCTGTGCACACTTACAACTGGAACACCTGGACCTGTTTTGAGGAGAGAAGAAAAACAGGGGAAGGTTGGGGTACTTGGTAGTTCAGTGACAAAGAATGAGAGCACCAGTCACCACCCAAGACGGGGTCCTGGAAGCTCCACACACACACAGCTCCCTTCAAACACAGCAGGAACTCCTCTGGTGCCTCCTGGGAAGGACACAGGCTACAGGACCAACAAAGTGTGGAACAGACTTTTTCTGCCTTTTCAGCAGCCCAGACTCTGCATCCAGAAGAAGATTCTTTTTTTTTTTTTTAATAATCTCCATGTTTTAGTTATAAGTGAAGAATAAAAAAATTATGGAGGCATCTAATAGCGTTGTTTAAAATATAGCAGTTTGACACTCAGAAACTTCAGCTTGACTGGGAGGTGAATTAATGCTAATATTCATTTATATTTTCCATGGAAAAGCTATAGAGGTGTTGAAAAATTATATTTCACTTAGTTATGTGTTTAAGAAGCTCCCTTGGTATGCCAACTCTGCAAAACCAACAGCATCACAGTTCAATCTAGGTGTGATGCAGTCTAATCCTATTTCACAGACTTTATTTTTACTGTACTGAGAAACTAAAAGCAGTAATTCAACAGCTACTGTGCCAATGCACGAGGTGCTACAGGAAAGTGGGATGACCAAGCATTCAGCATACTCGTAAGGGGCTGAATCTGCTGTCCCTGCTCTGAAGATCCCCACCAGTGTAACTTGCAAAAGAAAATCCCATGTCCCCACCTCAACGTGGAATTTACATATTTGAAGCTCAGCTTTACCTCAGAGTTTAAATTAGAATCACTCAGTGACTATCGGGCAAGGAAGAACAATGCAGAAAAGCTGAAGTCCCCGAGGACCCCATGGCAGATGAAGGCATGGACCCTTTGAAATTAGGAGTTACAACTCTCTTTTTGAGAAAAAAACAATTCCCTTTGAGGGTTCAGAGACAGAGCCTCATTTATGCGTTTTGAGAGACTGCCTCTCTCAATTAATTATGGCATGAGCCTAGGGAAATGTAAATACCTGAAATAAACAGCATGACATTCACAGCCTTCACTGAAGATTTTTATCAATTTAATTCTCTCCCTCAAGAGGGATGACTGACGAAAATCTTACAGGTAGATTGTTGACAATCACAGCTTTCTGCCTTAGCTCTCTAAGATGATAATTTCTTCAGATGTATCTTTTGCTTTGGTTTGGTTTTATTTCCAGCTCTTTTTACTTCTTCTGAATTTGTCATTTTGCTTTAAATTCTTATTTAAGAAAGACCATCTCTTAGGGGGAAAGCACCGGCGTTTTCCAGCCCAACTCTATTTGTCATACTAAAAGGTGGAAGGATGATGACAGATTTTGAAAAAAGGGAGGTTGCAGTAGATTAAAATGCCAATCAGAGGGAAAAAAAAGACAGATTTGTGTTACAGGCATTGTGTTACAGAGCTTCAGAACTAAACACAGCACTTGGATTTCCAATTGACCTCCTATCACTAACCCCAACCCCACAGCTTATTTCATGCCGTATAAAAGGGGAGAAACAATTACTGCCTCTGTGAACTATCTTATTTGAGTGGAGAGAACAGTATCTTGCTTTTGTTTGTGAAGTGCTAAAGGAAAAATCCACAAGCAATGTGGAAAATAAGTGCAAAGGATGTGCTTGCCAAAACTGAGAGGCTGAGGAGCCTGTACTCCATCCACCAGGCAAGAAATAACTCCTCAGTCAGGAGAGTCCCTGGAGATGGATACAGCTGGTAAAATGAGAGTGATCTCCTGGCTGAGGGAAACTAAGGAGAAAACTATCCTAATAAAGGTGCTTGTGGGTAAACAGGAGGTTGAAGAATTGAAACTCACACAGACTGAACCAGCCCAGGGTCCCCCAAGGGTTTTTGTGGGCGAATTGCTTTTGTAACAATTTGGTAAAGGCTTTTTGCTGTGGGAAAACGACTGCGTATGCACACAGCAGATGTGCCATTTGTCTCCCTGAAGCAGTTTGCCTCACACTCTTACAAGCAGAAGGGTTTTGATGCCAGCTCTATGGTGACCTTGCCATCAACTCTGATACTGCAAAATGCTCAACCCAGCCCAGGGCCCTGGCACTACACCCGGGCCTCGCTGCTGCTGTACCCACCCAGCTCTGGTGAAACCCTGAATAACTCCCAGCCAGCACCTATAAATTAATGTCAGAGGGAGGAAAAAATTAATGACAGTGGTTTATCATCCCTGCCCAACATCTGCAGCTCAGGGTAGTCTAGTACAACTCAGAGGAGTGTGGGTTTAATCCCGGGAGGATGATCTACAGCCTGCCCAGCTCAAACAGAGAACTGCCAAAGTCACTGAAAGTCATGAGCTTGTGAGTAATCACATGCACAACCCCCTGCTGCCATCCACATTTTTATATCAAAGGAACATGTCAAAAATTAATGGCTGAATATTGCTAAAATAATAACAAGATGCCTTTTGACCCTCGCACATTGCTGATTCAGGGCAAAAAACTCTTCCCAATTTATCAACCCTCCCTCCTGCAGGAATCTGAGACTTATCCCATAGGGATTACATCAAGCACAAGGGAAAACTCTGCTTAAAGCATGAGGAGCTCATTACTCAGAGAAGAACCTCAAGATTAGCTCCATCACTCCTGCTGCAGATTTAACCATGTATAAAGCACACAGTTTGTACAGTCTTCTTCTAATCAGCTATGTAGTGCAGGTGCATTTCCACAAAAAAATAACCCAAAACAACAAAACCGAAAACAAACCCCTTATTTTAGCCAATATATATTCATAGTTTCTTTGTTTGGATACATTCAATGCTCAAGACAGCAGGTATTTTATTTTTGTGGGGAAAAAAGAAAAAAAAAATAGAGCACAAAAGAAATAGAAAAAATGCATGCATATAAAATGAGCTATTCATATGTATTTCAGATGAATTGTGCTCTACTCTTTGCACTCTGATCTTAGCTATGAAAGAATACTGGAGGGATGGTGTCCACAAAATTTTGAAAGTTTCAAGGACAACAGGTCCACCCATGTACCTTATTATTGATTCTCTCATGCTTTTCTGAACATTTTTTTATCACTTATATATCAGTGTTTATTTCCTGTGTGTAGGTTATAAATTTCTCTGTGTGGGATGGTTCTGGTTTTTTGTTTATACACGAATTCTGAAGCCAACAGGTGCCATTTAGTGCTACTGGAATGCAGCTAACAGTAAAACTGTGAGTTATTTATCACAGTGCACTGAGATAGAGTATCTGTCTCTGGGGATTAAACCACAGCTGGTTTTTGGTAGATACATCCGTACACATACATATGTGCCCTCATTTTTTAACTAGGTATAGTTGCACAAGATCAATCTCAATACATAAAATAATGAATCTGTTACAAAAAACCCCACAGGATAATCACCAAAATTCAATTTTTTTGTGAAGGATTTTAATTCAGAGTGAATTTAAGTTAATGTCCTTTACCTGTACAGGAGGGTCAGGATTGGAGTGGCTTTCTGCTATCACCCATTATTTAGCTGTTTCACAGAACATCTTTACTTGCAGTCTTGGAACAGGCTCTGTAGAGAACTTTGAGCAATCCACTGCTGAGCTAAATGTTAGACTCCAGCCTAATGCCCTTCTCAAGGGAATACATTAATCCAGAAGCAAAGAGCATTACACCCTGTGCATTTTTACTCACCTTTACAGTGCAGGAGAAAATGCCTGTTCATGGGGCTGAACTTTGCACTGAAGTACGTGCACTGGTCTTTCAAGAAGTTACATGAGAGACACTGACGAGTCAACGACCCCACTGTTGATACACTGGGAGAAAAAAATGATCAGAAGCATTTCACATTGGAATAAAATATAATAAAGCAAGAATTAGAGCATCAGAATGGCAGAATTTGTTTTAGCCCCCAAACTTGCCAAAATACCACTGGCTCCTTTTGTGCCTGATGCAAACACTTTCCAGATGACTCACTGGGCTGCTGTTCTGTGAACTGGGCAACGTGGACAGGATCCAAAAGCTGCCCAAAGCACCTCTGGCACTGCAGTGACTCACAGTGCTGGGGGCAACAGCATCAGAAGGACACCACGGAAACCTCACTAAGCTCAGATTTAACACTGAGAATGAGGTGCTTTGCCCACACACTTTAAGTTACATGATTAAACCCTATAGATATTTTTATTTAGAAAACTCTCATTATTTTTAAAACACAGCCATGTTAAATGCTTGTATTTAACTTTTTAGATGCTCATAAAGGACTTGTGAAGATGTAAGTGGTAAAAACATTTTGTGCTACAAACTACTCCATTTTTTAAAAAAATGGAAAATACTGGCAATTTTAATTTTGAAAAGCTGTGATTCTCTCCTTGTTATAGCTCAAGCATTCTAATTTTTATACAATATGAATGATTAGCCAAGCACCACAGCACTTATGGCTTGGGATGGAAAAGCTGGTAACACAGCCCCATGTACTTCTTACCTGTGCAGCTGTCTTCCTCTTGGGGACTCTTCAGTGCTTAAGAAATAACTGTGCCCAAAAGAGGAAAAAAGTTAAACTCAGTTTGGTAAACTGATTTGGGTAGTGTTTAGAGAAGTGAGAGACACCATAAGTAACATTTTTTAAAACTAAAAATTCACAAATATCCACGAAGATCAAATACTTATATATAAACCCAAGTTCCAAGATTAAACTTAGATCCAATATGCAGATTAGTTATTTCAGAAGCTATACAATTTCCTATTAAAACAGTGATGAAAACAGGATTTCAAGGTTTTGATTCCTGTCACACCCAGGAGCTACAGTAGCAACCAGGACACCTCTCTGCATATCAAAAATAAAGGAGAGAAAGTTTCTGCTTCACTCCAGGAGTTTGCAATATATATCCAAGTAGCAGATAAAGGTCACAATGAAATTATGCCATATATTACAATAAGTCTTATGAGATCCAAAAACCTTTTTGAGCTGTAAACCAACCTATTTTCATGGTGGAAAGAGACTTTGCAGGAATACCAAGACAAGCCCTTGGTGTTTCCCTGAGGAGATCCCCACCAAGTTTCAGCTTGACAGGCAGAAGGAGGGCAAGGCACTCCCCTCAAGTGGCTGAGACAGCCCGTGCACAATCTGTCACCTCTCTGCAGCCTGAGTGCCACCAGACCTCAATTTTTTCCTCTGGGCCTTGCAGAAGTACCAGGAAATTCCCTGTGGATGTATTTTCAAAACTAATAGTAGGATTTGTCAAAAAAGGGTTTTCTCCAGTACCAGTGGAAAAGATGGAACTTACTGCAGCCTTAAAAAAGTTCTTGTTGAAATATCATTTATTTTAAAGCAAATGAGAATTAGATATGCTTGTCTATTTTGTGTCATGAACAGATAAAAGTGAAAATTAGGCAAGATCTACTGAAGTCAGGCGAAGCCTTCAGACACTTTGTGTTAGTTTTTAACTCCTCCCCAAAAGCACCAAGTATGTGCTGCATTTCCTTCCACTTTGTCACTAGGGTGGGCTGTGGAAAGATTTCTCTGTGACTGAGCTGGATGAGAATCAGGAATTCTGATAATCTCTACAAATAATTTGGATTTATGAAGTTGGATCAGAGCCCCAAAACTCTGAGACCTCATGCAGTAAAAGTGTGATGTTTCACCAAGTACTAAAAATTTACTATGACTTCGTATCTGGATTCCAGGAAAGAAGTTTACCAGAATGTTATTACTGCTGCACTGTGTGTTGATTCCTTTTATTCAGAAAAATACAACGAGTCAAGGGATGTCATGGTGTGCTTCTTTCCCTCTGCATAAAAAAGCATTCAGGAAAATAATGGCAGACGAATTGTCTTACAACTGCACCTTATGTGCTCAGCTGTGTCAAAGTTATGGCAATGCTCAAAAGTGAAAGAAATATTGTTTCATTTTGAGTTAAATGGATTCAACTTTAGTAACCTGAATATTTTTATAAAGGAAGAGAATAGTGCTTACATCTTTTGAGTATTTTCATCATATGCCAGGATTTTGATAACTTCCCAGTTCCCCGATGTCAGGTGTCTCATACTGATTTGTTCACTTTTAGCCTGGGGAGAGATGGAAAACATTAACTTTCACCTTACTACGTTTTTCTTTGCCTAACAGGATTGCCTGCACATGTCATTACTGATTACAGCTTTTTAAACTTTAATATGCAATGTGACATCTTTAAACCACAAACCTCACATTTTGACAGGCCTGAACTTCACTTATCCTTTCCCCCCCATCTATAAGCCTTTCAATGTCATTAAAATAATCTCAGTTTTCAGCACAATTTTTCTTTCAGTCAACATGTTAACAAATAATAGAAGTCAGGATGCAATGCAGGTAAAATCAATTCTTTGGCTGGAAGTTGCAGCAGATTCCTCATCAGACATGGGTTAAAAACAACAAAACTTGAAGTGAGAAGCTCATCTGAGGACGTTTCCTAGTTCAAAAGGTAAAACTGTTGCTCAGGCTACTGAAGATTGAAACTTCAACCCTCACACTTTGAACATACTCTACATCGATTTTTCTATATTAGGGTTATTACACTTGTATATGCTGCATATACAAATTCTTAGTTTTCAAATTCAAAAACTTTGCAAAGAAAAGGGGTGAGATTTCAGACTCAGTGGTTACAAGGCCTACAAAAAGTCATAAAGGCAAAAATGTTGGCTTTTTTTTTAAATCCATGTATTTCTGAACTGTACCCTGAGCTCTGCATCAACAACAGCAAAAACTAAAGAGCAGGAAATGCTCAAGAATACGGATAAGAGATGCTGGGAGCTGGCAAGGCAGAACCCAGTCCCTTAGAACTGAACTGCTTCCTAACAGATCCACAAGCAAAGAATGCTGTAGCAGCTCTATGACAAGCCTTGCAAGCACCAGATGAAACCAGGATATTGTGCTAGGTGCTGTACACATGTTTCTGATGAGGGCTCTGTGTTCAGGAAGGGTCTGATATTCAGTGCTGTCTCCAGGAATGATTAAAATACATATTAGTGATTTATTGTAAGTGACTGTTTCTTCTTCTTCTCGAGAGAGAAGCTGCAACTATTGAAAGAGATATTTAAATATTAAGATCACAGAATCTAACAAGAAACAGCAATAAAAAGCCCAGCGAAGCGTTAATAAACATGGTTATTTTTCAAGGTTACAGCCATAATACATAATTTATGAAGCTTGCAGAAAGTTATCGCCTTGATCCATTAAAGTTACTTTATAATTCTTATTTTGTGGTTGGAAAAAAAAGAGACTTTCTAGAGTTGCAAAACTTCATGAAAGAAATGTCTAGATACATAAGACATGATTCAATCTCATTTTGAGATTCATTTCTTTTAAATATTTCATAAGTTACTAAAAGCATTTGAAAACAAAAAAACCACACATCCAGCCCTCTACATTGAGACAGTAAATAATCTATGATAGACAGTAACCTTTTAGACAGTAACTTCTCCTTGCATGAAGATTTAATTAGATGCCTCTGCTAACGTGCTTTGTGTCACTGACACATGCTTTTCTGAAGAGCACTCAAAGAAATGCAGCCTGAGAAAGGCCAGCATTTGTTGTAAGGCTGAGAAATCAGCATCAGTGATTAATTAAAGTGAGCCATTAAAATTTGCTTCTTTATCCCTGCGAGTCCACGTTGGTTCTGTGTTTTAACTTCCCTGCACACGAAGGCTGATTGCTGTCAATGGGCTGATGTCTCTACTGAGTGGCACAGAGAAGGAATGAGAATCCCAGTCCCAAATTCCAGAGTCACCCTTTTCTGTCATGGAAAAGCTGTGACCATCTGGGTACTGCTGATCTGCTGACTGCTTTGAATTCTGCAGGGCTGTGCTGCTGTGGCTCTCACAAGGTGTGACAAACACCTAATGGGACCCAAGGCTTTATGTGCAACGGTTAATATACTTTTTATGCCTCTATGTTTGCTTTAGAAATAATGGACAATCAGATTAATGCAGTGTGTAAAACACATCATATAAACATATTTCCTCCACGTTACTGCTCTGTATCAGCCCCATTACCACGCAGAACATTGCTTACTGATGAATAATGGCTGATACATGGGATATCACATTTGCTTTTTCTCAGGAGCAGCTACATGCTTAAAGCCAAATTTGTCATTGGTGATACCATTCAGATTTGTTTATTCATGCTGATGGCAGGCAAAATAGAAGTATTTTTTAGTTTTGGAGCTGTGCAGTACCCAGAGCTCTAATTCTGCCTAAAAGGGACAGAATACTAAATTCTGAAACATAAGCTTGACTTGAAACATTATTCTGCTGGAATTAAAAGACGTGTTTAAAAGTAGGCATGTATTTAATTACCTTACTGAATAGGAGCGGCCTTAATATTTGCTTAAATATTTTTCTGAATTAGGATCAACTTTCCTGGGCTTTTTAGTAGCAAGAAATGTCAGAGCCTACAAGGTTAAGGCAAATTTGATTGTACCAACCTTAGGAACGTTGCAAGTGAACTTTCAGATCTAGATCATTATTATCTCATGTATTTTAAAGATACTTATTCATACTGTGAAAGACACCAAAATAAGACTTGATTGACTAAATGGTTTTGCTCTGGTGTGAATTTTTATGTGGTTATTATATTAACACACCTTTACCAGACTGTCAACTGAGTTACTGTTTTCTTTGGGAAATAGAATTTGACACGTCTGTGATCCCTTTTATCTTCACTGACTCCTTTTTGATATATTTACTCTAGTGAATGAGTATCTTTGTTCCTGTTTCTTCAGGTTAAATTTTCATTAAAATTCTTTTGTTCTTGTTCTGTCTGCAGTACACTTTAAACATCTTTCAGACTTAATACTGTTCATACCAGAACATTGTCATAAAGGCAGATAACAGAGCTGCCTGGCACCTAGTCTGCTATTTTGATGTTTTGGGTACCTTGGTAATCCCTCCTACGTCATATGGCTCTGCTAAAGCACCTGGATTAATGCTCTGGTGATTTAAATAGATGCCTTGGAGTGTTCTGTTCCAGGGCATAATTTCCTTTATTAGTTCATCACAACTTCATACTGGCGACCTTCAAAGTCACACTGCAAATTTATCTTCTTTCAGATCCTTCTTTGGAAAAAGTAATGACCCTGGGAAATGGAAGCCGCTGAAAAGTGTTGCAAAGGGTGATAAAAGTGTCCTAACTTTCACACAAATTTTAAGTTTGGGTATTGCCTCCCTTTACTGTTTTGTGTAAGAGTAGAATCTGAGTAGAAATTTGAAATTATTTATTATTTTAAAATATGCATGTATAGCATATATAGAGAGGGTAATATTAGTGTTTATTCTGGAAGAAGTTATAAATACGTCCCCCTGCACTGAGGGACAATCTGGACAGGACAAACAACCACGACACAAGTGTTCTGATTAAACTGAAGCGCAGGCCTTTGCCTGGGCCACGTGCAAAGTAAAAGCCCTCAGTAAAATTCCCAGACAAGCAGTAGAATATTAGGAGCAGCCTGAGGCAGAGCCTTACCTGCACAATGAACATGGCAATGTGGTGAAACTCGCCCCGGCCACCCTGCTTCACCGGCACCGTCATGAAGAACTTACTGCCATCCTTGGAGAAAACGGGCTCTTCGTTCTAGGAATGGAACAGTGTGTTAGTCTGGCACACTTTTCATTGACTCCTAAGTCAATTAAAGAAAAAAATCCTTAGGTTTGATGTTGCCCCGTATTTTGCTAAGCCTTCTGTTTTAAACTTAGAGTCAAAGCATTTTCACACAGTTTCATGTAAACAATAGCCGATGTTTATTTAACCGTCTTTTCTGTTTTTCATTCCTCTTGTGATAAGAGAAAGTTGGATGAGCATCCTTTTTCTCCAGTGGGATTGAGGAGGAAGTGACATGTCCTCCAATCCCTTGTGGAGTTGAGAATTCTATAAAGCATGGTAAGTGTAAATAAAGTCTCTCTTTTCCCTCCTTTCTGCTGAACCTAGCAGGTGTGAGCGTGGCCTTTATTGTGCTTTCACCAGCACAGTTTTAAGTATATTTTGCTAAGTTTAACAGAAATGTGGTGGCTAAAGCTGAATACAGTTCATGCCATGTGCAATCCTGTCCAAAAGCCTGGGTTACAGCCCTTGCAGAATGATCTCTCACCATGAAAGCTCTGGTAATCTCATTCCTAATGCAGGGGGACTTTCCAGGACGCTGTCCTTTAGAGACATTCAAATAATGACCTTCCCCTGGTAAGGAGGGGAACAAAAGTTTCAATGGTTTGGACTCACTAAGTACATGTTTAACGCCCACTGATTTCGATAAAGTTGTATGGAAAAAATAAGCACATTGAAGTGATATTCTGAATCAGGGTCTTACCACAAATTGTAGCCCGATGTGATAGCATCTCTTCATGTCTAACTTTGCATAGAAATATTAAATGAAAATGGCTTGCTATAAAAGCATGGGGCTTTTTTGTTAAAATGATTTCTGATTTGCACATTGCAAAATGAAGCCTGAAAAGTAGTTTAAATAGAATGTGTTTCATTCAGTTATTGGACAGCTCTTCTGAAGCTACGGAAGTGGAATAATTGGCTGGCATATTAGTTAAACATATTGTTCTGGGTACGAATTTAGAAATATCTTACTTTCTCATTCTAATTATAGCCCGTTTGACCTCTAATCTTTGAACTCCTTCAGCATTAATTTCATGAGATCATTTTTTAATCAGAAACAAATCACAGTCAATAGGACATGCCTAGAATGGGATTCATCCGGTCTGTCTTCAACCATCCCAGACTCAGGCAGTTAATCAGCTGCTCATCTAAATGCTTACTGACCTGAGTCCAGACAGACCAGAAACTGAAGGGAATATTGCCTCCAAACCCCTCACAGGTGTCTCAGGATTTTATTAGCTTATAAAATAATACACAGTTGAATAAAAATGACAATGAAGCAACTACACATTACGCACATGGAAGGAGCATTTATACTGTACCTGTTTAGGAAGCCACAGGTCTGATTGCATTTCATACTTCTAAAAGAAAAAAAAAAGAAAAAATTGCTTTTATGGAATAGCTATAGATAAAAAATATTTCCCACACTCAGCAAAAGGTCTCTACCTATTTCATGGGGGTTTTTTTCTACAGTGTTACAATCTTCTCATCTCTTTGCTGGCACTTGTGTTGAAACAAATGATAATTTAATTACAAAGTCAGCTGCTTTATTCAGAGTTTTTGGTAGAACACCACAGGGGAACTAAGAATGCCATTTCAGTCCTTTCTGATTAGCTATCAAGAAGCTTTACACAGGCAATTCTAATTGTTTTTTACCTCTAGGCATTATCTGACAACTGGATATTTCAGGTCCTTCATCAACACTGGGCAAACAGCCAGCATCAAGCTCAAATTGTGAGACCTTTTCAAATCACGATCCTGTGCTGTAATGGGTTATAGTGTGGCATTAGTGATGAGAAAAAAAATAAAAACAAATTCTTGGGTTTTACTGTTCATACTCATATTTCACACCATGCCATCTGAAAAAAAAACCCAACAAAAACAACCAAATATCATGCACACATTGTTGGGAAAAAAATATAATATACATCAACGGCTGCAAATTGTCATAGTCACAGTGAAGTAATGAAAATTTATTAGCTATGGAAGAATCTGCATGTATATGGACTGAAAAATGAAAACCTGTAGCTATCGCAGAAGCTGGTTTTACACATTCCTTTGTGAAACTGAGGACGTGTGCAACATCCCAGGGGAAAAAAAAATGGTTTAGAGCTGAAATCAAATGGTGTGATACAATGCTAAAGTCTCACAATAAGGCCTTTCCTCATCCATTAGTGATTTCAAGAGCATCACCTGATCCCAGAGGGTGCAGTGCAGGAACCCTGCAGGATGAGGACAGGCTTGAGCCGTGTTTACAACAGTGAGACTGCATCACTTTCCCTCCTCATCCTCCTAAAAATGTCCTTTGCTGCTCTGCAAGAACTCTGGAGTGGGACTTCTCCGTCTCTCTCTCTTACATTATGTCCTGGATTACAGCTCCCTGGACACCCACTTCAAACAAGTCCAATTGACCTTGGAGCACATAAAGGTTTCCCTCTCAGAAGCAGCTGCTCGCAGTGGTTCAGGACCAACTTTCTTAATAAAAAGACAAAAAGCTCACAGGGACCAGGTGAAAAGCAACCAAATCTCCATGGTCACAGTCCCAATCCATACTCTGGGGATTTATTCATGGTTTCTGAGTGAGGAAAAGCACCCTGCAGTATGCAGCAAAAGAGGCAGACGAGCTTGGAAATAATCTCTAACATTTCAATATGACTGACTTCAGTAGCAGACACTGATGGGAGCCTTTTGACCCAGAGGCCAACATTAATCACTCATAACCATTTACACTGCCAAATTACACCCTCTGCTTTGGAGCATCTGTTGGTACTGATATCAGCATGTATAGAAAATATTTATACTTTTAGCTGGTTCTGGGAAGAGATTGTGACTCAGAATGGGAAAGCAGCCAAGTGCATTCAAGATGCAAGATTGACTGTGAAAATGGAGAGATGTAATGCAGGAGTGTCAGAAGTCAAAGTCTGGGTCCAGGGGTGGAATGTGGCTGGATTCAAAGAGAAAAATATATTTCAGCCTGGCTTACACTCAAAAATGAAATATGCTTGTAGCTTCTCATTTTATTTTTCTCCCAAATTATTAGAGTCCGCTATCAAATTTGAAGAAACTATAAGAGTTTTACACCTTTTCCTTAAGTATATATAAGTTGTGAGAGACAGAAAGATTTAAAATGAAGCTCTGAAAGGGGAGAGAGGAGAAGCCAGTCAGCCGAAAATATCAGTCAGAGGACAAGTTGTCAGTGCTCTAGCTACATCCCAAGTACACGATGTTCAGCAACTGCAGCTTCCACTGAAGCTAATGAATGAACAAAGCTTAGTAATTCTGAAAATGTCACTCAAAGTTGCTAATTACATGAAATAATTTCACCACATTTGGAACTTTCTCACATCTATTTCCTCCCTGTTGACTAATTATATTCCGCTTGCAACTACTGCATCTGCAAACTGATTTGCAAAAATCTATTTCTGAATATGAAAACAAAATGCAGAAGAAACCTTGAAAAGAGACCTCGGGAAAAAGAAAAACCTAACAACTTACCCTGGTACAAGCCCCAGTTGTGGTTTCACAAACTGTAAGGATGGAGATATTCTGAGCTCTGTTTAACCATCTCACCACAGCCTTGGTGTTGCTTACCCATTTCACCATGGTGATGTAATATTCCCTAAGCAAAGCATTTGAAAAAGAAAAAAAGTTCAGATCACTGATATTTCAGGTGAGATTTTAGAAAAAAAACTCCAGTATATACAGTTCATTCAAATGCTGAATTTGTACTGCATGACAGTGCCAGGGATGGAAAAAACAACCCGAAATGCCCAGCATCTGTGTTCCTACATGTGGGATGGCTCAGTCCTTCAGTGTGATGTTCCCCTGGGAAATTTTTGTATATATACACAAACTTTACCAACTGTGAAACATATGCTTGCAAATACACCTGAACTGTGTGCTTTCCAGTCAGCCTAGAAACAAGCACTGAATTCCAGCAGAAGTCAGTATTCTCCTACACCAAATACCTTCAGAAGAAGCACAGTTTTGCAAAAGAATCCAGTCCTACTGCCAAACAAAAAAAAAAGTTCTGTAAGTCTGTAACATTAGAGTGCAGCTAGAGCCCACTTCAAAATTATAAAATAACAAGTATTTTATAACGGGACTTCTGGATAAAAGGGAAATCCCTCTCGCTACCAGTGTGTTCCTGTTTGTGTTTTAACAAATAGCTCATGATATTGGCCAAATTGTCTGTCCCTCAACAACCCAGGCTGAGCACATGAGGCTCCCTGGGCTCGTGGTGTGGACGATTTGCCTCCCTCCTCCCAAAATCCTGCTGGGCTGCCAGGGTGGGGATGTTGGGAGGAAGACCTGTTGCAGTCTGTCATCCCAACCCAGCTATTTCCTTCCCTGCTGCCCTGGTGGCAGCTGGCAGCTTTCACAGTCCAGCTGAGTTATGTGCAATGATGGAGTGAGCTCGTCTGGACACTCAGACCCCCTTTAAAACAAGGGGCTCAGCTTGAACATAATTAGACTTTTAATCTATTACCGATAGAGATCTCATTCCTCTTTGACAACAGGCTTTTAATTATACATTCCAAAGCCTCCTTACTCGATCAAAGATGCTAAGCAGCAGCAGCAGCAGCAACAGCAAAGCTGCAGGCAGGAGAGGCAGGAGACAGGAGCTCACTGAGGCTTCACCCAGCCCCAGCCCAGCGTTGGCAGAACACATCTGAACAACCCAGCGTGCACAGCTTTTTCATATCTGACTTGCAGTAAAACAGATATTTTCACATGTGGACACCAGAACAATAAACAGAAATGGGGACTTCAAGTGTATCCTGAGTCTAATATTTATTTTTTTTTTTTTTTTTTTTTTTTTTTTTTTTTTTTTTTTTTTTAAATAAATGTTTACTCTTCCTGAGGGGCAAAAAGGCATGCCACAAGCCAAACAAGATCTACCATGACACCAGGTGACACAAGCAGGAAAGCAATCAGTTTGTGTCTCCAAGCTTTTCAGGCTCCTTCGCAGCTGATCTATTTTACACGCTTCCAGCTTCCTCACAACCCCACTTCAAAGAGGAAAGATTGATTGCATTCTGGACAAAGGACTGAAGCAAAATATTAAATCGTGTTTGCCACTGAAGAAAACCTAAGTGCACATATGAAATGGAAACACCAAGGGGAAAACAGCAGTTGCATGAAATACAACCACGGATCTGAAGGAAGTCTTTTTGTGGCATTAACAGTACACAGTAGATGGTAAATTTTTCTACAGAACAAAAGTCTCAGGAGTAAAATTTACAAGTGTTATTGCTATCTTTATATCAGAATAACCTGAACAAAACTTGGGAAATCTTACCAAGCTCCTTTACAGGATTCCTACAAGGAGAAAATTATTTTTTCATCAAATATATTAATTAAATTTTTCATTGAATTTATTCAATCTTACATCAACTTCCCAGATACCCTAAAAATCAGGGAAACAGTTTTATGTTTTCAGAAGTCCTGCAGCAGACACAATTTAGGACCAGCTGAGAATCTGAAGGTTACTTTTTGTGGTTATAACTAACAGAACCTCTTTCCCCTTCCCTTTCCCTTGCCATTTTTATGGTTTCTGTGTAGGAGTGAATCTCTCCATAACAGCAGTTGGTTATGACCTGTATAATACCTGTTTCTAAAATGTTTCTGCCCTGAAAGATCCTTAAAACTAAACGTGATAATGAACCATTCAATTTAATTCTGAAAGACTCCCATGACCTATTTACTAATGACTCCATAATGAGTGGATTAGAAAGGCACTGAAATAAATTGACTGCTAAAGGTAGATACTACTTTTACTAAAAAAGCTGATACTTAAGGGGGAAAAAAAAATCTCCCAACCAGTATAAACTTCAAAGATTTCCACTCTAAAAAAGCCTGTTTAAAACCTATTTTTCATACCTCTATATTTATTGATATATGAACATATGTGTTGATGCCCAGTGTGAAGACTCTTACTGAAATCCTGAGTCAGATACACAATTTGCAGTAAAACTGGCTCACAATTATACAACCTTTCTAAATTTTACAGCATGGAAATTATGCCTTAATAGCTAAAATGAAGAAGAAACTAACTTTTTTCCCCCAAGTTTAAATAGATTTCCTCAGTCTTCTCATGCAGTAGCAAGCCACAATTTTTAATTTGGTTATTATTTCAATTGAACAACAACAATATCAAGACTGAAAAGTCTGGCAAAGATGCTCCAGAGATTTGGATTCAGCTTCAAGATGCAAAAAAAGGTTCTAAGATAGTAATATTCATACTTGAGTCTGCTATTACTTTCCATCTGCTGGGGAAGCAGAATGAATCTGAAAAACCTGAAGTGAAACCATAACATCTGAACAACACTTGCTGGATTATTTCTCCCCTGGGGATTTACACATCACTTTCTCGCTTAACTTCTTTGTGTCTTCTGACCATTAAAGGACAACTTTAATGCCATTAGGAGAGTGAAGATTCTGATCTTGATGGCAAGAAATCTCTTTCAGATCTTATAGCACTGCTGAAATTAATGAAGGCTTAGCAAGCCTCAGGGGGTTTTATGATGTTTTTCAGTAGTGACCCATCAATAGAAAGAAAATACTTAAAAATGCTCAACTCATTCAAAACAAATTCTCTTACTAACACAATCAGTAAGCATTCCAGCTGACAGCAATAATTATAGGGCATAATTCACGATTAAATTATTCCTGCAATAAATTAGAGTACCTCAATTTGAGTAGAAGAGAGCTACGCCAGCCTAAGATTGTTTGTAATGGTTGTGAGTAAGTGGCCACTGTTAACATCCTGATTGTTTTGGGAACAGTTACCATAAAACATTTAGGGGCTTGTAGGAACTGGAATAACATATGCAGAGGTGGGTTTCTTTCAGCCAGAGGTAGCTCTGTGTTTGTCAATCCTTCTCACACCATTCCCCATCTGAAAATGCCCTGAGTGAAAAGAGGATGTGGCACTTCTCTGGCCCTTAGCAGATAGATCTGGACTGTCAAAACCATTGTTGTTGTTATTATTATTGTCTTTATTATATAACATTTTAGGGCTGGAAGATCCTCAGTATTATGTGCTGAAACCGCATTGGGGATTGAATCAGGATGATTTTAATTCTACACATGGAATACACATACAGGAAGGCATGAAAATTTTCTTGCCCTTAGTGGAAAATTTCAGGCATCTCAAGGAAGGACAGGCAATCAGGGTCTCAGCTTATCACAGTAACTTTAGCAGGAGAGTCACCAGTTGCAGCCAGACCTCATCACCTCAGCCTCAAAGTCAGAGGAAATGTTAAATCAGCTCAGGGGTTTTGCAGAAGTTCCCCCTGAAAAACAGAGCTCTGCCTTTCTTAACCTATGTGATCTGGTGTCATTGCACCTCACCTTCTGTCACCTCGCTGCAGCTGTTAGCTGGGATGAGAAACCAAATGAGAAGTTCAGAAAAACTCTCTCTAACTGAGGGAACACCCTGATTGATTCTCTGTTCTGTGTGGCTGCAAGACACTTCTGCAATCTCATGTCAGAAACAGAAAGCAACAACTTGGCAACACAGCAAGAAACGGCTGGGAGTGAATGAGTAACAACCTCAGAAGCAGAACAGTGTTCACTCCCCTTAACATAGCTTAGGATTCCTCATTTCATATATTTCTAATAAACTGGAGCTTTTTAAGACATCAAACACGAGCACATCCCAGCCCCCTGGTTTATAAGAGGAACATCATTCCACTACAACCATATTTTATTTTATCACTATGTTCAGCCATGGGGACTGAGATCAAGAGCATTCCATTGAAAGAAATGTGTTGTGCTGATGTAAAAGTGCAATGATTAGCTTAAGAGACAAGTTAGGTTAAATCAAACAAGAGTTTCAAAACAATGAAATTATATACCTTGACTTAAAGCTGTCAGGTGGCATCAGTTCCAGGGTATGTGCTGGTCCATACAGATTAACTACAAACAGCTTTACTGTGGGGTTTGTCTGACCTGCCTTTGGAAAATAAAAAAATAAATAGGAGTTTTAGAAGCACTGAATCTGTGAAGGCTAAGCAGACTCACTTGTTAGTATAATTCCGTATCTTTCTAATAATGAAAAGTTATTAAAGTTCAAGTATATTAAATCTGAAAAATTATTTTCCCAGCCATATGAATCACACAGATAAAAATATGAAGTGTTGAGTGATTGTCTCACCACCCTTTACTGATGGCAGACCTCCTTGTGCAGAGCAATGACCAGCACTAGGAGTGGCTTTGCCCAGTTCAGCAAAGTCAGCTGCCATAACAGCCAGTTCCTAAATCCACAGGTAAATCCAGCCTCCAGCAAAGCCTTTTTCAGATCTTGTTGTTCCTTCTGAAAAGCTGCACTGCCTCTGTCTGAGATAGCATCCCTCCTCTTCCTCCTCTCTTTTCTTTACCATTTTCCCTCGGTCTTCCTTCCCTTGTTTGCTGAGCCGAAAATCTCAATTTCTGGCCTGCATCAGGAGCCAGCTGCTTTGGCAGGCCAGCTCCAAGGGAAACAAAACACTTCTTGTGGCTCAAGGGGAATAACATGGCAGTTTGATAGATATCCACTGGGAAGAGACTGATAAATCCTGAGGATCTACAGGGAGGTGGGAATCGTCCTTCTCCCGTGACATGGTTCATCACTAAGGGATGCTCCTGAGATGAAGGGAGATAGAAAGCGAGGCTCTGACGGGCTGCGAGGAGATGCTGCTGGTCCCACATCCCTGTCCCAGACACGCCACCCCCAAGTTTCTGTTTCATTCACAGGAGTCACACTACACTAACACCCGTGGGATACAAAGAGTGAAAAGGCCCTCAACGGGGCTGACTCCTGATTAATATTGGCAGGAAAAGGTAAAAATCACTGAATCTACAGATTTACTGTAGTAAACAACGAAGTTTTGTACTTGGCTCTTCACAGGCCGAAATACACCCACAGATGTTGTCCTGTTTTTTGCGAAGCCTTCTGTTTTAACCTTGGAGTCAGAGATTTTCACACAGTTTCATGCAAATAATGGCCAATGTTTATTTAACTGTCTTTTCTGTTTTTCATTCCTTTTGTGATAAGAGAAAGTTTGATGAGCATCCTTTTTCTCCAGTGGGATTGAGGAGGAAGTGACATGTCCTCCAATCCCTTGTGGAGTTGAGAATCCTATAAAGTATGAGAAATGTAAATAAAGTCTCTCTTTTCACTCTTTCTGCTAAATCTAGCAGGTGGGAGAGTGTCCTTTATTGTGCTTTTACCAGCACACACAAATTCCTTTTAGAAATTGGGCTTATGTCAAAATAAAATCTGAACTCTGTATCCACTCATTTCTGAGTGGTACGGAGGACAAGGAAGTGGCATTTGTGTGTTTTTAACACTGCTAGGAAAAAAAAAGTTTTTAAAAGTGACTTTTTTTCATAAGAATACAGTCTGTGTGTATGATATGTACACAGACACGGATGAGCTTGTTTCAGTGCTCACAAAAACATGTGTGTTTCATTTCATTTTTAATCCTAGTTATAATTTTTTTCTGATGGTTGCACTCTAATATAAAGACAAAATCTTTTTTGCAATCTCTGTTGCTATACCACCAGCTTCATTACCAATTAATGATGTTTAACGAGTAGCTAAATTTGTATTAAATGGAGACATTAAATAAAGATAATGTTTTTTCATTAATGAGATTACTGAAGTAGTATTGTGCATCACTTTTATGCTGAATTGCTAATGAAATACAATTACTCCTTTCTTGTTTACAAAGCTGACTTAAAAATATTCCTGATTTTTTTCTTTGCTTTGTCACTCAAGGTCTTTTGCCAATGCAAGTATATAAACTACCTCTAAAATTACTGTTGTTTCATTATTTCAGAGTATTATTTCACAGCACAAATAACTCTATTTATATAATGTATGTTATTGTTTCATAGTACCTGGTACATTCTAACTTTTCAGCCATCAACAATAAAGATCCTTCACCAAAAAACAGTAGCAGGAATAGCAGGGTAACAGGAATATTTTCTAAAGCTCCTAATAAACTTCCCCTGAAATGCCAAGGGAGAACCATATACGTGGACCTGCCAGAAGGGAACCCACAGACACTTTGAAACTGCACGCAAGGACTGGATAAACTGATCAACAACAGATCTGGAGGCACCTCACCAGAAAATCCCCAGAAAATGAGAAGTGATTTCAGGCATTACCCCTGTCTGGGCTGTTCTTTGACTTTCCAAAACAAATCTAAAAACTCTTCTGTAAATCTTCTGAAACACAGTAATAATTCTTTTTTTTTTTTTTTTTTTTTTCTTTCTGATGGCCATGAAAATATGTTACTGTGGCTTATCTTACTCAGTGCCAGTCTGTCACATTTATTAATAACAGCACAATCTACTGAGATCTCTGTATCTGGGAAGCACCTTGCCCTGTGCTCAGCACACAGAGTGTCTGACTCCAGTGCAGCTGGGGCTGGATCTTTTCCCTACGCAGTCCTTCAAATGCATTACCCTGTTCTCTGAGGTGCTGGATTGATTTTACCAAGTCAAATATCAATGATGAAATGACTTCAAAATAATTTTTCTGCTGTCCCCTCACTCAGTAGTTTCTTTTCAGCAAAAGATGTTACAATCTACTGAAAAAAAAAGTAATTATTATTTCCTGAAAAGCATCATGAACAAAATCAGCCTCTGTTACTGCCTGGAAACACTCTTTCCATATGGATTAATATTTTCAGTGAGCACAGAAGAGGAGGTGGGGGCTGCACTTCCACCCATCTTACCTTAGGATATGGATACTGCTTCCCCTTTGGATACAGACCTCCCGTGAAGCGGGGAATGACCATGTTGGGCACCAGGGAGTCATTGATGGTCAGGAAGGCCAGCCTCTCCCCGTCTGGAGACCACCAGTGGGCAATGTGGGAGTGAAGAAGTTCCTCTGCAAAACCAGATTTCCTCAGGGTCCATAAAAAAAACTATCACACAGTGTCCAGCTTTTTCAGCTGGCACCAGGTCACTCTCCCTGTGCCAAGCTGAAACGTGCCTGCTGTAATTTCAGTAATTTCACATCATCCTGGGTTGAGTGGTTGGATAACAAGGAATATTGAAGGACCAAGCTTTAACCATTTTCCTCAAATGAATATTTCCACTGGCATCAATAAATTATCTAAATCTTAAAGATGATTGTTTACTGTCATATGCTTAGTTCTATTACATTCCAGTACATGTGTATACTTAAATTTTGAGTAACTTTAAATAATTTGGGGGTTTGAGGAATTTTTTGGGATTGCCAATTTTTTTTCTTCTTCTCTTAATATAGAACTTTAGAACCTGGTTTCTTTGAGTTGTGGCACCTGGTAACATGCAGATTCTCACACAGTGATTTCATGGAATCTATTTTGGAGTGCAATATTTTGACTTTCTTGTCTCAGTCTAGTGCACAGCTCTAATTGTTGGGAAGTTCAGTTTTTCTGGAGTATAACTTTTTGAAAATCCAGATAATTTTTACTTTTACCTAAATTTTATTTGTGTTCCAAATGAAAGCAATTCTCAAAAACGTCACTCAATATTTTCTTACATTTATTGTCATTGTATTTGACAGTCAAAAGAAACAAACAAGAAACAACCACAGACACAGCACCCAAACCCCTGGAATCCCAGTATAGCAGCTCCTGAGAAATTCCAAATTCACCCTGTACAGGTCTTCTGCTTCCACTTGTGCAAAGACTTAGACTTTCTCATTATGTATTCGGTATGTTGGCCTGCTTAGTAAGGATTTTGTATTTAAATCTCAAGAATTAGGCTGGAAAACTAATTGAGAATGGTGTTCTAAGGGAAAAGGCCTGACTGCATAGCTAATTTGAGAGCCTGCCTAACAAAACAACTTAAATTGTCAATAGAGGCTCTCCAAGGTGCTAATCAGATTTTGAGGGTTCTGAAGCAGCTTAATGGGTTGAATTATCTCAGGTTAGGTGAAATGAAGCTGGGATCTGTATTTTCAGTCATATGTTCTGGGTCATGCTTCTCTCCCTGGCTGGATAACTAAAACCTTTTACACAGGAGAAGAGCAGAGAACGAATGGTGAATATCAGATAGCAAAAACCACAACTGTGTTTGCTTTAAAATATTACTGTTTGCATTTAGACAAGGTTATTCACACAAAGAAAAGCTATGCCCAAATGCTTTGTAAGGTAAAATGCTAAGAACAAACTCACCAAATGATAGAAGAAAACAAATGAGATCAAAGGAGGAGGAGTGCTGAATTCAATGAAAATCTCTCAACTTCACCTGCACAATGTTCAACCTGCTCAGCTTCTGATGCTGTTAAAAAACCCTGCTGAAAGTGGAGCACTGCTCTAGGTTAATGGGGAAGGAGCAGTGTGCTCCTGCATGCCAGCAGACCCTGGGGTTCTCCAGGCTGCACAGACAGAATTCCCTCTCACCCTGACTTCCACGGAGTTCATAGCTGAGCAGAGCTCACTGCCTGTCTGCAGCCCTGGGAACCCAGTGAGCTCTCTGTAGGTCAGGAAATGCAACAGCCACTCAGGCCAGGCATCAAAAAACTTGGAAAATAATGAGCAAAGTCACTTAAAGAAGTCTTTAGGACACGCTTCATGAGGAAGGCTTTGGGATCATCAACCATAACATTTCAGAAATTTTCTAGTCCCAAACTGGACAACTTCTGCTTCTCAGTGTACTCTCCTTACTCAAAGTGATTCTTACTAACTTTGCTTTGTTTTAGTCAAAACTTGACACACTACATCAACTTCAATGAGCTATATCTGCTTAAATTCTTCTATTTGCATGCTGTCATGTTAGATTCTAATACTAAGTGCATATAAAACGATATTCCACTTAAAAAATGTTCTTTTGTTTTGAAATGTGCTGCCACATTAAAACATTTCAAAACACTAATGGAAAGCTTGGAAGCGGGCAACTATCAGATACAAGCTGAGGGGTGCAAACTACCATTGTAACTTCAGAGTTTGCTTGGGCAGAGATTAAAAAAAAAAACAAACAAAAACCAAGGTGAGCTGTCTGCCCGTAACTACTGCAATGCCAAGAGGTGTGGCTAGATCATTTTTAAGGTGAAGTCCCATGCTGTATGGCACTAACACCATTCCTAAAAAAACTCTTCACACAAGGTATTTTGTACCTCAGGTGATCGAGTATTTAACACCAAGCTGCTTATGTAGGGAATACACGAGTGCCAAAGAAAGAGTAACTGAAATGTGCATTAATTTTAAGCTGTTATACCAAGCTAGATAACCTGCTCCCTTTAATTTTTTTTTTTTCCTTAAATTGATCATTATGTTAAAAGCATTTTGGGTGCAGAGAGAAACATTCTGTGGTACCAGCTGCAGAAGACAGATCGAGCTATCCCCCACTCAAATTTGGGTGCCCTCCTTTATGGGGATGGCTGTAAATGGGCCACCACTGCTGTCCCTAAAAGCAGCAAACTGAGCTCTTTCCCTCCTCACTTTCACATGCTACCAAGTGTTCATTTGCTACATTCTGGTTGGAAATGAATTCCTCTTTCTCAGAAAACACTGCTGTATGCAAACCAGCAGCCAACACAAAGAATGAACAGATACAAAGGCAATCTTGCAGGAAAATGAGAAGGGAAAGGAGCAAACCCAACCTCAGCATTTTCCGAAATGAGCAGATTTGTGCTGCTGGCTCTGTACAAGGACCTTTCATCTGTTTTAATAAACAGATAGATTCGTCCAGCTTACCTTCATATAACCAGTCTGCAATTCCATTAAAAATAATTCCTTCTTTTCCCGAGGATGTCAGGCGCAATGAGCTGCTCTTTACATCAGGCTGATAGTAGATGTTATTTTCAAATATATAAATCTGGATGAGGTAAGAGAGATGGAGAGAAAAAAACATCTTGGTAGATATAAATGAATGTTCAGCAATGAATATATAATTTCCTCAGGCTCAGAATAGTCTACAGAATAATTCAGCATGAGTTCCCACCAACATTGTTTTCATATTCCATTTTATCATAAATATGGACAAACTAAGCAAACTTTTAATACTTATGGCAAGCAGATGCTTCCTCTGAAATTGTCTTTCCAGTTGTAATATTTCTATTCATGTTAAAAAATATTATTACATTCCTCAAAATCATACAGGAGACAAGTTTTATAACAGCTGAATAGATAAAGAAATTTTCACTAGGTTTTCTAACTGCGAAATGAGACACTTCTGCAAGGACATACAGCATAGTACATACATCATAAATATAAGTTACAGCTTTATATCATGGTGTCAGAACACACCAGAGAAGCAAAAACCAAGAGCAGCCTGCAGTTAACTTCTCTCAGCTTGCTGACGACTTCTGACTGACACACCAAAGTTTTACCTCAAGTGTATTATATAAATGCTTTTTATTTTTCAACTCTGGGCTCCTCATCCTCCTTTTTCCTTCTTCACTGCCACTCATCAGCCTTGTCTGCTTTTCTTTCCCTGCTCACTTTGTTGCAAAGGGCACCAAGTTCACTCATTTTGTGAGGCTGAGCTCCAGGTTCCATGACAAAGTGCAATAAATTACAGTGGCCACGTGTGCACTTCCACAGCTTAACACAAAAATCAAAGTAACAGCAAGGTTATGCACCATCTCAATTCACACTGAGAAAATGCAGCTGACAGGACTAAAGAAGCCAAATGCTACAGAAATTTTTGTTACACCATTTCAGCACCGCCCACTGACAGACAGTGTCTCAGGGAGTGTAACAAGAAGTAAGTGTATTCCACCAAAGACCATTGAAAAGGGCTGGTCATTTACCATTCTCTCACACTTCTATAATAAACGACTTATGGGAAAATACTAACCAAAAAGCAAAGTTTTATTATCACCATTACTGCTGTTCCCTTCGCTTCTAAATTACCATCTGAAATAGATTTCCTTACGATTCCCCAAACTAATGATTTTTAACAGTAGCCACTTCATGATTTCTGCTGCAGCAAGCAATAAAGCTGAGGTTTTCTCATACCATGAGCAATGCAAGGATTTTAACCATTACTGGGAACTGGGGGTGACTGGGAAGTAAGTCCTTTATGGTCAGAATTCAAAGCTCAGCAGTGAGCTCAAAACTGAAGCAAAAATAGTTGATCAAGTTTGAATAATCCAAAATGTACTGAGCTTTATATTGGCACAGAGAATTTCTGGGAAGCTGATGTATCACCCAACATCAATAGCAGAAGAAAACAAGGATTAGAGAACATCGGCTGTATCGAGCTTTTGAAATAATATCAACAAGAACTTTCTGTAAATGTGTATATACACAGTATAAATGCACTTTTTTTTCTAAAGTAAAATATATTAATACAAGCAATAACAAGGCATGGTTAACTCCTTAACCAAGAAAACCAAAATCATTTAGCCAAGTGTTTGTTATTTATATGAACCAAAACTATTGCAATCAGACCACATTACAGGTAGGCTAAGTAGTGAACCACTCCGATGGCTGTTGCTTCCTCTGAAGTGACTTCTTGCAGCTGACAATCTCTTCTTATATAAACAGCAGCTTTCAAGAGCTTACCAAAAAAGCCTACTTGGTCAAATGATTCTATTTTATTTAAGTTTCTTTAATTAAATGAAATCAATTGGATTAATTTTTGAAGATCAGGAATATAATTTTTGCTTCCCTCCCCCCTTTTCAGGTTGTTTGTTTTTAATGGTGAAGGTACCTGCATTGTCTTGTCTTTGCAATGAAAACTTTCATTCAAAGTGATCAGTGCCAGTCAAAGTACAGGATTAAGAATTACTTACCTTATGACTGAAAAGGTTTTTAATCCTGTTATTACTACTTAGCAGGAATTGCTAATTCCATTTGACAGATCTCAGATAAGTAAATACCTCTGAAGGATACTCACTGTTGTGCCACTGATTGTGGCTGCATCATCTTTATTCCTGATTCATTTCACAAAGCAGCCTTGTCTCCATCCTCAACCAGTTCTCAGTCACCCTCTGAACAATCTTCTTAGTCTACTCTATCATCCAAAGTTTCCTTTCTTTCCTCATCATTCCTGACACATGTTCCTCCAAACCCCAATTTTTTTCTTGAATGTACTTATTGGAACACTTTTAAGTTCTTGAAAAACTTCAAAGTCACACAGCAACTCTCTCCATAGCAAGCCTTGAGCTCACTGATCACTTGAATTTACCATTAAAAAGGAAGAATTTATGTTCCTTTGCAGAACATTTATGAAATACAGCCATTTCTGTTCCTCAACACAACTAAACTGCACCTGAGTGCTCATGGATGATTTAGGGTTGGTGATCTGCACTCACTGCCCGCAGCGTTCCAAAAGATCAGTACCCTCATGTCCATAAAGACGTTTTAGGAAGATTCCCCACTATGGTTAGTCATTACATCTGATCTGTAATTTTGAATATTTGTTGTATTTCAGGAGGTGCCATTTTCCACAGGAAGCCCCTGGACTGCTGCTTGCACCAACAGGAACGGCCTCTGCACCCTTCCTACAGTGCCAGAGCCTGACCCCTGCAGCCAGGGCTGCACTCCCCTCCACCCCTGACCATGCCAAAGGGCTCACCTGTAACTACTTAACACATTCACTTCTTGGAAATAAGGGCTTGGGAGTTAAAATGTTGATTTCTGCAGCAAAACAGGCAGCAGAGGCGTAACAGGAGTGATAACATTACTGTGAAGGCTACTTAGCCATGGCCTGAGAGGCTCTCACCTCTCTCTCAGTGAATGCAGGCAGTGGATTCAATTAAGCACGAGTACTTTGTGCAGCCACAGAGCCCAATCTGCCATCAGTCTGCAGTCAAGAAAGGCATTTCTAAAAGGCAGACTCATTGTGAATTCTTCTTCCCAGTATAATACTCACATGAGACAAACGTACTTTACATATAGGACTAAAATACTGACATTTTAGTAGATTTCCCCTTGAGTTTAATTCTGTTCACAAGATTGTGAGTAGATCCTGCTTGCTTTTGTCCTGTGTTTGCACATACAGCACCAGCCAGCAGTAAAACGTCGGGTCAAATGTGAAGTGGCTTTAGGAGGAAAGCAGACCCTGCTTTTATCTTACGTGAATTATCATGAGCCCACAAACTAAGAGTAGAAATGGAACCATTCCTCAGCTAGAACATGCAAATAAAACTCCAGCCCCAGAGGAGAGGAAGTCCTTAAATGCCAAGTCTTTCCCTTCCTGCACAATACCCAAGTTCCTTTTCTGTGCTTCATACATTTTTCTCTTTCTTGCTCAATTTAAACATTGCCACCAATGCTTTCTGATGAAACCTCCTTACAATTCCAGTTTATGCCACATTAAAATGTATTTCCAATCTTTTTTTTTCAAAAATGCAGACACTCAATAAAAATTTTCATTTTTTAAGAGGTGGCTGCTCCTGCTAATTACTTCAGTACAACCATACCTGGAAGTTGAATTTATGAGCCACAACTCTGTTTTCAAAATTGAGTGAAAGAGAGAGAAAGTGGCTGGGAGAGAAGTCAGACTGCCACTTTTCCTATGAGACTGCAACTCTCAAGCACTGCAAGGCAGACAACAAATTATGACCCTGGGATAAGAATAATTGATCAAAACAAACAAAACCAAACAAATCCTTGGAGCTCAGTCTTATAAACGCATGTGCCTTACCCGACTTCAGCAAGCAGAACTAAAGATGTGCCCAAAAGTTTCCAGGATGGGGCCTGCACATACTTCATCACTTTGTAAATCGTGTTTTGAACAATGTCACATAAACCAAAAATTTCCCTTGCTAGTCTCTCTCCACTCAGGTATATGGGAGCAAGTAATAGTAAAAGGCTTTTCTTAGTATACACTTGGGGCTATTTACTACATCACAAGTACTAAAATGTTGACTGCAACTACTGAATCTTCCCAAACTGCTGAAAAAGGAGTTGCTAACTGTGTATCAGACAGGTATTTTCAAGAATACATCAGTGGCTTTGTGCCCAAAATGCTTTCACAGCTTTCAGGTATGATGATAAGAAAATAAATTGAAAAAGGCACAAAGTGGAACCAGGATATGCTATTGTATGTGAAAATTATTATTAGGCTTTTTTTAACCTCTTCTTTTCTACCCATCTTTCATGAGTATTCTTAAAAAACTTAAAACTATTTTTAGCTGAGACCTTCAGCTAATAATGCTGTAAACGGGGATAAATGTCAAAATCTATTGCCTTCAAAATTATTTGACTATTTCCTTTCTTATAGATTTTGCACATCAAGACTTAAACCAAATGGAGAAAAACCCCACAGAATTTCAGTAATTATTTTAAGTATTTTCCTATTAATGAAAAACACCTGCAAGAATGTTTTGGATTAGTGAGATATTAATTCTTGATAATGATTACATTTATTTCAACTGACTGTGATGAATTTGAGGCCTCAGCTTGCTCTAATGTTCTACCTCAGCACTAATCCTTCTCATTCTTCCACATCTGGCAGCCTCTAAACCATTTTCTCATAAACCTTCTAAATTAATTCCTTCCAAAACACTTATTTACTGCTTGCAACATGTTTCGCAGTGACAGGGTTTTCTTCCAGGCTGAGGTCCGGAGCAGAGCGCCCAGTCCGAGCAGTGAGTTCCAGATGGCAGAGAGCTGTGGAAACAGAGACATCCACTCCCCCAGCTGATCAGCAAACCCAGTGCCAGTAGCTGGACAGGCCCCCCGTGTGTCCTTAATCATTTCAAACACTACAGGCAGAGAAAAGCTGCTAAATTATAGAAAAATACTTCACTTTTCCCTTTTCACTGCTTCCCTGAAGCCTCCTGTGTGGCACATCCACACTCAATCCCTCCTCTGATTGCAGGGCAGCGTTTCAGGGACAGCACGAGCCTTTTGTGCTCCAGCTGGGCAGCAGCAGCTTGTGCAGAGCTGCTGGAGGTCAACTCCAAAGCCCAGGTATTTTAGGTGGAGGAAAAGCAGAGTGGTTCTGTTCAGCCTGGAGAGGAGGAGACTGAGGGGAGACCTCACTGCAGTTCCAATTTCCTTGTGAGGGGAAGAGGAGGGGCAGACATTGATCTGTTCTGTGTAGTGACCAGTGACAGGAGCCAAGGCAATGGCCTGAAGTTGTGTCAGGGGCAGTTTGGCTTGGGTATTAGAAGAAGGTTCTTCACCCAAAGAGTGGGTGGGGACTTGAACAGCAAGGAAGGAAAGAAACTGTGGAGTGTGGCTACAGGTTGTGTTTGCCCTTACACAGATACATCAGGACTTGTTCAAGAAAGTGCCAAACAAACTCTAAAGCTACAGAGCAGATGCAGCTGGAAAGGAAAAAAATAAGTTTCTCACCTGTATCTAAACATCTTTGGTTAGAAAAAAAATCCATACAACAAGCACTGGTCTCTGTTCAGGTTCTACCTGTCATNTGTCCAGTCTCTGTTTCTAGGTGGCTGGGAGAAGGCATCAATCCAAGAAAATCATCAGATTCTTCCACAGAATCTCGGACCAACAAATATATGAATAACTACTCCAGTCTGGAACAACTTCAGCACTCCCACTTAGCACCCCAGAGAACGTGACAGTCTTCCTTACCTTTCACACTGCAGATATGAGCTATGACAAGACTAAGGAATTTCTGATTATGCCCAGAAGGAGACCTTCAGGCGCTCAGGAAACGCTTCTGCTGCAGAAGCGCTGCAGCTGCTAATGACAGCGCTGAGGACATGGCCCCACGGCCTCCCCAGGCAGCCCAGCCCTGGCAAGCACACACAGGTCACCCCTCTTTGGCCAGCACAGCTGTGCTCAGAGCCCAGCACCCCATGTAGCACTCAGCAGCACTCCTGGCTGTGGAGGATTTTTCGGAGCAGGTAGAGCAGGATGGATTTCAAGCTGGATTTGACATCCTTCTGCAAGAGTTAGGCCGTGAGAACCCAAGCTGGATTCCTGAGATACTGTTAGATGGATACATTACAAACCAGGCCTAGAATGTGCTAGGAAGTGTCCTTGTGCTCAGGAAAGATGTATCAAACTGAAAACACAGAAAACAAAGAGGTATACAGAGCACAAAGGGCCATACAGAGAGATGTAACAACTAGGCCTGGGAATGAAGGAAAGATGCTAGAAACTTCATATTGCTGAAACTGCTAAAGCAAGGCAAAAAAGGCAGAGATGTCAAAAGACACGACAATCTATTAACCAATTACTGACAGCTTCGTATGTATAAGCAGACAGAATTAACCAATTATAACACTGCTTTAAACGCGTGACAGCAACTTTGTAGTGTATAAATGAATGGCTATTTGGGTAATAAATGAGAACGATCATAAAACCATATTGGCTCGCCGTCGTTACTCTGGGACCCTTGCCCCGCTCGGACCCTCGCAACACCTGGCTCTCTGCAGAGGGGGGAGAATTTCACTGATGCAGGAACCAGCGTCACCCTGGGCACCCACACAGGGTGAGAGCCCGGCCCAGCAGCTCACAGGGCTCATGGCTGCCCCTCAGCGCAGGCCTCGCCAGGCTTGCAAAGCATTCAGCAAAATTCCAGCCCTTCTTGTGAGACTGCCAGCCAATTAGTTGGATAATTAATTCTTCAAAAGCTTCAAGATGCTTTTCCATCTGGGCTTGCCTCTTACCATTTGTTCTGTCTCCTGTCTTAGCACACATTAACCAGGGCCAAATCCAGCTGCCCCAGTCAGATCATTCACTAAGATTTCCAGATGAAATATGTTTTCTCACTAAAAACCATTAATACAAATAATATCAGCTATTCATGAGCAGAACAAAGTCAAATAAAGAATATTTTCTTTTTTGCCCTGCAAATATTGTACTTTGCTCTTCAGAGATTAAACCACAACTTCTCTAGTTTCAGGTACAGTGCACCAAGTTTATACTGCATGATAACATGTATGCACACATATATATTGTATATATCCAAAGGGTTGATGCCCTTTTGTTCTTGAACATATGGAAAGTCCAGCAAAAGCAGGGATCTTACATAGAAAAAATAAATAAGTGGCATATTAAATGAAATAATTAATTTTAGAATTATTTTAAAGTAATTTTTATTCTAAAAATGTGCTTTCAATTCCTTCTGTTGCTTTCACCATAATTATGGAAAAACACAGATATCCATGCACTTCCTTTGACTTGTAAGTAATATTAGAACTAACTTTGGACTGCAGGAAGATCTAAAATCAAAGCCTTGCATCCACATTGAAACAATTTGGTTGCCAGCATTCAACAGCTGCTGTTAAGGTAACAAGTTTGGTTTTCATTTAAGTATTTGTTTCTACTTTCTGGTTCATAGATTTGAAAAATTATAGAAATAGCTCCATTTCAGAAGTTTACAATTAGTTTTCACCAATTTGAAAAATACTGCAAATGGCCCATAGTATCTATAAATGCAATAACTTTCAAATGAATACCTGGCTTGGCATTTTCTCTACCACTATTTGGCATCCTCCAACAGTTTGACAGACAAATTTTTTCTGAAAGCCACTGATTATGTTATTTTTAGTCACTGTGTAATATCTGCTCTCTTCTTCAAGTCCAAACAGCAAACATTTTCTTGTCATCTGTGATTTCACTTACTGTACCCCTGGAACTCACAGACTTAAACTGAGATTGTCAGACCATTATTATACCTACTGTTACAGAAGATGAGTACCCCTTCCTGGCCTTTTTCCTTGCCAAAATCTTATTTACTTGAAGCAGATTCCTGCTGAAAAACAAGGTGTAGTTAAGATTATGTGTTTTGTGTGCCCATGCAACAACAGTGTAACTGCTGGATTCTTCTTTTTTTCCTTTCACAGAAAAGATAAAAGCTCCTTTAGGGAAGAAAACATCATCCAGAAAGACTGGACACACAGTGTTATACAGGAACAGTTGTTTGCTATACCAAGCTAGAAATTCCATGCTGGCAATCCAAACTTCCTGGCCTTTATCAAAGCTCCTCTGTGGCCAAGAGCCACAGGACACATGCTGGAGAGAGCCACAGAAATCCTTCAGGGCTCCATTCGGGAGCAGGAAAGAGGTGGCTTTTCCTGTGCTCTGTGCTGACCTGGTGGTGTGATGCCATTTGGCTCATTTTTATCTCCAGCTGGAGACTCTTCAACATAACTCTGCTGGCACAGGGGTCACTCAGACTGCCCATGGTAAGGACAACAGGTACACCACCAATCTTCCTTGGACAATGCTCTGGAGCATTTCCAAACTAGGAGCTGATTTACTGCTCCACACAGGTGAACACATGGTGTACAAAACCACACTGACAAACCACATGTCTGAGAGGTACTTTGCCTTTTGTTGGAAAAGGAGCAAAATCAAGGGTCGGTGTCTGCCATTCTTGCTTGCAGTAATCAGCTGTGGAAGAAGCTCCATGGTAATGAAGAGGACACTCACACACTGAGAGGCAAGGGGAATGCAAGGTGGCAAACTACCACCCAAAGCACTCATAATGCATTTCACTGGTGGGACTGATTATTCTGCTAATGTCTTTCTTACAGGTCCTGCAGTCATCTCTGAAACTTAAGAGAATTATGATGATTCAGGTAATATAAACCACAGAAAAGTCACTTATAAAGCTTTTATACATGTGAATTTTAGAAGGTTACAATATTCATTAGTGACTTAGTAGTTACAATTACGCAGACTTCTTCCAAAAGCCTTTTTTTTTTCTCACGTCTTACAAATTTTCTATCCAGATCATATATGTTACAGGATGATAATTTCAAGGGAAGTTTTATAAGATTGTATTGCAAAGCAGCTGTATTTCACATTCCTTTCCCCTACATTATATCTGCAGTCTATTTAGGTTGCGAGCTCTCACAGACAGGATTGCAGGCTGAAATGTCTGATGCAGTTTGCAATACAGCTGCTTTGCAAGTCTCCAGGAGTGCATAACGGCTCTGATCTCTTCTCTGCAGACGTCTTTTTCTTTCCTTTTGCAGGTCAGTCTATACTGGTACAAAATTTTCAGAGCCATTCAGCTCTGACTTGCTCCAGCTCTTGCACCACAGAGCACTAAATTATTCAGGTATTGGGCACCACAGGCACCATCAGTTACCTAAGCAATGCATGGCAGTGGACAAAAACCTACCCTTACATGATCCACGTTCCAAAAATCATCAGACACACTGGAAATGAGGTGGAAACCAAATAATAGATAATAACAAAATTATTATAATTGTAAGCAATAGTAGCTATATTCACTCTCATAGGTACCAATTTTCTAAAGGTTGTGACTGACCTACACAGCAATTCTTTCAGAGGAAGCTCTCAAACATTTTGATTTTATTGGAATTAAGGCAGAGAGGAAGTAGCTGTTGATCAGTAGGAGACATGGAGACCTCAGAGCACAGACACCCCAATGTCATACACTGCCTTTTTGATGGTGTCAGATACAACATGTTAATTTTATTTTTGCAGTCATCAAGCTGCCAGACATAGCAGGAAGAAGAGAACACTGAAGCACCACTTTTCTTCTGTCTAGATTAATGCCACTGCATCACCGTAATGTGTTAGCACAATCGTTCCTGAACAACTGCAAACAATCTACAAGGCTATTATATTTAATTGTTATTTAGATCGTTTATAAATCTACTGTAAACACTAGCGAGGATGCACTCATAATGCAGCTATAAGATTAGTTACTAATGTCATGACATAAACCAGGCCATGAGCTCAGACTATCAGCAACTCCATGGTAACTCTGATGTGTATGTCCTTGATTTCCAATATATGAGGGGAAGCGTTGCCCTCTTTTGTTTCAACACACATTAATTATGTTGCCTTTCCAATGATATTGGATCATGATGCTCACTAAATTCACACCCTGCCTCATCCCACGACAGCTTACCCATGAGAGCAAACATTGTGTAATATGCTATATAAATAAAATCACATACAATATCTGAACTACGACCTGCGCAAAAAGCTGTTTCATAAATCTGCTGCACAGATCACAGTAAGCCTGCCTTGCCCCCAAGCTTGTAGTCTGGATCTGCTGCTTCCTCCCATGGAGCTGCCTGAAGAGCTCTGCTGGGTGCAGCACTGTGGAAAATGTCACTGAGGATTGGGCTGCTCAGCCCTTTGATCTTCGTCTAAATGATGTGAAGAACAGACTTATCCAAAACCAGTGCATGCTCAGGAACTCACACTCCTCACTTACTGATTGCTTCTGACTAATGAGCCAGCATGGAACTTATAATAAAATCATAATCTGTCCTTACTATAAAATCTTTTAAAATGGTCTCTGGTATTTCAGGCTCATCTCACACTGATATCGAGCATTCAATTATGCCCAGACTGATCAATCTGTAAGAAGCTAAACTGAAAAATTTTCAACCTAGGTACTCTCCAGAAGAAAAAAAAGCAATGTTGGGGAGGCCAAAAAATATCTAAGGAACCTGTAAGGGCTTGGTATCAGGGGAGAAATATTCTGTTTTCTTTGACAAAATGAAAGAAAGCAGCATTCTAACAGCAAGGGCAAAGGTAAAAACATACAGAATTGAAAATTCTGAGCTGTAAAGTCATATTTACATTTTCTATTATTCTTAGGGTGGTGGGCACTCCCTGAGGACTTTACATGCAATACAGCAGACCAGGGTGCCTCTGAGCATCTCCTACACCAGAAACCCAGGCAGAGTTTAACACAAAGCTCTGTCCTTTCAGCTGCTATGGCTGACCCAGCCCATCTTGCTGGATGGGCACGTGCCTTCATCCCCCCACTGCCCACAGGGTGCAAGCTGCCAGCTGTCTTTACGATGGGCCAAAATTTTAGTGGATGACCCATCTGCACGGACCCCACACAGCACATTGAATGCAAGAAACAGAGTTTGTCTTAAAATATGTCATTAGGAATGAGACCAAGAGGAAATTCTGACAAGCTCTTATAACAGCACATCTGTTTGGGACAGTTCAGAGTCTGGAAAACAACACTTGAAAATAACTATTTGCTTTCCTTCCACACAAAGCTTTTCCCTTTTATTTCTGTAAATGCACTGTCACCTGCCATAAATGGTGAAGGAAATCAATGCTTTGTTTTCTCTTAGATACCAACAGTACATCTGACTTTTAATCCTTATTTTGCAGGCCTTGGAGCTGCCAGTGGAGATACACTCCCCACAACTACACATCCACAGCTCTTTGCACTTCACTGTCTGGCTCAGGCCGAGTCAACATGAAAGCCTAAGTCACTTTAACACAGTGCAGAAAAAGTTTCATCAGCTCTGATCCTTCAGCAGAAACACAGTGGGGATGTCATAGGAAAAAAGAAACATACAAGGACATTTACGGGTTGGTGATGATGGAATTTAATGTCTCTTTTTCAAAAGGGATTTGGCTAAAATAGAGAGAGCCAAAACTGAACATGGCCGGAGTTGTTACACCTTGCTGAGGGGACAGTCACTATCACTTCCACTGACAGAAACCTGTCTAGATTTCTGAGGGATGGAATGTGCCAAACAAGAAAATCAATTTTACCATACAGCAAACAGAACCTATAAATAGAAAAGGTGGATGGACCCTGCCACAGAGCAAGAGTTCAGAGAGGGTTGTGTCAAGCTGGTTTTGTCCCTTCAACCTGTTCCTAGCAGAAATCTCTAGGCACTGGTACCATCACAGAGACTCCGAAGTCTTTTACAACTCCTCTGCCAAACACTTTACAGAAGGTAAATAAAATTTGTGTTTACAATTGATTAGAACAACCTCTGGCAAAGAACTTGAACCAGAAAGGCATTAGAAATCTTCAACTCTTCCGTTTTGACATTTTGGTCCCTTACCATAGTCAATTTTCCTCTTCCTTTTCCAAGGTGTTAAGGAGAATAGAATATAGCTGCTTTCTTGGGTTTTTTTACTTTTTTTTGTTATCTGACAGTTAAAAGTGTCATTTGCATGACATTACCAAAAGATGGATAGGACAAATTTTCCACCCCATCCTGTAGTGTATCATAGCCTTTATTTCATCATCAAATACGAAGTGACTGCATGATTGTATGGTCCATGGACAGAGGTAAGCATACAGTGGTTTTTGGCAGGATTTTGGAGTTATACAGAAATACAGTCCATAATAAAACCCAATCTTTGCCAGCTCCAGTTTAGCTAAGGATTCTATCAGATTCCAACCTCTGCTTCACAGTTTTTATGGGTGGCTATTTCCAAAGAATTTTAGACTTCTGAAATACGATTTTCATGTTTCTGCATTACAGAAAGCCACACATTTTTCACCCAAGAAGCACAGCAGCCCAATTTTATGAGCCACTGGACTCGCAGTTAATATTAGCTAACAGATGGAAGTGTGAATATTCAGAAATGCTTTGTTACACACAGACATGTTGAACAACATCCAAAAGCCTGCACATTGCTGTCCTCATTGCTCCCTGCAGGCTGCTGCATGGAAAAGTCCTGATCACTGCTCCCATCAAACAAGTGTGTCTACGCCTCTTCGCCTGTGTCTTTGTGGGACTGCATGTAAATATATTTATATATATATAATATATATATGTGCACCCACAAAAGTAACCATGTGAAAGAATAATCTGAGTTCTAGCATAATGATATATCAAATTTCCAACATATTTGCTTCTGGATAAAACAATGCATGACTTGTGTGGGGTGTTTCCAAACTGACTCAAATATTAGCTGCATGCTAGATCAGTGATAACAGAATAAGAACCAGGGAGAGGAAACATCTTTTATCTCCCTTCTGGATTTATTCACTATGAAGCTGCTGGGCCTTTTACAGTTCCACATGAAAAACAGGAGTAGAGGAATAATGCTCCTATAAAACATATGATTTTCTCATTATTTCTTCACCTCTTTCAGATGCAGCCAAGTGGCTATTCTCACAAAGGGCCAGCAATATCTAATCCTTAATACCCATAATTTTAAGTTGCCTTTGATACCAGAACACGTTTGTTGTATTTCACCAAGCAAATTGATGAGGAAACTTCTTTGCTCAACTTAGTCTTGCTCCATTTATAATATTCCATTTATATTGTTATGGTGATCCCTAAAGCTCACAAAAATTTTATTGAATATATCCAGCCTTCATAAGTAAAACTGCAATTTTTCCTGTTTTGCCAAACTGCCTTCTGGCTGCATCTCCCATTCCCCTTTTCTGAGATGGGAACAAAAGCTTTCAGATGGAGCATCACTTTTGGAACCAGAGAACACGCATGAAATGCTCCTCCAACCCATATTTAAGTGGAGTGAGCACCCAGAAACTGATAATGGAAAATGTGAACTAGTTCAAAAGAATACCTTCAGAGCAACTCATAATATTTTTTTTCCTTTGAAGAATGGTTTGAATCAAATCATTTAAATGAAAAGGTAAAAAAAAATTACATTTTACGATGCTAGTTTGACAAATCCAAGAGAAAAATCGAATGTGCAACAGCAGCTTAGGAGAAAGACAGTTTAACTAAGTCTTTTAGGTAACTCCAACTCTTCTGTGGAAGAAAAAAATATTGCCCATGCTCAACATAACCCTGATAAGAGAAAATAAAATAATTTCAGTAGTCACTTTAATTTCTCCCTGCTTTCAGAAAGGTATGACCCCAGCATTTGCTAGAATTGTGGTCAAATCCCATAAAAACTCAGCTGGGTGGGCAATGCTCAACCACAGTTTCCTTCCTTCAGAGAAACATCCTCAGCAGGACAAAGAATCTCCAAACGTGCTTTGAACTACAGAAGTTTGATAATTGAACCTCTCATACATTTTAAAGGAGGTATCATACCCGAGGTTAATGTCACATTGAAGTGTTCTTGTTTATTTCTAGTTTTCAGAATAAATTCAAGCAGACATTTTCCTCTCAGTTTCACTGCCATTTGCCTCATTAGCATAGTCATTAAAAGGAAAGATGAAATAAAGCCTTGACATTTCCATATGTGATTTTAAGTTACTCATCTAAAATACAGTAAGTCAAAAGAGCAGAAGAGTTTGCAGATAAAAACAGCAGAAGAAATATACTTATTTAGGACTTACTTCATTAGCATTAATTAAGGTTTTACTTCATTTGCATATGCAAGTGTTCTTGCCAGGAGGGGGTGCCAAGTACCCACAGCACTAATTATGCAAAAAAAAAAACCACATGGCAAATATTTTACAGAAAGATAAATTACCATTTTTTATAGCAGGTGTACATTACCTTGATAGACCAAACAGTAAATGGAGCTTTCAGAGCTAATGGCTGTTAAAGCATGTGTTGAGCAAGTACCTGTCCTAGAACAACCCTGCTAATTCCTCATTTACTAAATTAGTACAGTGCTTATCTGGGTACTTGGAAAATAATACAGCATCAAAGAACTTTGCTGCTGCAGTATTTGTCTTATCTAAAACAGTCTTTGAAAGCCATTGGAAAAAAAGGCTAAAATTTTGACAAAAGGCAATTGTAAAGTAATGCCATTTTAATCCAGCAATTCAACAGTCTGGGAGATATCTGCAATTTTGTGGGGCAATAGGTATTGATGGGGGGTGAAGGGAAATTGAACCCCCAAACATGACAAAAGGATAAAGATAAGATGACTGATCACAAACCAAAAGGCAAGAGACTTCTTGAAATAGTATATTTATTAACAGCAATGAAAGCAGATTTTGCTCTGTTTTATTTCTGGGTTTCTGTTTGTATTCTGGTTTTAAGGTAGTTTTACTACAAGGTGAGGTCCTCTTTCACTGGATCTTTTTCATTCTTTATTTAAAAGCTTCAGCTTCTAAGATCTTTTATTTGTGAGTAACCTTTTTTTTTTGTTGGTTTTTCAGAAGATGAGGGCAACTTCTAGATTCCTAATATTTGAAGTACTTTCTAAAAATTGATGAGAACATCTTTAATCCACAATTCAACTACGGTCACCAAATTGTTCTTTGTGTATACAGCTTAATAGGTGATTCTACTCAACGATGACCTAAATTACAATAAAGCATAGTAAAAGCTCATCTTCAGTCCTACCATTTGATAGTGCTATATTTTGTTGGTAGCATCAATTTTTGACAAAGCTTCTAAAAAATAATTTTCTTTAGTATTCTGGATAGTTTTACTATTTTCTTGATTTCTCTTTGGTTAAAATATGTATTAATTTATGCATGGATATTCATCTGAAAGTCAATAGATCATTATTTATGCTGATCCATCCAAATTCATAACTCAAACTGCCTTCAGAACCACTTAATATATTCAAAAGAAAAGCAAGTTTACTGCAATAAATAACATAAAACATCTATTATAAATACAAAGGCAAAGTGACTTGCATGGATACAGATATACAGATTCTATTCTATATATATGTTCATAGAATAACATGAAATAAAGTATTTTATACAAAATAATCAACATATACCACCACCAAGGCAGGGAGATAAAAAAAAAAAAAGTCTAATTTTTAAGAAAAAGCAATGTCAAACTGAACAACTTCTAACCATGCTTCACTGGGAGTACTTGAAGTAGCCCACCCAATAACTGATCAGAACTATTTGTATCACAAGGAGCACTGCAGAAGAACACAACAGCTTAAATACAACACCGAAAACACTGGAGACATCTCCAGCCTGAATTTTTATATCCAGGCTCCTACAGCAATACATCCCCATGGGCAGATCCAGAGCTGTCTCTCCTGTGTCAGATCCAAGCCAGGTCCAGCACAAACACAGGAAAACCTTTGCTACAAACTACTGGAGAAGGTAAGGCTCAAGAAGGCATAAATAAATACCGGATAAGAAATACCAGGTTAAAAAAAATAGGGTATTTCAACAACAGAGGCCCTTTAAAAACCCCAAAGCATTCTTCTTCTCAGTAAAGCCTTCCCACCAGGTATGGGATCTCTCTTTCTCAGGCACGAGCAGTGAGGTCTCTAATCAATAAACTGGAGGCAGAAAAACGTTGATGAAACAAATTAGATCTCTAGTTGGGCTGGTTTGTCTTTCCTGGAATTACTTAATGCTGCAGTGATGGATTGTATGGAGGCAAGGTAAAGAGACAATCAACTAATGACTTGCACAATTTCAATCAAACATGAGTAATGTTTGGCAAATACATAAACAGCTCCCTAACATACTATGACACAGAAATGGTATTTTAGATCGGCCACATTTCTAACACAGTTAAAAGGCAGCATTTTAAAGAGCGTGACCTTGAAAACAGTTCTCGTTTTAAGAGCTATGTGACCTTAAGATACATTAATTCATTAGATAAAAGTTTCTTCTCCCCAATGGCAAACATTTTCAATTTCACCACCAAAATGTCATGACTCAAACAGCAGATGTTTGTCTGAGCTTCCCTCTTAATCACTACAAAACCATCTACTCTAGGTAAATAGCAAGAAAGTGAAATAACTTGCAACCACTGTGATAGCTAGGGAGCAATGGTACTGTGGCACAGCCTGATATAAGCCTAATCTGACATAAGCCTAACTCTGTTCTTCACTGGCCACATGGAGCATGCTGGCCCATTAGACAGCCCCAGAAATTATTCCTAACAGTAAACTTAGACTGGTCCATGCTTTCCACAAGGATGTAAAGTATTGCACATACTTATTTCAATGCAGCCATAGCCTTCTTCTGTGCAATAAGCAGTTTGTGGCTTCACACCTATTTTCCTTCCTGTTTTTTTTCCCCTTCATATCCTTATATTATCTGTTTGAACATCTTGCCAATTCCTCCTCAGTGGAAGACCTTAAGATAATTATGTAGGCTGTACTGTTACTTGGATCTGCAGAACTGTGGACTGGAAACATCATATTTTACACTAGAGTCTAACTATTGAAAATAGTCGATCCAAGTCCATGTGCCATCCCCTGTATTTTGGATTTAAACCAGGACTTTCCAAATATTTGTAGTGTAAAGGTGGGATCTTGGGCTCAGTCTGACATATCTGTGCCTTGTGTTTCACATTTTGTGCTAATTTTGCTGACCAGTCCTGGCTGTAGTATTGCTATTTATTTCTGCACCACGGATGGAAGGGTGCTACTCCCCTTTCCTTTAGAGAACTACATGCACTCTGTCCCCATGGTGGCACACAGCACGTGTCACGGGTCTTTCTAGATCAAACTTTCGTATATAAAATTAATTTGTACTCCAGCTGTTCTCCACTTGTTCTTCAGTTGTAATGAATGGCTCTTGGAGATTACCCAGGTTAATACACTATGATTATTTTACTTAGAGTAAGTATTTCACTACTTGTTTTACTTAAGAATTATCACTATTTCCTTATTCCACGGAAAAGCCATGTAGTTTTGTTGAGGAAGGTAAGCCACTCACAGTGTGTTTGGTAGCATGGATCCATGAGATGGCAGCTCTGTTTGCACCCAGGTACATTCCATTGATAGCTACTGATGGCTTTTCATCATTAGATCTCTCCCTTTCTCCTTCCTCTGTGCCCTGTTTCATTGCTGGCTGCTTCCTGAACTGTTTTACTCAAAACTCACTAATGCAGTGTTTGTTTTAATGACAAATTTTATAACAGAACCATTGTGGCAATGCCTCAGCCACACATCTTTCCTCTGCCTAACCTGTTCTGCTGGAATGAACTCTCTTCCCTGCTTCTGCTGGAGGCAGATGTTCCTTTGGACAGCAGCAACAACCATTACTCACAACAGTCTTTATTCATTCATGCTGCTTCTACATTTTTGGCTTGCTGCTGAAGTGGGAGGGCAATGCAGCAAGGCACTTCTGTCACTTTGGAAACCTCTTCTGACCACGTGAACGGCTTGAAGAGGACATGCTTCTAATTGGCAATTCCTAAAGTCACCTTCACTAGGCTGCTCCTGCAGGTCCACATCTCTATGGCAACATGGTGTCATTCAGAGTGCACAGAAGATTTGGTGTTCAAAGTTATTATTTCCTAATTCTGCAGACCATATGGCACCATAAAACCCACAGTAGAGCAGATATTTTTAAAGCATGACATTAACTTTACTAGGGGCATTAACAAAGATGAGTAATGTTATCCTCACTCAAGTATGAATTATGCCAATGTTTTCAAATTTGGATGATTAAGGATGTACCTTAAATGATCGCCTGTTTTTTACAGTTCTGAGATGCAATAGGAGTCCACCTGTGCCTGTATCTGAAAGTATCCCTACATATTTTCAGAATGACATTTTAAGAAAAACACACAAAGATAGCATTATTCTGATTTATTTTTCTGAGGTTTATGATTGCTAAGTCTGACCCTGCTCTTATGAGGCATCTCAGGAAAAGATACTTTCTCAGTAATCGGTGCACTTAATTTTAGTTCTACTTTTGATTACTGATCAGAGATACAGCACAGACAAATCTTGCAAACTGCAATTTAATTAAAACACTCCTTAAATCAGTTTTGCAAATGCTTCTCCTTTCTGCTATCCCCTACGTGGTTTGTCACATTCCATAGTGCTGCCTGGTAAATAATCTATGCATTTATTACCATTAATCCTGTCGCCATGTTCTCATTATTAATAAATTAATGTGGTTAATTATTAAAACATACCAAGCATGTTCCAATTACTTTTTCTCACATGCCTCCACTTCCTTAATGCAATACATTCCAACCAGAAACATTTTTTACTTTCCAATCATCTTGATGAATGAGATAAAGCAACAGGGTATATTCTCTAGACATTCAGCTTACAGCCTCTCTGCATGAACAAGCTGGATGTGCAAGGAGGCCCTGGGATCATGCCTGAGGACATTAATGAGCTTATTAGAACACTGAAACAAGGATTATCTGAATTTCTTATGCTGAACTGAAGATTTAATCAGTCTCTTGCCTTCAACTACCAACACAGGTCAGCTTAAAATCATCGCTGTTCTAAAACCACAACTTCTTTCTTCTCATACTGATGTTGGTCACGATGATCATGGATGATCTATATTCATTAAAAATGGTAAAACTTCTGGAAAAAAATGCTACATGAAACATAGCATCTCTTGTTTTATTATGAATTCAATGCAGCACAGCTGACCTTGGCAGTAATTTTCATGCTGAAATGACAACATCACTTTCCATGAATCCATCACATCACACTTGGATGCTAAGCTTTTGCTTCTGCCACAGTTTTCACTGATCTTGCACTTGAAAGAAAACTTCTCTTCACCTTTAACTTTCCTTCCCATATAGCAGTAGCCATAAAGATGGTTATCCTGAAAATCACTTGAGTGCATATTTAGACGAAGGTGTGATTTTTTCAACAACTGTACAATTTGCTTATTGGAGGTCAGACTGGACAAAAACTTTTTAATAAAAGAATAAATAAATAAATAGAGCTTTCCTAAAACCTGTAATAGAAGCATACTAGCATAGTGCATAAATACAAAACTCAACTTATCTTAAAGCTTTCAGTTTTGTTTTTACCTCTGTCCATACATTTTTAATGACTGTACTTACCAGCTGCTGTCCATGAACGCCCCAGGCTGCATACTGTAAAACTGAATCCTCTACTTCTGGGGGGTTTAACTCCCAAACTTCCCTTGAAAAAAGGGAAACATTTTTACTCGAACACACTGGCATCACCTTCTGCATAGAGCCACTGACAATGACATGGTATTGAAAAAACAGTGCGACCTACCTTGTGTGTATGTTATAAATCACGTATGAAGCTGTATAAGAATAGTGAAAAACCTGTTAAAGAAAAAAAGAAAAAGTAAAGAATTACAAGACAAAATACAGGATTAAATACAGACTACCATTAGGGCAGTCACAGTCTTTCAACCCCTGTAAACTCCAATACCTTTATTACTGAAAGAATGTTTTACAGAATTAATTATAACCAATAGACCTGAACCAGGTTTTGAATGCTGTACAAAGGACACACACATTCATCTGTTAATTTAACCAGACACTTTATCAGCACAACTGCACAGAAAATGTCCCAATCAGAAAAATCTGCATTCCTGTTAAAAAAACAAACAAACAATGGTTTTGGTTTTTTTTAAATACTCCCCCCATCCCAACCCAAACCCAAAAAACCCACCAAGAATATACAGTGGACAAAAACCCCACTTTATTTCAGTATTTCTTCATCAAGCTGTGTCAAAGTGATTGCCCAGGCATCACGGTTGTTTCACTTGAAATGCAGACCAATGCAGGGTCATAGGGTATTTTTCTGACCACCTGCTATGGACAGCCTGAAGGACCTCCTGGGTATGGCTCACAGAACAGAAAAACTGCACTAGAGGGGCTCTGTTTCCTGGGGCTTTCAGTAAATATGTTTTAGTCTGATTTTGGCTGCCTTCCTTCGTTTTTCAGGAAAAGTTCGTTGAAGCTTTTTTGTCATTTTGGGTAAAACAAAGAACTATTTTTCAGTGTACCTTTCTCATTCAACAGCAACTTACCAGTGACTTTTGGATTCAAAACCTGTAGGATTCTCCAAATGGAACAGAAAAGCAATTACAGTGTGTAATGTGATGGACCACCACACCAAAGGGCTCAAACCAAAGTAAACTATTACACATTCTCTCTAGTCAAACATTTGTCTATACACAAATAGTGAAAAACAGACATTTTGCTCTCTTCCAGGCTTGACTGGTTTTGAGCTCATCTGTTGCCTCTATGTCTTGCATCATGAAAGTAGCATAACTCCATAGTATTAGTTTTAATATCATTTGGAATTATTTCATGGTCTTGGAATATAGAATATATTTTTGACTAGTTATTACTGAACTAAGCAAAACTCTTCTTTTTAATGTAACTTTCTGTCAGAAAGAAACATTAGATGACATCCACCAGACTTACTGCAGCTTCATGTCTACAGTTACAGCATCTCTGCTTGGCACGTGGAGGATTTATTTCTGGACAGGCTAATCCCAGTTAGATGGGGACAGACACAGCTGGAAAGCCAAAACCTTGACATAGATACGTGTGCTGGGAACTCTTTAGGTTATATTTTCTGCACTGGGAACCTCCCAGCATCTCCTTCAAAGAGAACAGGCAGAGGGGGATCCTACGTGGACAGAGCCACTGGAATTTGTCACTATGGCACATGAGAGGGTTTCAGAGGTTGTTATTTTGTCTGGAGGCCATTCAATAACAGAGTCATCCGAAACATCCTTCCACTGACTCTCTTTTTATTATTAGTTCCCTGCCAAAACGTGCCAAGAATTTAGCATGCCCTAAATCCTTGCTGGCTGATACAGCAAGAATCCCACAAAAGTCTCTAAGATTAGTAATTCTACTTTATGCAACAGCTGAATACCCCTGCTATAAAATTTCCCTTTGAGACAAAAATAATTTCCATTTTCCAAGTCTATTGTGTTTAACATCAGAACTGTTGCTTCAGTAACAATCATACATATATTAGTAAGCATGCCCCGAACTTTTTTACATTTTATACTTTATATCACAGCTTAAGATAAACTGTTTGGTCATGCAAGGTACCAGCCTCTTCTGAGAAGTGTGACTGAAACAGAGACAAATGGTTAAATCATGGTGGTTTCCACACAGAGTGTGCACTGCCAGAGCTTACCCAGAGGAGCACTTGCCAGCAGCTTTTAAAGGCCAGTTACAAACAAGAGAAATGGGTCTCTTGCCCTTGCAGAAAAAGGGAAAATTGTATCAAAGATAATGTGTGGAGGGCTGATAAATATTTAGAATAAAAATATTTAAAATGTAAATGATTAGACAGAATATATTTCAACAAGAAATGCTAAACTAATAAGTCATTCTGACAGCTCAAACAGAAAATAAGCTGTAACAACAAGAACACTTCATATGTCATGTGGAAAGGCTCCTCATGCCTCGTGTAACATTTCTGTCTAAACATTTATGCAGAAACAATAATATCTGTGTTCAAAGTTGAAGGAGCTCCATTTCCAGTGGAGACCAACACTACAGTGAAGTCACTTTCAGACAGGATGCTGACATTTTTTCTCAAATTACTCATATTAGTTTTAGTTCTTAACAGGAACACCATGCATAAATTACAAGTATGAAGTTTCCTAATTCACCTTGCTTGGAAGAGCCACACACTGAAACACAATCACTGTCGAAATTAAATCAATAAAAAAGGATGTAGAAGATCTTTCTATTTCTAGTCTGACTCTTACAGGAAGTTCTTAGGAAGCTCTTGTAGTTTTGTACACTCTTGAAGCTTTTGTAGTTTTAACCTGTTTGGCTTCCTCTTGCACAGAGCCGTGTCAGTGGCTGGGACACTCCTCTGTCACTAGAGGACACAAGAAAAGAGACTGACACCTGCTAGGTTGAGCAGAAAGAGGAAAAAGAGGGAAACTTTATTTACATTTCTCGTACTTTATAGGTTTCTCAATTCCACAAGAGATTGGAGGAGATGTCACTTCCTCCTCAATCCCACTGGAGAAAAAGGATGCTCATCAAACTTTCTCTTATTACAAAAGGAATGAAAAACAGAAAAGACAATTAAGTAAACATTGGCTATTATTTACATGAAAGTGTGTGAAAATTCTCTGACTCCAAGGTTAGAATAGAAGGCTTTAGCAAAAAACAGGACAACACACCTCTTCCCTAACATCATCACACAACATCTGGCACCACGGCAAGGAGCACCAGCAACCCTCAAAACACCAGGATCAAATCTCCCACACGGCCACCAGCTGTGTCCTCTGTGGAAGAGGCTTGGGGAATTCTGCCCTGCAACTCCTGGTTTGTAGGATGTGCACTGGTCAGAAAAAAACCCTGGTAATTTATGCAAATAAAAAGATAAGAAGGCTGGCAACATTCAGATCCAAAGCGCTATCATTCCTATTCCAAAATGTTTTCAAACATTTCTTGGACTCCATGCCTTCAAACCGAGGTGCTATCAAAAGACTGAATGACGACTAATATTTAAACACGGACATTGAACTGCTCCAATTGACTAAAAAAAGAGACATGAAACTGAGGAAAAGGGAGAAAGGTTGTAGGGAAAATACTCCTACTAAGCACAGAGAGAATCAAATAATGAATATGGACACACAAAACATCTCTAAGAAGTGAAGCAATGTAGGGGAGCAAAGCCTTTTAAAATATTAAATGCATTACAGCAATTTCTGCATTGTCAGATCAGCTGAGGAAAACAAAAAGAGGAAAATGGCCTGGTATAATTTATTAAAATAATTATGCAAGTTATGGCTGGGCACTGTGAGGAGCCTTAACTTCACAAGTGGCACGTATGATTGCCAGGGTTCAGGCCTTTCTGGCAGGGAAATAACTTGCCTGCTTCTATTATGATAAGCTGGAAAATGTTCCCTGCAATGTTAAGAACTGTGAAAATGGCTTTTTAGATCAGACAGACAGTACACCTCCCCCTCAGTACAATTTATTTAATTTTTCTTTTGCCACAGAAAGCACTCGGTAACAACCACTGCATATTAAATATTTCTTCTGAATTCATTCTTTTATCCGTTTATAAAGTGATGACAAGCTTTCATCTGCTGCTGCTCAACACTGAAAAAGTTAGCTGCATTTGTGTATGAAAAAATGAAATTACAGAACTCCATTACAAAGGACCTAAAAGAAAAAGGTGACAAAGTATTTCAAGACAAATTGCTCCAGTCAAAATGTATTGAAATAACAATCTATTACTCAGCTAACAGCCAACAATAAAAAACACACTTATCAATCATGATCTGAACTTTTAGATGACACATTTAGATGAAGGTGTGATTCTTTCGACAACTGAGTTCTGGATTTTCATGTGTCCTTTATTCTCTACCTTTCAAGGAATTATTTTTTCTTTCCACAGTTTCTAAAAGTGAAATAATGCATAGAGTAATGGAACTCAATGCACAGCCCAACAAGATGCAGGAAAATAGTGCCTTATACACTCAGCCAAAACACACTCCACTAATTCTGCCACACATTCCAGAAAATATCCACTTCACTGTCCTTGGGTAATTTGGAAAACATTTCTCAGCAGAACAGCGTTTTTGTTAAAAAGCTGCCAAGAAAACCTCGGGAGCAGTAGTTTTACAGTGTGATGAGAGCTCTCAGCTCCAGGGAAATGGAGGAGAGCTGATGACATTAGAACCTCGCAGCGCTATAATCTCAAAATGCTTGGGCATGCCAAACACCTTGATGCATCCTTTATCCATTTCCTGTATTATAAACCAATTACATTCTTTCATGTGTTATTTATTTAGAGCAATAACGATGCATTCTTGCCAGCATGGCTTTTTGCAAGGTAGGGGAGTGATTGGCCTGTATTTTTGTTTTTACTCAAACAGACACCTGTAATCTGAACTCATCTCTGCAGTTCTCAGTGCTGGAACTCTTTCGGGTTCCAATAAGACATCTCACAGGGCATAAAAGCACTCAGTCTGAGAAGGAACAACGAAAAGTGAGAGTATACGAAATACATTGAAAATTTCAGCACCCACAGTAACACTTTCTGTTATTCCAAAGCTTAACAGCCAGCTGGGGTCCATGTCCTGCACACAACACAGATATCCATCCATTTGTATTGTACATAGCATATAACAAAGATACTATTTAAAAGCCATGCCCTTCCCATTAGTTAAAAAAAAAAAAGCAGCAGAGACTCATTAAATAACTGAAATTGCCGTGTTTGCCATCATTCCCATCCCACTTCTCGCCAAACACATACTCTGATTTGGAAAAAGAGGTAGTTTCTTAGATAAGGTTCATGCAGACCTCTCTGATTCACCAGTGAGGTATCAGATCTTTTATGGGTTAATTTACACTTCTGATCCCATGAAAAACAAAATCTAGTATTTTAAGAGACTATTACTCTGAATGAAAAATGATTATATTCTTGCCCTATGAGTTAAAGAATTTAATCAGAATTGAATGCAGAATAATCAACCTTAGCTGTGTAAAGTTTTACCTCCTGCAATATATGGATGCCTCCCAAACAGTATTACTCATAAAAAGAGTAAGATCAAAAAACTGCTTTTATTGCTTCACAGGCACAAGTCAATTATTAGGCAGTTCAAAGCTATGAGAGAACCCGACCTGGAAAAGGTTTTCTGTGCCTGAAAGCTTTTCTATTTTTTTCAGCTACATCAGTTGGCCTAATAAAAGATATTATCTCTTCCCACAAATCTTGTCTCAGTTATCTCTTCAGGCCACCACATCTATAACAACAATGTTAGGGAGAAACAAACATTCCTAAGCCCTGCTGAAATAAAAGGACTACCTAAAACTAAAAGTGATCCTTCCTAATTAACATCCTGCATCACAGTACATATCACAAAATGCACGTGAACCCAGAAATCAGGGGACGGGACACAGTGAAGCAGGGAGTAAAGAGGAATCCATCTTGCCAAGGACACTCACTTCTCCATTCATCCGTGGCCCTCCTCATTTGTGAAGATCTTTCATAACACATTACTAAAATGGTCTGGCACGTTCCCAAACTGCCTCGGTGGGTGCCAGCCACAGGAGCTGCGGCCTGTCATGCACAGTGCGAGAAACAGCAACATGAGTAGGATTCTGCCTTTATCCTCTTTTCTACAGTTGAATTAAGCATTTGAAGAATTATTGAGAAATCTACTTATGCTGAAAACTGAACCAAAAGCCTTTGCCATGGTAAAGTGATTAGAAGGCTGAGCAAAAAGTAACCAACCATTCATCTGCCATTCATACAATGAAGTTCCCACACACAACACACAGAATCTCATTCAAAAATCCAAATTTTTAAGAAACGTTCACTAAAGGCCCAAAAATACAATTTAGAAAAAGAAATTCAAACATATACTGCTTCCTATTTTGCCTTTAGGTTTAAAGTACCTTGGAAGAAAAATGGAATCTCCAGAACATGCCATGAGATACAAATAATGAGCAACAACCAGATGCAGAGTGAAGAGAATAAGAGGGGACATAATGAGGCACAGGATGGTTATGGAGATCTTTTGAAGGGATTGCTGATATATGCATGTGCTTGTGGCCAGAAAAAATAATGGCATTATATATTTTTAGTAAGTTAATGTATATTCAAGTTCACTCCCCATACAAAAACCAGAGCCTATACAAATTATATTAAATTGGTCAAAGTCTATGTATAGTAGTTATATAAATTATGCAAATAATTATTGAAATTATTTCTCCTATACTGAGTGGTATTTTACTATCAATTTTGCTTGGAGTATCCTGGTGTAATTCAGATTTCCAGCAATGAAAATGAGAAAAGGCTTTGAGCAGGTCCTTAATGTCATATCCAAGCTCCTTATTCTGCCACACGTTTGGAGAACACCGGATTATTTGCGGCCAAACTTCCTCCTTTGTGGGAAGTCTGCTGAAAGCAAATGAGTTACAGTAGGAGGGGGCCATCTCTGCTTTATGCCATCAGGATTCCAAGCAGCATTTCTTGTTCTCCAAAATGCCAGATTAACATTCACACAACCAACTCCTATTCCTCATCCCCTTTTTATGAGCTGTAAAACACGTGACCTTGCTGGGACTGCAGTGCAAAGAGAATGCAATCAGTATCTAATGTGCTGATCACCAAACAATAAAAAAGATGTATTTCTTTCTTATCTTTGTATTGCAAGATGTTCAGCACCCCGTTAGTAAAGCCTGTGAGGGAGTTAATAAGATTAAATTAGGAGCAGCATGACTACTGCCAAAGGCAAAGCACAGATGCTGGATGAAACTTCCATCCATTTTGCAATTTATGTGCTAAATTAATTAATAATGTTAATGGTATCAATAACATTATGGTGAAATCCAACTCTCTCTAAAACTCCATCATCATTCACCTCAAATGTTCCCCCTTTGCCTTTCCAGTCTGACTCCACAGTGTTCTCCAGCATAGGAACTGCTGCTAAATGGGATTAAACAGCAAAATATGTCACGGCCATAGCTGGGTTTCATGTAATTGGTTCCTTGGGTGTGTAAAAAGTGAAGAGAGAGCTCTGCAGGACTGAATTCTGAGCCACAGGGGGACATGAAACCACTGGATAACACTGGTCCTATTAGTGCAGAGTCTGAAAAACCACACATTATACCAATACCTGATGGCCTCTGAATATTCATAAGAATAACACTGATTAAAGACTGCAATTCTGCTGATTTCATGCCATGGCAACAAACACAGGGAGACCTCAGTCTGTGCATTGATAGCAAAGCTCAGCTCGCTTTGGGACACACACCAGAAATGCTTCACCACGCACCCGTGAAGTGGCAGCTTTTGCTCTTGGAGCTGTGGTATAGAACTGGTATTTTCCTGGTGTTAGAGTCAGTAAGTTAAGCCACATGAGTTAATGACAGATTTCATATTGATTATACCTGGGGGCAGAGAGAGGGGCACAGAATTTAACTCCACAAATGGTGAATTTTCAACACAATCCAGTAAATCTTTTCAGTTTACCTAATTTTAAACAGCAGTTAATGATACATTAACTCATGGTTCATGCAGCTAGACAGAACTGACGTGATTATTTTGTCTGACCTACTACACCTGAAACAAAGTTTATGGGTTTTCTCATTTTAAGTTGTATGATTTCTTTTTCTTCAACTGGTTCCAGAGTAAACTCTTAGAAACAACCAACTGAAGAGTCTGTAAAACTGAGATGATAAATTGCCACCCATCTGTAAACCCTATTATTTCTACCCAATTCTGGAAGCAAAAAATTTAAAAAGAGTAAATTTTGCCATTATTGATGTATAAATCTCTATATAATCTTGCACAATTTTGGCCCTTTTGGTGAAATATCTTGTTTCTGAAAACTCTGTATATAATTGCAGAGTTAATTTAAGATAGAGCTTGATGCATTTGAGCACTGAAGTTATATGACAAGGGTATAACTTTGAAAAGCATCATATTTATTTGTTTCAATCAGCACTGATTATTTCTCATGATTGATAAGAAGCACTGCATATCACTGGTAATAATTTATGGTTAGCATTAATACTTTGGGGTATGAAATATTGCCAGCCATAACAACTCTATGCTGCCAAACCAAAATAAATATAAAGGCAAGACATTTCGAGACACGTAATTTATCTGCAAGAAAAAAGGCTGTCAAGGAAGCCTAAACAAAAAAGCACCTCTAGAAAATCTGTTAGAGCCTCAACTGTTCACACATAATTTTTCAATAAGATTAATTACCTCAAGAAAAAGACATCCACTGCAGAATGTAAATTAAATCACAACCAATTAAACTCAGTTCGTATAACCAAGAGTAATGTGATACAAACCACAGCTCAGAATAAATGCAGAAACTTCTTTTTCTTCTCCTGCATCTCCAGCTGATAGACCATCATTTGGATATGCAACTCAATCAGTTTTGAATATATAATAACTTCAGATGAGTGAATTATTCAAGAAAGAATGTTCTGCATTGCCGCTTCTGAAAGCCTCACATATCACTGTCAGTTGAAATTCTACTGGTTACACTATCATGTAAAATATGTTTCTTGAGTCTTGTATGAGATGACTTACGACAAAAATTTACATGGTTTTTTTTTCTGGCTTATTCACCTGCAGCATTAAAAACCAGGAATGACTTCCCTGAAATCATTGTTACATGCCAGTGAAACTGGTCAACATCAAGCCTCAAGCATAATAGGTGCATTTTTTTTTTTTTGTATTGATACACAGGTACGTGCACATCTTTTTCAAGCATATGCTCACACTCATATTCAGTGTGATCAGAATTTGGACTTCATGAGTAGCTGGGGATTTATAGGAACTTCTGTTCTCCTGAACTGCTTTGCAGGCAGCTTCACAGTGTGCATGTGTATTTTGATCTGGACAGGCATAAGGGGAAACAAAAGATATAAATTCTGACAGCACAACCAGAACTTTATCTCCTTGGAAATATGAGACTGGTGAGGGTGCTTGCCCCTGGTCAATGCAGCTGAGAATCCAAATCTGTCTTAAAAAATATGAAGTACTTTAATGTGCTTCATACTTTAGACAGTCTGATCTCTTTACAGGGTCTTATGAATTACTCATATCCCATACAAAACACATCCTCTATAGGGAATTTGGATTGAGTATCCCCACACATACTGAAAATTGTTAACTGAGAACAAAATGTATTTTAAAATGCTGATTTTTATAGGTAAAGCTGCATCAAGTCTCCTCAGAGTGTTATGAGATGGTTTAATTGCTCTTTGAGATATTGTGGAAGAAACAAGGAAGTCAAGACCTGTTTTTATTTTCAGTCTTTCCATGGTGAGTCACATATTGTATTTACTCAAACAGATTGCTAAAGAGAAGATTGCCAAATGCAGAAAAAACACCACCTTGTTTTGAAGAGATACACTTCTACATGTTGTGATATTTACAAAAATATGCATAAACTGATTCATGTGAAATATGATGCAAAAAAAAAATTGTTAAAAAAGCTATTGAGAAAATATTTTCCAAATTAACATTCCATATAAATGAAATGTCCAGGTTCTGAGCAAAAAACTAAACAGAACTGAAGATGCCCTGGAATGAAGAGGATACAAAAGGAAATCAAAGCATGTGATGAGTCAATTTTGAAGTGAAGACTATAGTCTCACTATCTTTTTTTCCTCTCCAGACAATCTGACTCAGTCAGGCAGCAGTTAGGAAGCAGATACCGGATGCTCTTCTGCTGTTTGCTTACAAATTGCATGAGGAGATGAAAAGACCCTGTGGAGCTGGAGAAAGGAGAAGCAATGAGATAAATGGCCTGTGGGCCTGAAGAAATGCAGAGGGAAAATGGAGAAGAAAACTGGGCTGAGGGAGGCAGATGGTTACACCAGCAAGCATGTAAGATAAAAGACAGAAGACGAAAAGACAGGGCCAAAAATAACAGGATGGGAAAAAAAGAGACATAATAAAAAGAAGTAACAAATCCAGAACAAAACAGAGCTGAGACCCTTAAAGGGCTGGAAATGAAGAGGATCAGATCAAAGGAGAAGAGGCAGCAGGGAGGGAAGGCAGTGAGCAGAGCTGCAGTGTGTGGGCATGGTGGCTGGAACACACAGGCCCAGGGAAGTGAGGAATGAATTCAGGCAGAACAGACTGGCAGCTCGAGCCTTTCTCTTTTGGAGGATCGAAGACATGAATGAAAAACAGTTTTCTAAGGAATCTGATGGCTCAGTAGCTGAGTACATGGACTACCTGCCTTTCACTGCCTTGGTTACCATCATCATTAATTGCTTGGTGTGGATACGACACACGGAAAAGCAGGAATGCAGTGGGTGTTTCTCATGATAAGTCCTCTCTTCTCTGCTGGTCTCCCACAGTGACATCAAAACACCTTTAATGGTAACTCTGGGTGTTGGAGAGTCCAGGGACTGCTACTGGGAGGTTTTTTTTAGTAGTCTTGAATTCCTTATGTAGCCTTTTATAGAGTTTTCATGATAAAATGACTGTTTCTCTTTATCTGGCTGTAGGTTGAGATATGAACAGTTTTTGCAATTACTTTCAAAATCCATGTATTTAAAATGCTCTTATACTGCAATCAAGACTTTATGATTCCAGGCAACCAACATGGCCAGGACTCCATCCCTCCAAGACATTCCCCAGAAACCCTGTTTAAACTCTTCAAATAATTTGAACACCACAGTTTAGATTTCTCCCTTTCTTACATCAGTTCTGTACCGTAGTGTGAACTCCAGTATCTTCACGTTTTAAATGCAGCATGAAAAGAAAATCTTTTCCCTAGGAGTAAGTTCAGCAAGTATCACTACAGCTAAATTTCACCTTTAAGCTTCCTTTTTGGTCATGCCCTATTCATCTCCCACATCTCCATGATTTCTTTGGTGCTGCTGGCCCTGCTAGCAGGCTTACACTGTTCCCCTTCTGTTCCACTACCCTGTTACAAAACTGAGCAAAATATCACCTCCAGGTGCAGCTCCCAACAATTGAGCTCACAGCCAGTTATCCCCTTCTGCACTTCCCATTAGCAAGCCATGATGCTGCTTGCAGCCAACTGGGTCTACCTTCACTAATTTTCTCATATTGTGCCATATTTCTGTGCTGGTCTCTGCTGTGGCCGTTTTCTGATGTAACAGCCCCTTTGATGGGGGTATCATGAAGTAGACTCCTGTAGCAAGTAAAAGACCTCTTCATGATGGAGTGATTAAAAGGTCATGATGAGAGAGCTATTCATTTAGTACACAGGAGTACTTCATGGTGATCTCAAAGAACCTGTAACAAAGTGACGGATACCTCACACCAAACTCGTCTCTCCAGGAAACATCTAATCTGGTGCTATATTTGCAGACAATAAATAGAATTATAAAAGCTAAATTTGTGCAGGTGGTTGACTGCCTTCACTGGAACATTAATTTATTGCCTAAGACCCCAGGCTAAACCTTTCATGCTCAAATACCCAAAAAGACTTGTCCTTACTTAAAAAGAACACAAAAATTGGATAATAAAGGGGCATATCTTAATATTTCTCTAAAAAGTGGACTCAACCATTTGATCTGTTAGGTCTGTCACACTACCAGTGTTCCTCATAGCCTGAGATGGAAGCTTGGTTTAAAGAGTGATGTGCAACAAAGACAGCTTAAAACATTTCTCTGGGACAGTTACATAAAGGTCTAGTCTTTACCACCTACTTCAAGGTATTTCAACTCTATGTATGTATTTTAAAAGATCTTTCTTTCATTCTATCTGTACCAAAGTAACTGCTAACTCTCATTTACTGAAATTCACTTATCCAAAGCTCCTTTCAGCACTGTTGAGAGATGCCAGTGCCAGCAGATTTATCTGCTCTCCTGACTGTCCTGTTGGCCTAGTCAGAGAAGAGGCACTCAAACAACATTTTGGTGATCAAGGAGCCAGGAATGGGGCCAATGCCTCTTCTGTGAGAAAGATGGGATGGTTTCCTCATGCATAATGCAGATGGGAGATACCCCTGCCACACAGTGGGCTATGAGAAAAGGACTGTGAGACAGGATGGTTAAAATAGTTGAAAAACACACAGTCTGTTTCTGTCTTTGGACATTTGCTCTGGGATAAAGTTTTCAGCCACAGGATTATGTATTACTTCTTAAAAGTGAAACAGTGCCAACCATTCCCACTGACACCCACTTGCATGGAGGGTTCAATTTTGCTGTACAGTGGTGTCTCAAGTGAATGAAAACTCTGCCCTAGCATTTCTGAAGCAATGACCTGGGTCAGGCGGACCCTTCCCCTTCAGAGTAAGTAATTTTATATTACTAGAAAGGCACAGGCTTCCCATGAAGGTACCTGTCCCTGCTTTAATGAGAAGCAGCAACTCCAGATCCCAGTGATGAGGGAGCTAGCTTGATACTTCACTGCCTTATTTCTCTGTTTTGTAGGGGAAAGTGACTCAGAGAGTGGAGGTGGTGAAGGGGGTGCTTTCCATTTTATTTTTTTTTTTAAATCTATGTTCATCCTTCTCCTTTGCAGAATGTTCTTACAAAAAAAATTTGTTCTATTTTAAAAATATTTGACTACCACTTTTGTTCTTGATGTTGAATATTTCCCAGAGAACTGCTCTGATTGTACAGTCCACTTGTTGAATTGCACCAGATATTAGTTCTTATTAAAGAATGGCAAAACTGTTCCAGCTTCACTCAATCAAGTAAAGGACTCAGCTGGATTTTGTTCTTTTAACACCACTGTGTGGGCTACAAGTCAATTTTCAAAACCTCCTGGCAGAGCACTTGCACATTTCCACAGCTTCTATTGTGACCCCAAAATGCCTGTGAGAAAGCTAGTGATTTCAGGGAAATACAAAAAAATTGTCAGATAAACAAACCAGCTCTTTCTGTGATTTATTACACGGAAAATTCATTTTGCAATGTTTTTCTGGTCAGCAGGCTTAATTTCAAATATATTTATCATTGTACCTCCTGAGTTGAACATGGTTATGAATGTGATCTTCAGAAGGACGTTTTGCTTTTTTAAGACTCTGCCCCAGTGAATAAAACTATTTTTTTCAAAAAAAAGCTCTGCCGATGAACTTCATGAAAGGAAAAGACTCTTGACAGAAGAAATAATCTGTTAGGAAAATCTAGGTATTGACAAAAACAGATTACTGCCTAATCCTGTTGACCACTCCCACCTTTGATGTGGATGTATGCAAAAAGAGGTGGCTAGGAAAATACATCTATGATGAAAACCTTTTTATTGACCTTTGTATTTATTGTTTAGTTCATTAATGTGTGATTTGTATCCAGAAACAACTGAGTAGTCAATTTAAATATGCACTACTATGTATTTGATATATATGCTCACATTATGTTATGAATATATATATATTTTTTAAAGCAAAAATCAAACTGCAGATGTTATTTTTGCTATGGAACTCTAAAGAATTCTTTGTTCATGAAGATAAACTAAGTAGTTAACAGCCCATGGGGGTAGGTTGTAACTTCAGCTGATTATTCTGAGCTGTAGCTCTCTTGCAGGGACAGCAATAACACCAAAGTTCTCTTGTGGCCATATTTGACATAATTTTAGTGCTTTCTCTGCATAAAACATATGTGGGGAATAGAATCCTGAAGTGTCGAAAGATGGATGCATTTCGGTGTCAGATGAAGTCAAGGAGATCCCGGGAAGTCAATGAGATGCACACCTCCAGCAGGATTCCCAAAGACCATCTCTGCTGCTGCATCCTCAGGCATTCAAACACCTCCAGAAATGTGACACACAAGACCACAGGAATTGTTATCGTTGCCCCTTCCACATGCACTAAGGCCATTCTAATCAAAACAACGAAATTCAAGAGATTTTACATCAAATATCTGATATGAGGTGCTTATATTCCTCTCACATACTCAAGGGGGGAGCGAATTCCATAGTATAACCACTTATTTGATATTTAATTCATCTTCTTTACAATTCAGTGTGCAGAATTACATGATTGAACCTAAAATGTATATGTACAGAATGAATAAAAACAGAAAAATTCTTTTTTTAAATTTAAATAGTGGGGCTTATAAAATTGTTTAAGCACCTTTAAAATGAGGAACTACCTAGTAAAATTCATATTTGTATCCTTTTAAAAAGAATAATGACTTGAATCAAACTGAGCTGTTTAGATTTTTAACTAAGCAGTGGCTATTTGATTATAATTATTCTTAGTTGCTGCAATGATTTCTAACCTCTGTTCACTACTGCACAATGCCCACTTTGAACATCTAAATCCTCTTCTAAGGGGAGCGTGTCTTCTGTTTTCTTCAGGTTTTTTTTTGTGGTTTTTTTGTTTGTTTGTTTTTTTAATGTGGTTTATTTGTCACAAGAGATGCACAACAGGTCACATTTTCAAGAGGGAGAACAGCCCTTTGATCTGTATACTGACCATCAAGTTCCCCAAAAGCTCCTCTTCCCTTACAGAAATTCATCATCAATTTAGCAAAGTCACTACAGAATCTCTGCTACCAATAATGGTGCTTTAATTTGAATAACTCTTACTCAACACCCTTTAATTAAATTTTACTTGTAAGAATTAAAAATTCAATAAGGAAGCTAAGATTATAAAAAAAAAAAATTACACAGGATCTTGTATATTGATCCAGGACTCTTTCAAGGATAAGAACCCTGTGTTAGATTATGCAAGCAGCAAAGCTCTGTAGATGTTGAGGAGGGATAGGATTTATATTAAATCCACCCTCTCACAGGGTGCTAGTGTAGTCTACACTTGGTTCTGTGCCCAAGACTGACTGGTGTAACTCATTCAGCACTTCCTCAAGATCTGGATCTTCCCTGATTCAAATCAGTAACAAAATTTCGTGGTGCTCAGTGGTACAGAGCACAGATATCCTCACAAACACTAAGAGCCATGTCAGGCATCTCTTTCACACACAGGTTTCCATTAAACAAATAAATGTTTCAGAAGAGTCTGTGGAGTGACCTTAGCTATGCAGCATTCCCATTCCATATTAAATGAACACAGACATAAATGGATTACATGGGAATGACATTAAATGTGACCCCAACAGTTAGTACTTGTTATAAAGCTGATCACTCTCTTCTCTTTTTCAGTATTATGAGTGATCATCAGTAAGAGCAATGGACCCCACAAGCACAGGACAACCAAGGTAATACAGGACACAGCCAGACCTCTGGAGCCTGCTAATGGTTTATAGGTGGGTGCAAGTTACATGATTAATTGCATATTCATTTAGTGGGTTAGGAATTTATAAGGGTCTATTAAGAACTTATTAGATATCACTTCTTTTTTCTCATATATATATTTTTTTTGTTCCAATTAGGTCAGTGGTACCTGACAGCTAAGGCATGTGTAACTAAATGCTACTGAGCTCTTCCTCTTAGCAGACACTTCTCTATCAGTACTTCAGAAGTAAAGTTAATCAGGCACCTAATGATCTGCTTTGGTCGAAGAAATTTTAACTCTCCCACCATCCATTCCCATTACTAACTGATAGAGCCTCCCACAGAAGACTGCTCTCTTTACACATGCACGGCTCTGCTGGAGCTGATCTAACTGGACTCAAACCCGGGTCCTACCACTGCTTCTGTCCAGGAGAACTCACATTTTCCATTACTCCCAATCAGGCCCTTTTAAAGCTCCATTTGCATTTCTGGCACAGCTCCTGGCTGCATGAATCTCCACTAGACCATCATTAGCTGTAGCATGGAACACTAAAATTCACAGAACTTCGGGAGCAGTTCCTCGGCTGGTGACTGCAGCTCTGCAACACGAAGATGAGATAAAGACACTGCAATGCTTTGTACAGCAAGGCTGTATCCAGCAAGGTTATCTGTTCTGTTCCATGCTGATAATAGCACATTTAATTCTTTAACACCTTCTCGAAGGGTTTTATCACCCAGCAAAGAGGTGCATTATATTCCATAAACACATTGTGGGAAATAAAGTGGTTCGAGAGTAGACTGCTCTGTGCACAGTGTCTTAGCAGTAAGTTACAAGTTACCTTTAACTTTCTAACACGGACAAATTATTCCATTTCTAATTAAAATGAGTATGCAATTAATTCTGAGTATTAAATAGCTGTGTGTAAACTGTCAAAACACCCTTTTTTGAAAAAAAAACAAAAAAAACAAAAAACCGAAAACAAAAGCCTGAAACTTGACATTCTTGAGTGGACTTTTCACATGCAACTTCATTTTAAATATTTTCGAGTAATAAAAAATTAGAGCCAGCTAAAACCAAGTTGTAATTCTATATTCCAACAATATAGCAAATTATGTATGTTATTTTCCAGTAAGAAAGACACCAAAAATTTAGTAACTTTCATTACAGAATATTAGCTTTAAATTAAATTTTCAACTTAGATCTGAAGGTAAATAGTTCTTACTTCATTATCTTCTAAATTACTTCTTTGGGCAAATTTTTATTCCTCTATTTACCTGATTTTACCAATCATCTGGTTTTCTTCCACACTGTATCAGATTTGGCTTAATATGTATTTCTAGAACACCCTAATGCAAGAAGAGAGCTCAGTGTAATAAAGAAACAGGAATTTTTCCACCCTGCCTGGTAATGCAAGAGGTCTTATCAGCATTCCAGTCATACCTAATGCAACCTAAACAGGTTTTGCAATCAATAGGAAAAGGGAATTTGTTAAGTCTCAAAGATGTGCGTAAATAGACTTTCTCTGTTATTGGATTATCCCCTGCACTGAAGCAGACTGAGCTGGGGACTGCAATACTAAGCAGTGTGGGATTTAGTATCCAAAATATCAATGCCTGATGGAAAAATGGGAGAAAAATCTGACTGAGAAGCAGCCATAGTCTCATCTCAAAACAGAGCGAGCTGCCACTACAGCACAGAGAAGGAACTGCTTCAATCAGGTTGCAAAAGCATCCAAATGAGGAAACACTAAAAACTGCCTAAAAAAATTACTTTGTCTTTTAACTATTTTATGATTTAGAAATGCTTCTCTTCATTCCAACCAAAGTCTCTGGCTACAAATTAGTCTATCTAATCCTAATCTCCCACCATAAAATCATATAAAAGAAAAATGTGTATCATCTCACTGTACACAGGAATCTGCTACATATTTGAAGACTTGTATCCCCAGCCTTCCCTTGCTGAGGCTAAGGAAACCCAATTCTTTCTTGACTTAGATAATCTTTTCAAGACTTCGCACGTCCTACAGAAAACACATGCTTAAACACTAAAGTGTGATACTTCATTTTTTTTTTTCCTAAAGAGTAGGACATTACTTTTGTGTTCAGTTTGTTCCCTGACCCATATCCCCATGCATTTTTATACAGTACTACTGACTATAATACCCTGCCTATTATGTATTTGTTTGCTAGGTTTATTCCCTAGGAAGTGTAAGAGCTTGCAATTGTATCTATTGAATTGAAACCTGCACATACAAATCACTTCTTCAATTTTTTCAGATAGCTTTCCATTCTAATTTTGTTCCTGAGGCCGCTGGTAACCCACTCTGATATTATCTGGTAACTTAAATAAATGTATTCCCTGTTCTATTATCCAAATTATCAAAATGCTGAATATTACTGGTCTCTGGCCAGAGCCCTATGAGATACAAACCCATCTTTTTGGACAGTGAACCATTTATTTGCCAGCATTCACTCCAAGCACAGAACTGCAATCTGCCTTTAATTATGGTGCTCCCATTTAGACCACGTTTCCTCATCTCCCTGGTGACAACACCAGGCCACTCACTCCTTATCTACTCACCAGGCTTTCTCTACAATTGCAGAAAAATGAAACTGATTTGTTATGATTTGAACTTCACAGATGGATCTTGGCAGTTACCTACTCTTTTTTAAATTCTAGGTATTTTCAAGCATTTTAACTCCTCTCAAAAAAATCAATCTGACTCCACTTCTCCACCAGAATTCCTAAGAAACTCCTATTTTCTCTCTTCTGGGGGAAAACCATCCTGTCCTTTTCAGTTTTAAGGTTCTTGTCTCTCTCCCATATGTCTTCAGAGATTAAAAATCGTCATCATTACTTTACCTTAGGTACTTCCCTACAGCAATTTTTATCAGGACCAGGAGGGCAATTCTAATCTTTTCTTTCCCTATCTTAATCTAAGCATTTGTCAGGTTAACCAGGTCACAGCTAACCCTGCTTTTCAACACTGGGGCAGAAGAGACAACACTTTAACCTTCACTGCTACAAGCAGTTCCTCCTCTCTCCAGCAGACAGACTGACTTGTCCCTCATTTTTATTTTCCTTTTTCTTGAACCACTTTCTCAGGACGCTTTACCTTCACTCAGCCATGCCTATGTGAATGCAGGATGCCTTTCTCAGAATCATTTTTAAGAGCCAGATGGAAACAGAACTTGGGTTTGTAAAGTGGATCATAGGCACTCCAACCCAATACTGCAGCCCTGGGGGAAAAAGAATCACTGGTAGAATTTTTTCTACTGACTACTCCTCGAGGTGTCCTTTCAGCATTAAAATTCCTCACACATAGAAAAGACCAAAAAAAAAAAAAAATCACAGTTTTGAAACAGGTGTTAAATTGCTCTGCTATCACACATAAAATGCATCTGATATGCCCAGCAGCTGAACTCGGCTCTGCTGAGCATCCTCAGACCAGCACTCCCTGCACCCACCCGTGCCATGCCCCAGCAGCCACTGCTGCCCTTCCAAATGCTGCTCCAGAAGGCACAGCCCTGGGGCCAAGGGAGGTTTTCTCCCCTCCTCTGTCCCTGCCCACTGACAACGACTAAATCCTTCGAGAGTCCTTACCAGAGAGGAAAGTAGTTTGTTCTTGAAGAGGTATTTTTTGGCGTGATGAATAACAGAGTGTTGTATCTCACTGTTAATCAAACACATGCAACTTTAATAGGTTGATGCTTTGTGCAGCTCTGACCCTCACAGCTCCGCTTTTCAAGGTTTTTTCCTTCTGATTTTGAAGTGTGGCAAGTAATGGGAAAAAAAAAACCTCACGGACCTTTTTGGATAGAGATAGTCTGTCTTGTATAAAATGTAATGAAGTCAGATTTAAATACATATAACCTTGGGGTTATACAGTCTGAGTTCTTCTAAATGTGCTGTGCTCTGATAATACCTGACATTTAGAGAAGTATATCCCACAGTTATGCAATAAAGTTGATAACTTTCCAGAATTAAATCCACTCGAAGTGTGAATTCTGTAGAAAGGGCTGAAAGGAAAGTCGAGAAAATAATCTAATAGCAGGATAAAGTCTATGGATTTGCCCATATTTGATTCTTTTTTTATACTGAGACAAGAAAAAATCTGCATCTGATTTCATATTAAAAAAGCGTCCAAAGTTAAAATGAAAAGTAGAGCAGGTATGTTGGCTACTTCCTCTTCATTATGAGGAACAACCTCATTTCAAATACACATAAATATTTTACAGAGGTGTAGAAGTTGCTTAATAGAATATTTGCCTGCAGCTACAGTTTGCTGGTACCTTTTGAAACACTGCTTTACACGCTCAGGACTGGCAGACCTTGAACCGTAGATATTTTCATTGGCCTTTTTTTCAGTACAGGGGCCTTCCAGCAAAATGCACGGAATTTGCTTTTGCTGATTACTGAAGAAAAGCAGTTCTGCCAGTTCTGAGAACAAACCTAGAAAACTCTTATTGCAGCAGAGGAGGAGAACAGCCTGTGGCACAGCAGCAAGAGACTTCTGAAAGCACCAGCAGCAGCTCTGGCTCCTTGGGTTACCTCAATCCCCGTTAAAAGCCTGCACACGTCTGCGAGCCTGTGGCTCTGAGCCTCACAAAATGAGATTCCAAATTTGCCTGGGCTCGAGTGAGAAACGCATCCATGCTTTTCCCACAGAGGAAAAAAGGAATTGTGTTTATCAATCTCTTCTCAGGGAAAGGATAATGTGGAGAGAGGAGAGCTCCCTACACACGTGTGTGTGTACACTCATCTGTGTCGGTAAGGACACAATAAAGGAAACTCTCACACCTGCTCGGTTTAGCAGAAAGAGGAAAAAAGGACTTTATTTACATTTCTCATACTTTATAGGGTTCTCAACTCCACAAGAGATTGGAGGACATGTCACTTCCTCTTCAATCCCACTGGAGAAAAAGGATGCTCATCAACCTTTCTCTTATCACAAAAGGAAGGAAAAACAGAAAAGACGGTTAAATAAACATCGGCTATTGTTCACATGAAAGTGTGTGAAATCTGACTCCAAATATGTAAATTATCAGAAGTCTAAGAAAAACCAGGTCGACACTCATCAGATGTTCTGCAATCCTTCACTGGGTACAATCTGCTACACACTGGTGAGACTGCTTTCACTGCAGTGATTTCATTTCTTTTTAAAAGCTTCCACTGGATTTTGGGCACATCTGACAATAATGATATAAAAAGTTATAAAAAAGAAAGAAAAGTAGGAAAACTGATTGTGTGTATACGTCTATTTAATGTTCCACGTTCTAAGAGTGAAACATTAGTAAACACAGATAAATTGGAATTCAAGCTTCATCTTTGATTGGCACCACACTCACTAAACCAACCACTGTATAAAACAGTCTCTGAAAATTCCTGTTATCCTAGGAAATCAAAGAAGAAGATGTGGAATTGCCATAGGTACTCGCAGTCATACCCCATGCTGCAGAAGACAAAAGGAATATGCAAAAACCACAAATGTCATTCTGTATTTTAAAGCTTGACCATGATAACTGTGCCTGAGATGATTCTTTGCCTTTGCTGTGAAATGAAGTATCTCAAATGTAATAATGAATGTCTGTAAGAAGAGAATTACACATTTTTACCAAGAATCTACTGTCAGGCATGGCCTGACTCTTCCCTGAAGCAGGAATGGGGAAAAGCAGCAGCATATGTTACATTAAAATACTTTATTTTTTTCCTCTTCTTACTACCATTACAAAATTATTGTGCTTGCATGCATGACAGATGATTCACTTTTACTCTCAAAATTTCCCAGAATGTGTAAGGAAAACAAAAATTTTAATATCACTCATTATGTATTAAAAAATTATTTGCCTGTATTTAAAAGGTTTTTGAAAAGCATTGCTATGTTTTTGTAATTCTGTCCTCCACTTTTTAAATGCTTGTTTGATATATCTCCTGCACTAGTTTGTGGTTACTATGACACACAGTGTGGGGTTCCTGCACTGCTTCATGATTTTAAATAAATTTGAAGATGACTGAAGCATGTAGAAATTAAGCTAAATTCATAATATATTCTCATCCCACTTCAAGTAAGGGCTGGATTACTAAAACCACACCCTCCTAAAAAATGAGTATAAAATGCTACTATTCAGATCTGGCACCAGTTTTTATTTAATCTATGACAAAAGAGAATACAAACTATTAAACTCTGAAGTATTACCCCTAGAAATTTTTATGTTACATTTTTAATCAACATTTTCTATCTTCCATTTCTTCTGTTACAAGTTCAGGTTATGGCAGCCTTATTCATATTTAATAGTCTCTTAATTAACTACTAATGCTGCTTACTTAGCTGGCATTACCAGAGAATAAACACACTCCTGAAGGCATACAGAAGGGGGAAGCAGCCCTGGCCATTTACAGGACACATTTTCCCTCCCAAGTGCTTCCTTCATGAATGCAATGCTAGTTTTCTACAGAGATGTGCCCTCCTATATTCATGAAAGCCATTTGCAAGGATTTTAGTGAGAGTGTGAGTGTGATTTAAGGATTAGAGGTAATGGTAAGCTGTACAAACTGATTATTTGTGATCTCAAGACATACTACTAAGGGGATGGGAAACACAGTTCTTCACAGGCAATGAACAGAACTGGAAAAAACTATCCCGTTTCTGGTGCTTTTGAAGACTAAATAGAGCTGGGAAATCAGTTTCTGTACCAGGCATGAATACGGAGAACAGTATTACATTTTTCTATTTTTATGGCCGTAAGTGACCATTATAATCATCTGTTCTGGGCTCTTGCCAACCTCATGCTGATGACAGATATTACTCCACGCCTGACACATCACACCCATAATTTCTGTATGATTTTGAACAACCCTTTAAGAAAACCATCGAGTCACTGTCAGACTCTAGAACCCGCCCATCTTCATTCCATAGCCAGAGTTACAGCATCAATGGCTCCTGTCTTGTTTAGGTAATCCCTAAAATGAGAATATATGTTCACATCTGCTTTGAAAAATCACCCCTGGGATTTCCTTCCTTCTGAGTTAAAATCCTTTCCTCCTGATGTGATTAAGCTCTACTAATATATAAACACACGCTGCTAATTGTGAGTGAGAAGGACTTTTAAAAATTAAATTATGCCCATTTTTAATCACTCATTAACACTCTTTTTATAACACTCAAATGATATTACTAGCTGAGGAGGAAAATTGTACTTGTAGATGTCTTTATAACTTCACATTTCTGGAATGAAAGAATTGCTTCATTGGGCTGACACAATGATCTCTGTTGGAGGGGTGCAAGAATTTTAATTCTTCCTTCTTTACTCCCTGAAACAAAGCCCATGAAAGTGGGATAAGAGGCACTTTCTCCCTGCCCTAACCCTCTGACCCCAGGATCAGTACCTATATTTATCCTGAAAAGCACTCTTGGCTCACTAAAATCTGCTTGCCTGACTTCAGATTAAACAAGCAAGATCACTGTTTTTTTCTTAAATTGCTAATTATTTTTTTCCTGCTTTTAATTTAGTTCCCATTACAAGAACATTGTGAGACATCGTTGTTCTCACACTACGAGTTGGTCAACACTTCCAGTACCTTTCTTTAACTAGGTCTGGCTTTCCATCTCATTTATGTAACCTTATTTATTTTATTTATTTATTAATATTTTTTTTTTACCCCAATTCCCATTCTATTAGCTTCAGAAGAACTATTTCAGAATCACAAGGCTATTTCAGAAAACAGTGTCAAGATTGCCAGCTGAAGAAGAGAGAAAAATTAAAGTCAAATTTTGAAGCAGAAAATCAGTGTGATAAAATAGCATCCTATTAAGGTACTAAAACTTCCTGTCAAACTTACGTAGGTCTCTTGGGCTAATAACTAACTTTTAAATATGAATTTAATTTTTTTAATTTAGAACTTCAACTACTACCCTTTTAATCAACATGCAGCAGCGTAGAGGAAAATACTGAAGCTGAATTACAGATCTTGGCTGTGCCAGTGGATACAGCAACAGTTTGCTAATTGCAGATTTGCCACCTTTTATTGTAAGGACAGCAAAGAAACTGCAGGATCACCAAAACGCTCAGGTTGAAGAAGACCTCCAGGGTCACAAGCCCAGCCACTCACCCAGCACTGCCAAGCCCACGAGGAGAGGCCAATTCCCCCTCTGGGCTGGCACTGCCAGCCCTGCAGGGAGGGCAGGACCCACATCCCAGGGACTGATGCTGTCAGCAAGAACAGACCTCTGCCACAGGCATGCTAGGCATGATGATTCCCTGCTCAAGATATTCAAAAGGCTGCTTAAAGAGAAAAGTCAGCATCTCTGGGAATCTCCCAACAACTTGGGTATGACCTTTCGCAGGAGAAAAGTCAAACTTGTCTGTTCAGAGCACCAAGGGCAGGACAGACCTCAGGCTCAGACGTTGCCTGCAAAGCTGCACACTCCATTACAGCTTATTCTGAAAGAATATTTTTCCAAAACTCCTAATAAATAGCTTTCACAGAAATACTGACAAAGCCATAATTATATTGGCAATTGCAGGTGATTCTATAATAAACCATATTTCTTCCCCGGGAAGATATTAATTTACTTTTTTGAAGTGTTCATTGCTAGGCCTAATATTGGGTTTCTGAATTGTGTTCAGAGGCAATTTATCCAGGAGTAAAAATACACTCTCTCCTGAATGTACAGAACACTAATTTAAAATGATCTATTTGCCATAATATACATTCAACCCCCTACTGAAAAGTTCAGAAGCTTCTCCTCCTTCACATACAGCTCCATCAGGCTATTCTTATGCACTGGGAGCCCTGGCATACATTTCAGATGAATTGCAAGGCTTTTATTTCAATTTTTACAGCAAAAAAGTATGGGTTAGATACACGGGTTATAGTGCAGATATGCCAGTAAGTCCCAGTCTCCCACGGTGTTGATTCAAAACCACCATCCTGAGGGCAGTTTCATTTATCAGAATATCACGCAGTGCTAATGCTCAGCTGCATATGATTATTGCCAGAAATTCTGAAATTTGTAGGAAAACTAGTACCCATTTCCAAGCTCCATAGTACCCTGAAAATCAAAGCCATTTTCTTCTGTCCCTCTAGTATCTTTTAGTGTTAGAAATTGAACCCTACTCTTTTTTTGTGCATCACAGGACTTTTTTTGATTAAAAAAAAAAAAAAAATCAAACAGAACTCTTTTGGGCATTAGATATGGTCCCATCACACCACATCTACATCTGTAACTGTGTGAGGTGCTAGCCCCAAGTTTGATAACTATATTGACAAAAAATTCTATGGGAAACCAAAGAACTTAAAAGTGGGTGTGGTTACTCAGGAGTATTTCTTAAGTATTAGGATATCTTAGCTATTGAAACAGCATCCCATAATGCTGTAAAACACAGCACGTTTTGCAGATGCACATCTTATACAACACGTAAAGCCTGACACTGAGAACTTCCAGTTACAGTTCTTTTATTAGAGGGAGTTTTTTCAAACTTTCTTGCTCAGCAAAGCAACTACCAGGCACAATTTTACAGATAACACTCATTTGAATTTTCAGTAGTGTTTTGTATTTTAGTTCCTGTGCATCCAAATATTTGGTAAAGTATCTTTGCCAGTAAAAAAAAAAAAAAATTCTGTACATTCACTACATGGGTGTGTTCAGGAACAACAGTTTGCTGAGTGATATGATAACCATCTGGGAACTACATGCCATAAACAGCCTGCCCAGGAAAAGTGCACATCTCTGGCAGCAGATAAAGCTTTCTCTGATGTTAATAATTTATTGGTTAGAAAGCCCAGCAAGGAGATGTCACTGTGGCAAAAAGGACATGTGCAGGTTTCAGTAATCCATAATCATAACAGGAAAAAAATGACACGCTTTAAGTGCCTTCAATTTTAAAAGCTGAAATTCCGATATACTTTTAAAAAAGCCAATCTTTTTCATCAGCTTGTTCCCTGCTGCTGCTTCCTCACGGGGTGATTTTACTGAGCTCTCTGTGGCCATTTTGGATTCAAATTATTTTATGTAAGATGTGAACGGGGCCCACTGATTTTGAAATTTCTGGGTCATTTATTCTCCAGGCAGTCTGAGGAGAGGCCAGTACTCCTCCTCTCCACCAGTTCAGTCTGTTGCATTGCTCCTTCAAGCAGTGGTGTGTTGCCCTGGAATTCTGTAAGCCTTCTGGTTTTAACCTTGGAGTCAGATTCTTTTCACACGGATTTATGTAAATAGAGCTGATGTTTACTTAACGGTATTTTCTGTTTTTCATTCCTTTTGTGATATGACAACTTTGATGAGCACCTTTCTTCTCCAGTGAGATGGAGAAGGAAGAGACATGCTCTCCAATCCCTTGTAGAGTTGGGATGTGTATAAGAATAAGATAATGTCAATAAATCGATGTCATATCCTCCTTTCTGCTGAACCTGGCAGGTGTAAGAGCCTCTTTATTGTGTCTCCCCGGACACAGTGGTGCTGCATTCACTACTCTGAGCATCATTATTGACAAGCAGCTGAGAGAGTTTGTAGAAAAGCCTTGTGACCTGTGTCTTGTCTGCCTTGGACTTCTCTGAGCGCCACACGCAGCAGAAACCAAAGCAGAGAGGCCACAGCCCATGCCCAGCCTTGAGAAACGCAGTGAAAGAAGGCCCATCCTAGCACTGCACATTTAACTCACTGACAGCAGTGCTTCACCAACCTTTATTTGGCCTGTCTAAAATCAAACGTGATGTTCCTGCTTTATTATTAATCAAACGGAAATATTCAATTAAGTATCCCCTTGTAATTAAACTTTCACTTCATGTAATATGCCATTTGTGCAGAATCTGCAGTTGCAATCATTACCAGAGAAAAGAAACATCAATTTCAAAGTTACTAACTCCTACAAGTTGGAAATTCTTAGTAGATGATAGTTATCAGTTGTAGACTCTTAAAATAATTTAAATCCAATTAAGCACATATTCTTTCTCTGTAACAGGTGATGATGAAACAGATTATTTGAAACATTTAAACCAAAAGACATTAAAAATACAGAAACGTGTAGAAGGACTGGAAAAAGACAGGTAGAAATGCATAAAGCTCATAAAGAATAAGGAGTACAGAACTTGTACAAAATTACTATTAAAATTCACCGAGTTTTATCTTTAATTCACTTTGACTATCTCCAGGAGTCAATTCATTCATGTACATTCTAACCTGCATTCAAGAATAACAAGGTACAGGGTTTTATTATAGAAAATGATACCTACAGCCAAGGTATAATTAGTAATGTAGCAGAACATAATTTATTTTATGTATTCAATGCCTCTAAAACTTTCACCCAAAGGTCCTTGCTCTTGGGACTTAGCAATGTACCTTGTAAAGTATTGCATATCTTAACAGAAATTTACAAATTAAGGCAACTTTGTTATTAATTTGTAGTTGCATTTACTGTTAATAACCTGAATTATTCACACTAATCGAAGAGATCACAGTCTTTACTACAGGACATAACATCTAATTCAGACCACTGCCAACACCAGCAGCTTGACACAGACAAGAACAGGCAGAGAATGCTGTAGTAGCACCAAGGATGATGAACTTGTAGGGCTAATTCAAGTGCACAAAAAACACAGGTATTTAAAAGACTGTAAACAGCCAGTTACAACCTCCTGTATCCTAGAAAACAAACAAAAAAAATCAGTTTCCTGGCTTAACAGAATACAGTCAAGGCTTTTAGGTTAAATACACGGCTTAGCAGTGATTCAGTCAGGGAGACCTGGTGTTTTTACATCCTGGACTGCAAAGGCAAGGTAGGTGTAACCCAGACAAAATTTCAGTTAACTAAGGAAGCAAGCTAAAAATTGACCTCTTCTGCCCACTGTGGAATAACATGACATTCTGCAGCTTGCCAATGGTGCAATTTATATCAGAGATATAATATTAAATAAACCCCACTTCCTTAAGGTGAATCAGTTCTGCATCACTGAGTAACATCTGCCTTCAGCACAGGTAAGTTCCTGAGAAATACACGAGTACAACTCAAATAGGTTGGTCAAGAACCTTGACACTTCTGCTACTCCAAATTCTATTTCATAGAAGCTGGATAAGAAATATTAACGTTTTGATGGGAGATGGGACAGGAGGAATAACTGGATGGTCACGCCCCAGAAACTTCATTATTCTAAGAAACCAGTCTAAAAAAGTGAAACATTGACCACTTTGATAAGCTTTTTAATTTCAGCAGGAAAAATAAAACAGGTGGAATAACTATAAAACACTTCATGAAAATTGTCATTGTTTTTAGCCCACTACATCAGGGAAAAAAAAGGAAGAAAGGAAGGAAACAACAAAGCCCAGTATCATAAAAATATGTAAATAAAAAGTGTCATAGAAATACACAAATTAAAAAGCTGGCAGGAAAAAAAAGAGGAGACTTCCCCATGATAAAAAGCCATTACCAAAAAAATGAGAACTTAATTATTTTTCGGGTGTATTGTTTTGAATTTAGATGGAATTGCACAGAATTACTAAGTCATCTCATGGAAAAGATAACCAACCTCCCCTGAGGAATTCACAGAATAGGCCAAGTAGCCAGATTCATTTTCAGCTTTAATTGCTACAAAAAGGCATTGCAGCAAACTATGCAATGCAGAACATGACATGCATCCAGGTAAAATCCCTAAAAGGCAACCTACAAAACACTCTTCCTTCATGAAAACTCTCAAATCCTGTGGAACTGAGAGCCTGGAGAAATTCACTAAAGGAAGGGAAGGAATCCTGAGCTTTCAGACTTTTCAGAGGGGAGAAATATGCAAGGCACAGGGCAGATGAATTTGCAGCTTTTTCTTCAGAGCAGCCCTGCAGCGAGGCCCTCACCTGGCCAGGTTACAAGGCAGGGTTCAGTACACCTAAAAGCAGTAAACCTTCACCAAGGCAGACTTATTTGAACTGCTTATGCATATTTAACAAAAACACGTGATGTTCAGCCTGGTAAGACTGATAATCATTTATACATTATCAGCGTTGATACTTTGATTTCAGTTACAGATAATTTGATTTTAAAGTAAATAATCAAAATTTATTTATGCCAAAGGCCACTGTTCATTGAAATGAAGAGTAGCACCCAGACATCTTGATTAATTGTATTTATTTATTCCATTTTGTCAACACCTGCTTTTGGGAGTCAGAACTGATCCCTCAAGGAACCTGATGTATCACACTAATGCAAGTTTTTCATTGTAAAGCCTTATTGTGGCTTAAAGTCCGTACATATTGAGCATTAAATGTCATTTCTGTTGCACAGCTAACTTTAAGGAATTGCATTTTTTCATTTCCAGTTCTGGCAAAATATCTCTAGAATTTTAACTGTGACGACCTGAACTTATTGCTGGTTGATAAGCCGAGGATTTTCAAATTAAGATTTCATTTAAGATTCTTTGTTCTGTAATAAGATTCCAGTAGTCTGGAAATGAAAGCAACAACTGCCTTGTGAACAAACTTCTGATGAAAAACATTTAATAGAATTTTTCTGCTACAACTACCTGTGTTATTCGGGTACACAAGCTCTTCAGTAACTCATTGTTATGTGAGAAAAGTCTCCAGTGCATGGGAAATGTGGACTCCCAAATCCTGTACGTGGCAACACTCACAGCTTCTGCTCTCTCCAGAACTCCCTCACAGCAGACCATGGATGGTGTGGGTTGGCTGGAATTTAGGAATCCAACAGCCCTTCAAGATTTGCTGTCACTGGGAATAAACAGCTTATAAAACCATTGCCATTTAAAATTAATTATTTTCACCTCATACAGTAATTTATAACCTGCAAGCTGTCTCTAAATGTTTTCATAGCAGATTATTTCAGACAAACCCAAACCTGATATGGAAGCAGTCAGCAGGTTTGGTAGCTATTCCTCTTTGACTTTCCTCAAAGTCTCCCCTGTATATTGAGCTTCCCCTCAAGAACATTTAGTCTCAGAATGATTCCCATCAACTGAGCATAAATAATGGTTTAAAGTCTTTCTTTCACTCTTGCATGTTGCATGTGAAGAGCTGGATCCATTGCCACTCAATCCAGTCAATGAAGACAGTGGAATCAGGACCCAGCTCTTAATCACATTATTTCCTGAGTGCTTTAGAATCTAAGTAGTCAAACACTGAAATGATCCCAGATGTCAAAGACAATGTACTGAGAATAATGATCTCTGCTCAAGTTAAGTATTTGTACCATAGTTTAGCCTGAAAACAAGAGTCCGCTATTCACAGCAGATTATGCAGGTACTAATTTAAAAAAGAAATATCAGATATTAGTAATATTTGATTAAAAAAAAAGCCCCAAACTTGCCTAGACAAGCATTAAAGAAATATAGACAACTGACTTGTCACTGTCCTTGGACATGTTTAAAAAAAAAGACTGGACATGGTTTAGTTGATGCGGAGGTGTTAGGTCATACACTGGACTTCATGATCTCAAAGGTCTTCTCCAACCTAGTTCATTCTGTGATCTTGTGACCAGTGAGATGCAGAATGGATTCTCTCTGTGTCATTTTCATTTCCCAATACACATTGGTTTCCTCCAGCAGAGCGCTTTGAAACAAGTTACGAACTCTAAAAGATTGGTACACTAATTAAATGGTAAAATATAAAACATTGTTCATGAGCTCTCCCCAATCCTGCCATCTGTATTGCCTGTCCTGTTCAGAGGCGCTCTGCACACAAGGGTTGAGCACGGTGGAATGTGTTCCATCCTGTAAGGCACCCAGCACACCTGCAGATATTATGCAGATAAGTGGATACAACGTGTATACGTAGGCTGTAAGTGTCCACGAGTTCAGAAAATAAAGGTAAAAACTCTCCTGCATTGCTCCATCGCTAGGCTGATGATTATAACAGGGAATAGTGATGATAGGAATAAGGGCTTTGCCAGCTTGAAATCTTTACCAAGCGCAAGCTGCACCCACACATAAACAGTTAAAACCCACTGCACCCATCCTTTTCCACTGACATCTTTCCTCTTTCAGCCTCTGTTTATTTATGTATCTATGTGCATTCAAAGTCTGCAACCTCCCAGCTAATAGCTTGTCTGCTAATGCCTCCTGCATGACATTTGAAATTCTGCCAGTTATGTTAAGCATGAAACAAACCCACAACGTAACTGCAGAGCAAAACCAAAACAAGAAGATCTGAAAACACTACAGAGAAAAATGCTATTATTAGCATATATATTTAAAAATTCCACTTGGGTTAAAACAGAGGCATCTCTTCAATGCCCTGCCTAACGTCATCAAATCCTTGAACCGCCCTCGCGTTGGTGCTGAAGGAACCTTTTTGTTAATCTTATCAAAGCCAGAATCAGAAACCTTAAAAATCAGCCACCCTAAAGGCTCTTCCACTGTCCTGAGCAGCAACCAGCCAACAGCAGCTTCCCTCTCAAACACAAATGTGTTGGGTCAAGGCTGGTAGCAGGAACAGGCTGTGTCCTGTGTGACCATGACAGCCAGATAACCATCCCAGCTGGAACTCCATCCAGCTCGGTAAAAGCACTCACAGAGGACCTGATGTGGTGGTGTTGAGTTCCTCTCCCCTTCCCAAATCCTAGGCACAGATCAGACCAGCCTTCACATCCAAAGCTCAAATAGTCAAATGATCACCTTGCTGAAATATATGGAATTTTGCTTGAGTAGGATCAGGATTTCATTAGGTCCAGGCCAAAGCCCAGCTAAAGCAAAACTCTCACCTCCTCCAGTTTCTTTGGCTTGCAATACTGATATTAGTGGAGATTAGAAATGTCCATTATAAGTGGACATATGACATTAATGGACATTATAAGGCTGAGAGTTTGCTAATTCTCACCGTATATAAATTGTATGAAGTCTCCTTTGCCAATCAAAATATCCACATTTCTTTTTTAGAGCACAGCAGAAAATACGCTTCTCCAAATTCAGCTTCCAGAACAGTTCAATTAAGCAAGGATGCAGGAAAACAGAGGTAATTTATTTTTGGTCAATACATTTTTGTTTATTTCTCATACATATCATATAAATGTATTTACCTTTCCTTTTTTCCAACCTACACACCAATTGTGTGTCCCTCAGAGCAACCTTTCTTATCCCAAGGCATCTTCCTCTGAAAATTACAGCTTAAAGCAATCTTATAAGGTTTATATATATCTTATAATTATAAGATTTAGGCATCTTACAAGATGCCTAAAAAGTTCAATATATCTGAACATGAATTCTTGCCCATAATAACCCTCTCACCCCTGAACAAAACATAAAAATTTCTGTCAAAGCTGGCTAAATTTGAGTTGCAGAAGTCAAACACAGACAATTTTCTACTTCTTTTTTTTCTGTCTCTCTGCACAGCCATGGCAGTCTGGAGCAGGGACTGGAATCTTCAGGAGAAGAGAGAGGCAGGTGTCCAAGCACTTCTGACTAAGACATATGAACTCCACTATTTGCAGTCACTGCACTTCTTAGCAGGATCTTTCCTCTGTCTGAGACAAAGCTTTCACCTCCCAAAGACTTCAGAATCAAGTTGTGAAATTATGGGTACAGTCATGGACGTGGAATTGTCAAAAATGTTGTTGCACTCAAGTGCTGACATGGCTGCTATTATTTAAAGGGAGCAACAGCACTCAAGTGTTTTCTGGATCCCCAGATTAAGGATTCTGGACATGATCCTTTAAGGACAGAATCCATGTAAGGGATTTACGCTGCAGCTTCCTACTTCTTCCTTCTTAAAAAACCATCATACTTGCTCATCTCAAAGTGGCTGTGATGCAGAAGAACCAAAGAATTGCTCTCAAAAGCATGAACTTGCAAAAGGCAAACAGTTACCTGTCCTGTCACTGTGAGATATCCACCAGAAGTTCTTATAAGAAGTCAAAATGTTTTATTCTCAATGTGTTGTCACAGGTTATAAAAACATGTTGTTCACAGATGAAAATTTAAGAGAGCAGTCATAACATTTTATTTGAAAAGGAGGTCCTTTCCACGGACAGCATTTGTCAGGTATGTCCTTGCAAATTATTTGCTGGAGAGACGGGGAAAAGAATCTCTAGCACTGGTATTCACAGGTTCTGAGGAAATTTCAGGCCAAGGATCAGTTTTCATCCTTTCCCACTGCGGTCACTCTCCCAGGAGAGATGATCTCAGTAAGAGCTGTGGGTGAAGAGCAGTTGTGGATCTGATCAGGGTTTCTCCACCCCTGAAATGGAATGTAAGGAATGCATCAACCTGAACACCCGTCCCACCTTGCAAATAGCCGAGCCAGACAGTCGGAGCTCTCCAAAGAAACAACATTTCCACCCCCGAGCCATAAACTCGCAAAGCTGGGCTTTTTCTGCAGCCTGTGCACAGTGACAGGCTGGAACACCTTTTCCACTGGGGCCGTGAGGAAAAGGGAATTACCCCACAGGGCTTAAAGGGATCTCAGGCACATGGGGAAGTTGGGCTGTGCCCTTAGAAAGAACACAGCAAGTGCCACCAGGCGAGCAGGAGTGCCCAGCACGGGGGGAACAGTGCGGGAGGAGAGGGTGCTCTGTGTGCTCCCTGCTTGCAGAGAGACCCCCTCTGACAGCAGCCACGTGTCACTAGAGGACACAAGAAAAGAGACTCTGACACTTGCTAGGTTGAGCAGAAAGAGGAAAAGAAGCAAAGTTTATTTACATTTCTTGTACTTTATAGGTTTCTCAATTCCACAAGGGATTGGAAGACATGTCACTCCCTCTTCAATCCCACTGGAGAAAAAGGATGCTCATCAAACTTTCCCTTATTACAAAAGGAATGAAAAACAGAAAAGACGGTTCAATAAACATTGGCTATTGTTTACATGAAAGTGTGTGAAAATTTTCTGACTCCAAGGTTACAACAAAAGGCTTTAGCAAAAAACAGGACAACAGTCATGCTCCTGCCAGACTAGGAAGCCTCTATGCCAGAAGACTTTGAGCTATTTTAGAGCAGCTGTGTGTGGGCTGGAGATACTAGTCACAACAGGAGGGGAAAAAAACCAGACAAAAAAAAAGAAAAAAAGAAAAAAGAGGCTTTTTTTGCCTTTTTTTTTTCTTTTTGAGAGTTTTTAAGCATTTGACAAACAAAACAACTGCCATAGCAACACGTGTATTCAGCTGAACAAATATCTGTGTAAGTACCACAGACATAAAGGTGTAATTAGTCTGTACTGGTTAAAAAACAAATCAGTACATTTGATTGTGTATTCTTTTTTCTTCTAATTTTGGTGTTTATCAAACACCTTTTAGGACAACTTCTTTACAATTCTCTGCTGTGTACATTTCTCCAGAATCAGGAGGAAAGAAGCAGAGGGCTTGAGATAAGTATTTGCTGTGCTCAAATGTTGTCCTGTTTTTTGCTAAGCCTTCTGTTACAACCTTGGAGTCAAAGAATTTTCACACAGTTTCATGTAAATAATGGCCAATGTTTATTTAACTGTCTTTTCTGCTTTTCATTCCTTTTGTGATAAGCGAAAGTTTGATGAGCATCCTTTTTCTCCAGTGGGATTGAAGAGGAAGTGACATGTCCTCCAATCCCTTGTGGAGTTGAGAATCGTATAAAGTATGAGAAATGTAAATAAAGTCTTCTCTTTTCCCTCTTTCTGCTGAACCTAGCAGGTGTGAGCGTGTCCTTTATTGTGCTCTTCCCAGCCCATCTGGTGGCCCCGACTCTAGAATTAAAACTCATAGGAACTCAATCATGTGGAATTCTCACATGATGGAGTGGGGCCCTCCCTCACCAACTAGTTTTGATTTAATAGTCAAAGGAAACATAAAAGCTGCCAAATGCCCATTTTGAATATTTCTTCAACACACCATTTTCATTCAGTGCAACACAACGAGGCTGAGGAGCTGCAACATTTTCTCATTTCAGTTGCATATTCCAGGAACTGACTGTGCTCAGGGCTCCCTGCTTCTCATATCAGCCCCCTCGTTAAGGTGGCTCCACACCTTGAATGCCCACTTGCATCTATTACCAGGAAAAATAAAAAAAAAAAAAAATCAAAAAAACCCCAAATCCCTAACAAAAACAAAAAGCTCGACTGCATGCCTTTTAGATGGATTACCTGGAGTGCTTTAGAGAGTGAACATCTTAGCAAGAAATCAATGTTTTTATTTTTCTCAATTACGGAAAAATAAAAATGAAAACTGCAGGTCTCAAACTTAAAAACTCTCCCAGCTCTAAAGCCCCCTCTTTCCCCTTCTGTCCAGCTTAATTCTGCCAATTTTCACCACTCCTGAGTCTCCCCTGGTTGTCATCACAGCTCACTTTGTGGCAGGCACAAGAGGACTACAAGATTATTTCTAAATGTATGATTTGGATGAATATAAAAAGAGAATACAAGCACCACCTCCTCACTCTTGAAAAGAGAAAAGCATTTGTGACACTTGAAAATGGTGAAAAATGTTTGTGCATTTTTTCTTTAGTAAAAGTGAATAGAAAAATATGTACCCTTATCATATCTGCTGTCCAGAACCTGGATATCTCTAAAGATTCTCTAATTTACGTATGGGAAAGCAATTAATCTAAACAATTAACAATTTACTGAAATGTCTATCTGTTCTTGCCACTGCTTTGTGATGGAACGAGCACCACAACTCCTTTCACATGTCGCTATAATCAATTAGAGGCAGGTTTCACCCACTTATTTCTTAATGAACGAAATGGGAAAAATTCTCAAAATATGTTTTTTGTTTGTTTTATTATTAAAAGGTAAGGTATTAAGAACCTAAGAAATATACTAATTAAGTCAAAAGAAGACAACTCTAACAGGACACAGAGCCCTAACAATCTGTGGGAGGACCTTCAAGAAGTGAGAAATATCATGCAGGCATGGATTTACTACAAATGCTACCCTATTTTCCCATTCAGGAATAATTAGAAGCTTTCATTTTCATGTATATTTGGGAATTCTATCCTTCCTTTCACAACCATAATCTTCAACCAACACTTAATTTAGAGATAGTATGTTAAAATTTCCAAATGAAGATGTTTTCAAATCCAGATTGACTACTTCAATCTGCAGAGCACAAATAAAATTTCAAGATATCATCACAGTAGATATTCCAGACAAGACTTAAGATTCAAGGGGTTTTTTTTAATTAGAGAAAAGGAAAAAAAAATTTATTATACTAAATCCAACTTACATTTTGCTTATGGGTTCCTTTTAAAAATGCCCTTATTCTGTAAATGTACACTCAAATTGTTAGGACAATATTTTAAGTGAGAGGTTGCAACAGGAGAGAACTTCATGCTCTTTTGTCTTGGTTTTTAATTTATGAAAGTTGGGATTTCTTTTTACGTTTTGCATCATTTTGTGTCTGAAGAAGTGTTGGCAGTGTGCTCCTGAATGACTGTGATCTCTGACAGCTTTATGTAATCTGTACAGCCACGGTTAGGATCTCTGTGGGTCTAATTACTGTGTTTGATTTGTAGGATGTGCAATACAGTGCCTGATATTGCAAAAAAGTAAAATGCTGAATCACTGAAATGTTCTTTGTACTTTCATCCCCTATTTGCCTGTTTCACCACCCTGCCCCTGCTCTTTGCAGACATCAAAACACTGGAAATCTGGAAATCTGGATGTAGGGATGGAAGCGGCAACATTCCCACTCTTCATTTATATTTTCACTTTTTCTCCCTTCCTGTCAGAATGGCTGGATTCCCAAAGGGAAGATTCCTATATGCAGGGGCTTGATAAATTATTCTTCAATCAGGAATAAAGTGAGAGCCTACATAAAATATCTTAAGTATGAATCAGTCTAATAACTTACATGAGGAAGGGAAGGGAGAAAAAATGAATTCCTGCTGTAAACGACAAGCACATTTCAAACACCAGGGTCCCTCCCCATATGTTTGTTAGAGCTAAAAGAAAGATAAATCAAGTTGTCAGCTACAGAAGGGATTTGGAGGGACTCTGCTTTGTAGCAACACAATGGAAATAATCACAAAAATATCAGGAACACCTTATAGGTTTCTCTTGTGTTCACTGCACGATTCACTCTGAAGTCACCCTTGGGGGCAGAGGGAGACACATCAAGCACAGGTAAAATCTTCCCCCCTCATACCTTACCCAAATCCCATTTTGGGGTTTTTTGAAAGGGCTTTATTTTGCCCCATGAACCATGACTGATTTGAACTCCAGGAAAACCTGAGATACATCAGATAAACAATAAAGTGCTGCTACCTACATGAACTTCTGCAGTTGTAATTACATAGTATTCCTCTTTTGGTATAAAGGAGTTCTCAGGAAGCCTGACTGCAAAATCATAAAGATCTTAGGCTGCACACTTCAGGATATGATATAATCTTCAATCAAATGCAAATTCCTGATTTATATAATGTATCAACTGACTGAATTTAAATAATTATAAATAAGAGAGATGCAATTTTATTGGTGTAGAACAATTCTAGGAGCGTGTTTCACAGATACATAAAGATCCTAATCTTATATTCTGTGCTTCTTAAATTCTTCTAACCCTTACATATGTTATTGATCCTCCACACTTTCTGAGACAGGAGAACATTCAAAAGTAACAAGAAGTTTTTGCTTCATCTGTTATATGGAACTGAGAAATGTGTCTTCCTCTCGATGTAAGCAGCTATTATAAACATGTAATGAGCAATAATTGAGGGGTGAGGGGGAAAAAAAGACGTATAAATGGACGAAAATTCTGCAGGCGATTTTGCAAAGTAGTAACTTTCCAAAGTTACCACACTGGCCAAAAGAGCCCCAAAATGACTTTAGAGTGGGTCAGCTGTCCCAGATACAGTCTTCTTTACCTAATTGTCACTGCACTTATGCTGGCCTAGGTCTCTAGATCTTAATTTTTTCCCGATTTCTATGCATAGTAGTTTTTTCAGCCTATTTAATAGTGGCTTTTCTTGAACCAAATGCCACAGAGCAGCTCTACAAAAACCCACTGACAATTAGCTCAGGATAATAGTTTTTACTGCATCCACTGAATCAGTAAGAGCTGGGGAGTACAATGAGAAGACTAAGCTGCAGACAAGCAGAAGAGAAATGAGGAGCATATTTTAGGGTTTCTCTGAAAGATTGTGCCTTCCCGACACTTCTCTAAACAATATACATCATTTTTATGTGCTATGCCCACGAGAATTGGGAGAGAGTCACAAATAAAAATAGACCTTCAGGACTAAGAGAGTACTTTGTACCATAAGCTTGTCATTCATAAAGATGTAGCCAACACTGTTAGATTACGTATACATATTACTTCATTTTAAGGTTTTATTATGTCTTCCAAGAAGTTCCATGAAGATCGTAATTGAACTCCCTCTTCTGCCAAGTTATTTTTATTTATTGATTTTATAAGTAAAATCAATACAAAATATTGTCCTCTAGAATTTTACATTTGCTGCTCCAAAGCAAGTGAACAAAAGGCAAAACAGATACTGTGCACCAGGGCATTAAGAAGATCTTATATTGTTAAAATTACCGTGCCACTCCAAGTTTCAGTTGCCATATGTGGAACTAGAGATACCACATTTAAGCAATAAGCAGAAAATGAAAAGAGGAAAAGAAAATACCCTGATCAATCTTAAGCACTTTACAGTAACACTTAAAGGAAGCTGAAGTAATACCTGATAAAACAGGAGAGGGGAATAATACAGGCAGGGGGATTAGGCAGGAGCATAAGGCAGGGCAGACCTTTGTGGTGACATCCTTCACACCACCTTATTATGAACAACTTTGGCTTTCTTGGGCCAGTAATGTAATGTAAAGTTATTAAGTTGTTAAAAGCATTTGAATGTATGGGAAGCGAGGCTGGGGTTTCTTACTTTCAGATAATAAAATAACANGAGTTAACCTTTTCCAGAAAGGTTTCTGACTCCGTTTATAACAACCTGAGGCCCGAGGGTCAGTCCCTGCCTCTCCTGGGCAGAGGGGACAGCGTGGCCACGGCACGGAACCTCCCCGTGCTGCCGGTGCCGGCCCCGCACAGCCACGGCCCCGCTGCGATGTGCGCTGCTCACGCGCCTCAAAGAGCAGCAGAGCGGCAGAAATCGCACCCGTCACCCTTCACGTGACCAAAGAGAGCAAAAATCTGGTCATGATCCCTCTGCATTCCTGCTACATTCACTGCCTGCCAAGTGAGCTCTCACTGGTCACATCCACACTAAATTTCAGGACTCACAACTACCCTTTCCCAGCAACTCATTTTTTCACTTTGTTCCAAAGCAGAGACTGGATATAAACTAGTACGAGAAACCAGGATATCAGAGAAACAGAACAGCTCTCAGAATACAAACGGTACACCAAAACCGTGACATAAATATATTCTTAAACCACATTGGAATTCATTATTGGAAGACACTGTGGTAAATACAATCTTTTAAGTGATTAAGTATTTAGAATGAGATAAGGCTCCTCCCAATTCTCCTCATATCTGTAGATGAAACTCTGCTTATCCCAGACAAGATCTAGATGACAGTTTTCAGTGTCTTCTTATGGATACACCTTTCCCTGTCGACAATAAAGTGTGTTGCTGAGTAAGCTTTGATTTCAAACTTACTTAATCTGCTTAGTATCTTGGTATATTTTGAGTCTATTGACTGGATTCAACTCTCCCTAATCCAGTCACTTTTATCCACTGCCAAAACCTGAGACAGAGGAAAATAAAACCCTAAGTACAGACTTCACACTATTATTTGTTATTTTTGTTTCATTTAAGGTACTGAAACCTTTCCCTTGACTAACACAATCAAGTTGAAAAGATGGAGAAATTTTTTTGTCTGAAATTCCCAGGAAGTCAGAAAACCTCTTCTATGTCAGTGGTAACAGTGGGACAGAGCAGGAGTTCACTGAACCAGAGCTCCAGAAAATTTATTCCACTATCAGAAAAGTTTGCTTACAAACATTTGTTTGTAAACTCACTTTGATGCTGAATGGATCTGGGTGCTAAAAATTTTACATTACATGTTTTAAGGAAAATAAACCAGAAAAGAAATAAAAGAAAAAAAGGAAAGGTAATAGGTTACAGATGAATGGCATAGAGATGGGCAAGAGTATTTTGTGTAGGCCTGGAAATAATGCAAGTCATTTGAAAGTAGGAAGTCATCAGGGAGAAATACATCAGAGTCAGAAGATCAAATGTAATCAGACATGGAAATCTTTTCATGTATCACATGGTCCACCTACTTCATAGTATAGAATTGTTCCACTTTCATTACTATTTTTCACCTTTGCATTAGGTTCGCTTTGGTTCTGAAAGTATTCAAGAATAAGCTTATATTGTTTAAAATTCGATGAAGTTTTTTTTGTTTTTTAACCACTGGAACAGCTACCACAACTACTGAATAATGAGATTTAAAGAGACTTCTCTTCTATCAAATGCATCCCACAGCTCTCAAACCCCAGACTTTCCCAGAATCTCATGCAGAAACTGTTTGATTCCCTCTCAAACTGCAGAGGTTGTTGCCTCTGCTCTGCCACTGGAAGACTGACCCCAAACTGCCCAGCTCTGGAGGTTAACACTTTTGACTTATTTTTCTACCTTGCAGTTTACTTTCATTTCTTTGTTCTCATGTCAACACTGTCCTTTAGCATATAAAGCCCTGTCTTACCTCACCCTTTTATGAAACAAACCAAGCATTTTTAGCTCTTCTTATGAGACAGCACATCAATCTCCCTGCATCTTTTCAAGGTCCTCCTCACTTCTTGAGCAATGGCGAGAAAAATTGCTCAGAGAATTAAAAAAAAAAGTCATGAAAAGTCTGAGATACCCAGTGAGATTAACTGTCAGGAGAAAGACACATTAACACAGATATCCTGACTACTGCTCCTGCACCCTCCTGTGCAAGCCCATGTCAGCTCACTTTCCAGTCTCCATGGCAAATTGATTTACTGCAGTTGTGTGCAAAGGGCTTAGGGCTATCTGTCTTTTCCCACCTTTCTTAATATACTTTCATACAACTTTTTAAGAATTATGGGAAAAGAATGATTTCTACTTTTCCCATTATTGTTATTAGAGCAAATTCACATAGTGTTGTCATTTAATATGCTGCTCATAGAAAAAAATGCAAGGCAAAGGTTATTCAAGACAAGTGTGTAGCTCTTATGCATGCAGAAAGCAAGCTGGCAAAGCATTTCATCCGCAAAAAATAAAAGATTAAGTTAAGGATACAATTTTTTAAAATTAAGATGACACTTCCAAAATAAAAGCTTCTTGCTGAACTGTGTTTTCCCTTTGGCATACCAGAATTTATGTTTTGTAAGGATAAAACAAAAAAAAATTATCATGTAAATAAATGAGAAACATGTCAGAAACACAAATCTCTTAGAATCTATTAATTTACAGTGCATTCTATATATCTTCCTCAGCTAACAGTAACAAAATCATTACTTCCAAACTACTTTATGAAGGATTAGTGTGCCATTTTCAAGAGGTTTCACAGAGCCCCAGAATTGTTTGGGTTGCAGTAAGATCAACAAGCCCAACCATAAACCCAGCAGTGTCACTAAACCACGTTCCAAGTGAAGTGACACAGCTGCACAACCTTTAAATACCTCCAGGGTGGTGACTAGGCCTGCTCACACCAGACTGAACAGAATTCATTGAATCCACCTATTTGGTGTGAGACATTACCACCAAAATGAGGCTAAAATAAAGGTCTTCTGTGACCTCCCATGATCCCGACAATTAAAGATACAACACCTAAAGATCTACTTCCAGTAAATTCCTCCACGGAAAATTCTATTGGAGATGTTAAGAGTATATCCCTCTGAACATGGATTTTTTCCACAGTTTGACCAAATAACTATCAAAAGTTTATATATATATATATATATATATATATATGTCCAGGCATATTTTCATGAAATATTCTCAGGTTAGAGTAATAAAGAGGCAAGTACAACAGAGATGAAATTTGATAGGCCATTTGTGTAGTAAACTACGTCTCCACAGCTCTTTAATCAATGTCCTGAAGCAATTACCACTCATTATTCTTGATGCATTGTAAGGGAACACATGACCATATATCACTCTCAGTGATCATAACATTTTATGCTAATTTAATATACTACCATATATAACACCTCAAGGTTAAAAAGAGAAGTCTCAAACGTTTCTGAGAGACATATAGCTCAGGAACTGATTTTCATTTCCATTATTTAAATAAATGTATAGATTGATAGATATGCTATCCACTATGCATTTGGAGTACTTTATCAGACATAAAAGAGTAGAAGTTAGGACCAAATTTAGCTGCCAGCATTTTTCATCTACTATACTCATTTTTTACTCTGCGTATTATTTCAGATCATTTCTAGACATGGGAACTTTTTGTAGCCTCTGATTTTTTTGATCGCCCATCCCACTGGCAAGAACTTTAGAGGAATTGGAATGAACTGGGCTACCCTTCCAGCTCATGGCACACAGCAGCACTTGGCAGCAGGAAGACCATCTGGCCAGTTCACAGAACTACAGTCCATCAGAAAATATTTCCACTTTTGGTCATTTAACACCTCTGAGCTTTAGACAGAACCAGCAAAACTAGCACAGGAGCTCTGCAATCAGGCATCTTCTCATGTTGAATACTTCCTAAGCACGCTCCTGTCTCACTCTGTAGCCAAATCACAAGAAACTGCAGGGAGACTGTGTGTTCTGAATTCCCATTTTTCTTTGGCTGGAACACATGTAAGATGGTTATAACTGATTTATCCATAAAACTTTCAAATATAAGACAAGCAGTAACGAAAGCAGATATTACTAACTGTGGCAAGAGGCAAGACAATAAAGTAGGCAGAATATGGATTATGTGAGGATTTTTTGAGATCAAGAAACATATTTGAAAAGGGAATCTTCTCTCTTAGGGATGGAGAGGAAACAAGAAGGAAATCTAAATGAGTAAGAAAGTGCCTCATTATATCTGGGAGGGCATAAGATGAAGTAAGTTAAACTCTCACAAACACTAAATAAAGTAGAGAAAACAGCCAAGAAAAGCTAGAGAAGTGGAATAGGAACAAAGAGAAGCAGGGCTGAGATTTCTCAGCTAAATTGGTATTTTTTAATGTGCACATGGAAGTATACAAAGAAAACACAGCAAGGATTTGGGAATGCTTCCTGACAGAACATAACAAACCACTAGGATAAATGTAAAAACCTGCAAGCTTCAGACTATTAAGAGACAGAATAAAAAGAAGAGTTAAGAATGACACATCACTGGATACCAGTAATAGTAAAGAGAGTGGGAGAGAAGAGAAATCTGCTCCTCACTGTGACCTCTGCTGATTCTGTGGTTTTTTTCCCATTCATTTGCTTGTCACATTTTCAAGTTCTAANTTGGGTTGCAGTAAGATCAACAAGCCCAACCATAAACCCAGCAGTGTCACTAAACCACGTTCCAAGTGAAGTGACACAGCTGCACAACCTTTAAATACCTCCAGGGTGGTGACTAGGCCTGCTCACACCAGACTGAACAGAATTCATTGAATCCACCTATTTGGTGTGAGACATTACCACCAAAATGAGGCTAAAATAAAGGTCTTCTGTGACCTCCCATGATCCCGACAATTAAAGATACAACACCTAAAGATCTACTTCCAGTAAATTCCTCCACGGAAAATTCTATTGGAGATGTTAAGAGTATATCCCTCTGAACATGGATTTTTTCCACAGTTTGACCAAATANATATAGCTCAGGAACTGATTTTCATTTCCATTATTTAAATAAATGTATAGATTGATAGATATGCTATCCACTATGCATTTGGAGTACTTTATCAGACATAAAAGAGTAGAAGTTAGGACCAAATTTAGCTGCCAGCATTTTTCATCTACTATACTCATTTTTTACTCTGCGTATTATTTCAGATCATTTCTAGACATGGGAACTTTTTGTAGCCTCTGATTTTTTTGATCGCCCATCCCACTGGCAAGAACTTTAGAGGAATTGGAATGAACTGGGCTACCCTTCCAGCTCATGGCACACAGCAGCACTTGGCAGCAGGAAGACCATCTGGCCAGTTCACAGAACTACAGTCCATCAGAAAATATTTCCACTTTTGGTCATTTAACACCTCTGAGCTTTAGACAGAACCAGCAAAACTAGCACAGGAGCTCTGCAATCAGGCATCTTCTCATGTTGAATACTTCCTAAGCACGCTCCTGTCTCACTCTGTAGCCAAATCACAAGAAACTGCAGGGAGACTGTGTGTTCTGAATTCCCATTTTTCTTTGGCTGGAACACATGTAAGATGGTTATAACTGATTTATCCATAAAACTTTCAAATATAAGACAAGCAGTAACGAAAGCAGATATTACTAACTGTGGCAAGAGGCAAGACAATAAAGTAGGCAGAATATGGATTATGTGAGGATTTTTTGAGATCAAGAAACATATTTGAAAAGGGAATCTTCTCTCTTAGGGATGGAGAGGAAACAAGAAGGAAATCTAAATGAGTAAGAAAGTGCCTCATTATATCTGGGAGGGCATAAGATGAAGTAAGTTAAACTCTCACAAACACTAAATAAAGTAGAGAAAACAGCCAAGAAAAGCTAGAGAAGTGGAATAGGAACAAAGAGAAGCAGGGCTGAGATTTCTCAGCTAAATTGGTATTTTTTAATGTGCACATGGAAGTATACAAAGAAAACACAGCAAGGATTTGGGAATGCTTCCTGACAGAACATAACAAACCACTAGGATAAATGTAAAAACCTGCAAGCTTCAGACTATTAAGAGACAGAATAAAAAGAAGAGTTAAGAATGACACATCACTGGATACCAGTAATAGTAAAGAGAGTGGGAGAGAAGAGAAATCTGCTCCTCACTGTGACCTCTGCTGATTCTGTGGTTTTTTTCCCATTCATTTGCTTGTCACATTTTCAAGTTCTAAAATTCCATTTCACTGTAAGGTCACAAAAATCACTGGAACACTGATATAAGCAAAACCACCCAAATAGAGAGCCTTTCTCTGAATATTCAGAACAGTTAATGATGTTCTTCTATTTTTGGAACACTATACAAATAGGACATAAATTGCAATGAGCTACCATAACTTTAATACCAAGCTCATATTTAGATTTTTACTTTCCTAGCAGTGTTCACTGTATGATGAATTTAATTTCATCTGAGATACTGAAAAAAGAAATTACAGCACTGCCAAAGCAGATGGCTGCTGTAATGAATACCACAGCTGAGAGCTACAGTGAAATTCCACTCATGAGAAATACTATCAATATACAGGTTTCCTTTCTCAACTTTATATCTGCCCTTTTGGGGAGGACTGATTTTTACATGTCGCAAAGTGTTGGAAATCACACTTCAAATTTAATTGCTACATTTTTATTTTTTTTTGTGTGTATATATATTAGTTTAATTGTTTTAAAGCTTCCTATATGGAAGTCTTATCAACCACCCACTCCAAATGCTCCTAATCTTTTAGCAAAATGAATAATTAAGCCTAATAATACACTGCAAGATAGCCCAGGTTTTTTTGAATCCTTCAACTGAGCCTTTTATAGTATTAATTATTTTAATAAAATCTCTATACATATATATTTTCTATATATAATATGCATGTATACACATACATATTACATATGTTTGTAATATAATATACATACTGGTGACAAAGAAAAATCTTCCTATATAATTTCAAAAAAATAAAAAATTACAGTGTATGAATATATAATATATTCAAATTTAAAAACACCTTTCTAGGAATTCTTACAGGTATGAGATTTTTATGTCACTTGGAAATCTGAATGAAAGTTACAGAGCAGAGGACTTCGATGATCTTTTTTCCACATCACTGAGACTCCAGAACCACAAGTACAGCATTACGTGATCACATGTGAGTTGAGACTGAGGCAGTGGAAAAAAGAATCATTACCTCAAAAAATGAGACAGTTTAAATTCTGTAACTTTCATACAAAAGCCTTGTTTAACTCAAAAGGTACAAGATTAGGTTACAGAAACATTAATTACAGGGAAATAGCCATATATTCACTACTAAAACAAGTACCACTTCAATTTCCTAATTTAAATCTAACTACAGTTTATTTACACTATTTCAGATAAGTTCTTAAACCATTATGGCAACCTGAGCCTTTGTGGTACAATTCCACATTAAGAAAACACATTTTCTAAAAAAAGACTCTTCACCTTTGACCAGCATCCACAGCCATGACAAATATAAACCTCACAACAAAGGGTTGAGACCTATACAGTAAATTAAACTATTTATGCAGTCCACTCTCTGAAAGAAGCCTCCAAAAAAAGGTTACATGAAAACCAATGATCTGCCCTGAACCTGAAGGACATTTTGATGAGCTAAAAGCACATTTAACACCATGCCCTTTAAGATCTTCATTATGCTGCTGTACTAAAACTTCCACTGCTGTTAGTGTTGCTTACTCAAGAAGACATCTGAGACAAAAATAAAGTAGCACTGGCATCATGTGCCAGAGAGACACAAAGTTACTTCTGCCAGTTTAAGTTCCTGTATCTTCCCAAGGACTGAAATTCAAAGGGTTGAGGGAAACCAGAACTGGACTCTGTGATCCTCAGGGGTCCCTTCCAACTCAGGATATTCTGTGGAATAGCTCGATGCAGCTTTACAAAACAAGGTCTACATGATACCAGTAAGGACTAGAGATAGAAGTTCATTGCAGCTGCAAACTATCTAAATGTACAACAAATTCTTTAATCAACAAATAAACAATCAAGGGGAACAACAGCTTATACTACTAATTGATAAAGCATGAAAACAAGAACAGCTTCCCCACAGGAAAACCAGGCTAATCTAATCATAAGTATAGACTTGTCCTACTACCTCACCTCCAAGATAAATCTAGAAAAAGATTATTTTTTTCAGGAATAAACTATATAAATTCATAAATCCTCCATCAGAGCATAAATGGGAGTTCAAGCCATTGAGCAGACTTCACTAGATCTCAGATTCAGACCCAGCCATCCCCAGCGGACAGCAGAGACACAAGGGATGATCACAGGAAAGGCTGAGATTCAGATGTGCTTTGCACCGAGCACCAGTTACTGATTTCCTCTGCCCTGCGAGCCCGGCCAGCACCGGTGGTGAAATCACAGAAGGATGCAAAGGCCACGTTCAGCTCCTACTGTTGGGACATAAATCCCAGTGAGAGAAGAGCTGATGTAAGTAGGAGTGGTTCCACCCCAAACCCAGCTCCCCATGAGGGAGGAGAAGCAGAGAAATAAACCAGCTCACACTGCCCTATGCAGCCTCTTGAACATGTTAAACACAGCACATTCACACACAGCTAACACAGCGAAGGAAGGGCCAGAAAAGGAACCATGGGCAGATGAAGCTGACAGTGACAAAAACTTGAATCAATTCTTGTCTCAGCATCCATGAAAAGCAGATGAAGGTCACATTCAGGAAGCGTTCCACTGGAGGAAAATGCAGATTTAAAATATCTTTAGGATAATGACAGTGAGGATGGCAATTAGAACCACTGTGAGCTGACAGTGCATCAGGGCCAAGTGAATTGCACTCAAAATGCTACAGAAAATAACAATGATAGCAGCAAGCTGTCAGAAGCCTCAGTCACAGTTGTTCCTAAAGAGAGGGAACACCATGAGAAACGAGTTGACTGATCTTCACAAAGTTAAAAACAACCTAAAGGCCAACTCACAGCACAGGTGAGCTGCTGAAAACATTGATAAATCCTCTCCAAGATCCTGCTGAAAATCCTGTGCCTTATTCCACAATGGCTAATGCTGACACACAGAAGAGATGACTTCATTTCGTTTGTGTGATAGGTAGACAAGGGCTAATCCAAAAGTCCATTTTGAAGACAACAGGAAAAGTTCCACTGACTTTAATAGCATTTTCATCAAGTTCAGAAGTGATGAGCACTTGAGGAGCCCGCTAGATAACAATGGCTAGTTGGATATAAAGGCAATGATATTTCCTAAGCAGTGAAAGATTGTGGAAGAAAATTAAATTCAGATGTGCTCGCACTGGTTCTCTGAAGTGTGATAAGCAGCTCTGAAGCTCCCGTGGCATCCTCCAGGTTCTAGTTCCTTTCTGTAAGGATATAGACATTCAGGAAGAGCAGATATTCTCCATGGGACAGTTTTTAAATGAGTTTGCTCATGTTTTGGACCATTTACCACTGTTACACATTGTCCTTACCACAGGTACTGACACTTGAACTTGCCTTTGAAGTGACTCATCTTTCTTCCAAGAAGGTGCCAGGATTTTAAGATGTCAACATACTTGGGGGGTTTTTCTGCTTATGAAAAACAAGCAAACGGAAAGGCTAACACCTCTCACCCCTGCTCAGTGTGTGAGTTAATACACAATACAAAATTTCTCTTGTTCAAGACTAAAAACATTTGCTAAGCATGTTGTAGCGACACTTTCAGTTTGTGTCATACATTCCTCTGACCAGGAACTTGCCATTTGGAATTAAAAAGAAGCTGCAAGTCATATGATCACTCCTATGATTTTTTTAAAGTTACTCTTTTTTTTCCAACTTGTCTATTTTAAGCAAAATTTAATTATTCTTCAATGTGCACTGCTGATAGAGACAAAATAATGCAGAATAATTGAGAAGTGTATTTATTTTTTCCCCCTCTTACATTTTAGAATAGTTTGTTTTCAGATTTGGTCAGCCTGCTTGATACTTAATCATAACAAAAAGTGATTGTGAACCTTCAGTCAAAGCTTAGGTTTCCCCTTTGTCTGATTTTCCTCATTTTTGCAGCAGAGAAATACTTAAGAAATTCTTCCAACTAAATATGATTGCTACAGCAAGAACTGTCTCCGTTCATGTGTCTGGAGAGGTAAAGGATGGGATTTGTAATATACACAAAGATATGGAAATGTCTGGAGATTACAAATCTAATCTTAATTAAATGATAAATAAAATTATTGAAAATGGTTTAAGGAATATTTACATATTATTTGAAACCTAATGAAATTGAACATTTGGGTAGATGTTTGACATTTCTTTTCTTTCTTGGAAACCGTTCCAAAATATAAAGTTTGTTTGTTTAGGTTTTTTTTTTTTTAAATCTTGGGAATCTTTATCTCAAGGGGGAGCACTGCTGGTGTGATGACACTGACTCAGACTCAGCCCCACTGAAAGGATCCCAGGAAGCCACCAGCTGAACTGCCTCCACCAAGCAGGACCAACCCTGAATCCAGACCAGGGGCCCAGGGCTTTATCCAACCAGGTCCTGAAAGTGCTCAGCCTCCCTGGGCAAAGCCTAATTAGGCTTGATTGTATTTGATTGTATTAACAAACGAAATAAGAACTGCAGATTACATTTGGAAGTTTTGATTTCAAGACAGCATCACTGACAGAGTTCAGTCAAAAGATGTATGAGAGCACGGACAATGTTGGAGAAGTATTACCCTTTTTGCCATGTATATGCTTCTACTTCGTATTGTTATTTAAATTCTAGGATGTTTTAAAATAAATATTTCAATCGATACTTACTTAAATCTAAGCATATATATGTATATTTAAATACATTCTTATGTATAATCCTTGCTCCATACCTGGAAGTGCTCGAGGCCAGGTTGGATGGGGGCTTGGAGCAGCGTGGTCTAGTGGGAGGTGTCCCTGCCCACAGCAGGGGTTGGACTGAGATGATCTTTAGGGTCCCTTTCAACCCAAACCATTCTATGATTCTATGACATACTTAACATGTGAAAAACACCATGGCTCCTTTACAAAGATATTTGGTTCAATTTTTCTAAAGATATTAGTAAAAGCAAACTCTGCTATTAGTGTGACTTTAACCACATGCTAGCTCATCACTCAGTATTGTGGAATAACTCTGCCTCTAAATTTCTATTAAAAGTCAGAACCAAAATATTTTAAAAGATGACAACTTTGGGTTTTTAGACTGTGCTTAAGCATTCTATCTCATACATCAAATATATCTGAAAACATTCTTTAGTAAATGTTGTTAGGTAAAAAAAAACAACCAGAAACTCACTAAGTAATCCCTAGTTTGTAAATCTAATTCATAACACTCCAGCCAAAGAAAGATGTTAATTGCTATTGGTATAAAATTCATGACCACTGACAATATATACTATTTTGGCTGCAGGAATAAAATTCTGAATGTGTGATCAATGACAATTTTAAGATTAAGTGACCATTTGGGATTACATTCATCAATACTAATGGTATCTTATTTAAAAGTTTAATGAGGAAGCTATAATGCATATCACATTTCTCAGTAAGATACATTATTATTGAATTTCAGAGAGAGGATATTATGAAAAATGAAATAAAAGAAAAAAAAAGTCCATTCTTTAAAATGGATTTTCTAAGTGTATTGAACACATGAACTGGATGGCAGGCATTTCCTTAGAGGGCTATTCTTTAAGTAATTCCATCTTGTTTATTTCCAGTCCATATAAAAAGTGTGTCTTTAAGTCAGACCTGAAAGTAGTCACGGTAGAACATGAGGATATCTGCATCATATAAAACACACATGGCATTTTCAGTAAAATGTTTCAACATAACGCGACAGTCAGACCCACAAAGTGATTTTACTCCTCAGAAGTTGTTTATTCACAGTATTTGATGGGAGCCAGCTCTCGTATTTGAGAAATCAATAGGAGTAGCAGTTGAAGTAACAATGATTCATGCTCAGGGTAAAACCTGTCAAAACTGAAAGATGTATAAAATACTCTTTTAGTCCATATACTTTTGGTAGAGAGGAAGGGAATTATTATTTCTTTGAGGCACAGAATAAAGAATTGCTAAAAACAGGTGGGTGCATCAGTTGAGTCTAGTTTGTGGTGAACTCTGGCAGATCTCAATCCAAATTAAAGCTCTGTTCAGCTTGCCCAGCCTTTAACATCTACCAATACAGCCCCCAGTTAGGACTCCCAACAGTCCTTGCCCTGTTATTTATTCAGGCTGTCCCTGCTTGTCTTTGTTTTATAAACACAGCCCCTTATTTTTATTTTTTTTTCCATTTGGCACTGCTGAGGAAGAATTATCACATATTTTGATAAAAATATCATTACTACCCCATTTTCTAAAAAGCCCCAAACATTACAGTATCACTGCATAACTGGCTTTCAGTTGCACACTATTTCTAGCACATACAAGAGATATGTGGAATTCAAAACAAAACAACGAAGAAAAACCTTTTAAACACTGGGTTTTTCCGTGCATGGGCTGCAACAGGCAAACTCTTCACTTACAATGGACATTTCTGGGTCCTTTCTGCACATTATCCATGCACAAGAGAGGAACGGGGGGGATGTCATAGTTGGCAGTGTCACAGCAGAAGGTAGAACTTCTGTATAAAATAAATTGTCCATAGATCAGGGGAACTGCTGACTTAAATAGAGCAATATTGCCTGTTTCTATAGCATTAGCACAGTGGGATTCCAGTCCCCACGGATTATTATGGGATGTAGGAATACAAGCACGTGAAAATCACAGTTATGTTAAGACTGAGTTTCTAAGCTGCTGGATCCCAGAAACTCAGCTGGACACCACCTAGGTCCTCCTGAAATAACAGTATTCATACTTGATAGGAATGACAATACTATTGAAAAGAAATACTTTTTCTGTCAATAAACATTTTGTTTGAAAAGCTAAATGCCCTAGAGCCCATTTTCACTGAACAACAGCAAAGTACAATCTTCTTTTTCAATACTGGCTTTGAACAAGAACCTGAAACATGAATTCTGATTTTTCAACTCTGGCAACTCTGAATGAGGGAAAAAAGCCATCTTCTACCTGAATTAGAATTATTTATTTTGTTTACTTATAAAACTTAAGGTTGAGCAGCAATCTTGTAAGTAAAAATGGAACAGAAAAACTCGGTAAGTTACTTGAAAAGCAGCAACACCTTGTCTCATGTGGTTTATTAGTAAAAGTGATCTATTTTTTTTTAACTGCTACACTAGGCTGCACTTGCATATATGAATCAACACATCCCTTACAAACAACAACAAGCAGATGCATGAGGGCTGGTATGTGACATGATAGTTACCATAAGAGATTTAAAGAAACAGTGGAAGCATCCAAACAGTTGAAACTCCAGTTCCCCGTCTTTTTACTTCAAATTTTTTTTAGAGGGAGAAATTGTGACAGCCCCAGCCCTGTCCTGCAGGCCACCACAGTAACACCCTGGCAGAGAGCAGCCCCAACATCCCATCACAAATACACCAACAATTTTTACACATTATTGCAGATATATGCGGATCCTCCAGGTATAACTCTGCTACTTCCAGTAGGTGGTGAGGTAGGAACCTGCCTGATGGACAGAATGCAAGCACTGAAAGGACTGCAACTCAACAGGAGTGACACAGGGAGTCTGTTTATCAGACAGATACAAAAGAAACATCAGTTTCCATGATTCTCATCATAAAATACACTCTATTTTCCCCATCTTCCATTGATGGGAACTGGTGGCTATTATGTTTTGCCACATAATTTAGATAAAATCCTGGATAGAAGTTGGACATTGTGTGTTCACATGAATACTCACTCCTGAGGGATAATTCATGACAGTAGAAAGTGTCATAAAATTCATTTTGCCAGATTTTACTACAAAGCACATCATCTCCTCAGGCAAAGACCTTGGCTTTTTATATCTTTAAAATGTCTTGCATATCTGTGGAGCTCTATAAAATAAAGTCAAATATATGAAAAAGAAGAGCAGTATGCCAAGGTAACCTACAGCCTTGCTGTTATATTACCAGACTCTGTCCATCTAAAACTTCAACTCAAAGTAAAACAACAGCCTTCAAAAGGCAAAAATTTGAGCAGCCTACTTCCAGGAATTGCTCAATATCTGATCTTTAAAGCACCAAGTTTTTCATACCTAAGAGAGGAAAAAAAAAATCACGAAAACTATTTGCAAGAAGTAAGTTCTGATTTTGGGGGTGGATCTCACTTAAAAATCCCTTCTTATTTTTTCCTTGCTGTCCTAAAGCTGATAAAAATTGGTCTTTCGGGTTCTTGACAAGAGATAAAGATGAATGGGAAAGTCATGTCAGGATCAGACTTTTATTTACGATCTTGTAAGTTCAGGAGTGTGCACATGCATGATTTGCTTCTGGACTCATCTCAAAATGAACAAATGAGAGATGAAAGATTACCCTGAGGACCTGCAGAAATACACATGAAAAACAGGTTTATCTAAAGAAGCATGCATTTCTGGAGGGAAAAGGTGATAACATGAATTTTATATCAGATCTTTACTTCATAGAGAGTGCTACATAAAATATTGTTGGCCAGATCGCTGCTGGTTTAAAAAGTCTTTTGTTATTCTTTTGTATGAAATAATCTTGTTGAGAAAATGCTGTTTCCATGTGCCAGATGACAGATTTCATCTTCATTATGCATGTTTCCAACCCTTGGCTGGTACTGCAGATAATGCTCCTCATAGTCAGACTTCCACAAACACCTGCACGTGTTAAAACCAGTGTTGTGATTAAAAATAAGAAATAATGCAAGGTAGTTTCTTTCCCTTTTAAGTTTTCCAGAACAAAAATCCACTAATTTCACTGACCAAGAGGTTTACTGACAACTGAGCATTTAGTTTCTACCTGCTTGGAAGAAAGATAATTTTCTAATGCAGAACACATAATTTAAGACTTCAATGAGTTCTTCCCCTCATGGGTTCTCCTAATTTGCAGGCAAACTCCTGAAGATCCTTTCAGTGCACTTGAGTAAGTCGGTATCAGAGGCAATCTCTAAAAGCTTGATGAGAATGTCATTTGTTTGTCCTTTTTTTGCTGTAGACCATGGTCAGTAATCCCTGCCATTATCCTCTAAAAATAGATATTATAGCAGCAAAGTGATGACAGGCATCAGCACACAGCACAAAGTAACTTGGGGGTTCTTTGCTAAAAAGGCTACATTGGACTCTTGTCTTTATTTCAACACATTAAACTGAAAATATTCAGATACACTTTTGAACTATTTCTACTGGATGAGTAGCATTTAGATCTAAAATTATTTTTCTCCTTCCTTTCTGAAGAGGACTGAGTTATTCTTCATCCTGATCTTACCATAAGAAGTGTTAAAATCTATTTCTTTTAAGCTAAATATATTGTTTATTAAAATTTTCTAGCTAGAAAAGATTAGAGTTTGAAGTCCTAATTCAGGAGAAGGTTTCCTTTTTTAGAGAGCATATAAATGCTCATGCTTCTAAACTAGAGCTGAACTTTCATCTGTTTTCAAGCACATTTCTGAACCAAGAACTAAAAAAATTCACACATAATTAATCTTGCACTGAAAACAGAAGATGATGCCTTATTAATAGAAAAGAGAATAAAGTAGGAAAAATTCCTGAAGCTTGGCATTCAAAAGGGCTTTGAAAGCAGGGAAAAGGAAGAACAGTTTGTTTGTAGGAAGAAAAAAAAAAAATCTCATGAGGAGAGAGAGGAAATTATCTCATCTTCGCTTGCTCTTCTGTGGCACATGCTCCAGCAAGAGCACTGGGAGAACATGCCCATAGTGAGCAAAAACTCACTAATATCTGGAATAAAGCTTATTTTCATTTCATGTGGAGTCCGGAGACAAGTTGCAAGGTATAACCCTGAGGGACACCAAAGTTCCCTAATGGTAAAAGAATTTCTTCTATTTCTTCTCTAGGACCTCAATTCTCACTCTTCTGCAAATTCACTGTCCCATTCTTTCCTATTAATGCAAGAACAGAGTGTCTGATTTCCATTTTCTTATCAAAACTATAAATCAGGTTTTGGTAGCTGTGAATTATACCACCAGAAGAGTGAGAAAAGTTTAAAATGTCATTTAACACAGTCCTATTGAAAGCAATAGTGAAATAATCTTTCCCCTTGAAACCTCAGCTGGCTTAGATACTCTGTCACCCAGAGCGTCACATTCTCTGCTCGCACCTTGACAATCTTCAAAGGAAAATCAAAAAGACACAGGCCTGCAGAACTGCCCCCTCTCTGCATACAATGGGCACGATAGTTTCCCTGGTGCTGTGTTCCCACTGCCCTAGAGGAATCAGGATGGTCTGACATCCAGCAAGGGTGTCTGAGCTCATTTCCCAAATTAGTTTCTATTTCTGATCTGCTGCCTCACACAACGAGACCTTTTCAACCAAATTATGGTGAGTGACAGAAAGACCACGCACACTGCAGCTGGCCCATGGAAGCTTTGGCAAAGTCAGAAACATTGGAGAACTGAGGAAAAGCATCCCAGAAGTGTGAAGAACCGTGGAGTACTGCAGCAAAGAACACACAGAAAGTACCTCTACAATCCCCACAGCCCTGGGTTACAGCAGCAAACACCAGACAGCCCTGGGCTTGTGCCAGCACTGCCAGCCTGGGAGCTGCTGGGAAGGAATGGAGGGAGCCTGGACTCCAAAAATCAATGTACAACACCTCGACTTCCTCAGCAAAGGGATTTTCTTCCATAATATTTTCATGGAGCTATACCAAACCAGCTGTTATGCCACATGAAATGTTTTTTTTTCTTGTATTAAACGTAATTTAAATGATCCATTCAATTATTACTTTTGTATTCAAAGACACCTTATTTTCATGCAGATTTACGTTTCGTTATGCATAAAGGATATTCTTAATTGTGCTGAAACAACTGCAAATTTAATTAAAGTTTGCCATTCCAAGCATAACATAGATTAAAGAAAATGCTGACAAGGGTAAAATAAATATTCGACTATTTAATTTAACTCAACATTTATTTTTAATCCAAACATCAAAATAACCTTGTTTCTAATTACAATTTCATGACAAAATGTCTTGAAGAAGCATTTGTATCTATTTCTCTCCAATCTGCTCAGCTGAAACACACTAGCTTATTTATAAAACTGTTGATTAATAAATCTGTTCCAGCTGTATTACTGTATGTTAGGAAGAACACAGATTGATGTATGTAAACCACCATTATAATTTTAAAACAAAGTCTTGAGAGTCTTCAAAAGCAGAAATCCCATCAAATGCATTGCAGGACAATTATACACCTAAATTTTAGCAAAGAAGGAAAAACAAGGGGAAAACAAAGCTAGTAAAGTCCAGAGGTCTGTGGCAATTTACAGCAGATGGAGAAATCAACTAAACGTTTATTATAAATTACTTGTGGTTCCTTGAACTGGGTATTATTAGACTCAACCATGTGTTGTAACACATGAGAATAATCAAATCCTCCGTTTCATACAAAGTTACAGCCAAAAGAGGTGTGAAGAAAGAATGTGGCCTGATTCTACTGAAACTAACTGGAAACTCTCCAATTAAGTTATGCTGCTTAGTATTGGTTTTAATTTTATAGTCAATAAATTTAATAATTTATAGTTAACAGCTAGAGGGAGAAGTAAGGTAGACAGGAGGATTTCCTCTCATCCAGATGCAGTAAGTCTGGCTCTGGCTGAGAAAAAAAATTCCTAAATCACAAGAACTATGAACACTGACTTAACCCTTGATGTAATTTTGAAGCATTTGTTATGAAGAAATATACAGGCTTTTTCAAGGCATTGCATGCCTTTTTTCCAACACATTTGAAGGAAACAAAAGTGCCTTTCCAGCCTAACAAACACCCCAAGAGTCAGAATATTTGGAGAAGAAAAGGTTTTTCCCCAGATATTCACGATAATATTTTTCACAACTTCTGAATAAACTGCCTTACACGATTTTTTGGTGCTTTTTCCTTCCACCTTAGGCAACATACTCAGGAGCTAAGGTATTATTTACATCTGAGTGACAACAGCCAGCTATTAGGAGTTTTAGGAGCACCACCACCACCACTTGCAGAAGACACAACAATCACAGAGCGTTTCTGGTTTGAACCATGAGCTCAGCTGGAGCAGTCCAGAGTAAAACACAAACCTCATCCAAAGCCACCCAGGACCTCCACCACCACCCACTGCTTGCCCAACCCTGTTCATTCTCATTTTAATTACTTCTTGTCAATACAGTTTAGCAAAGAAAACCTCTAGATGGAAAATGTATATGCTGCAGACCTCTTTCCTCTATGGAACTTGACTGTGAGAGGCAGAAAAGTTTCTTTTTGCAACAAAACCAAGACTGAAATACAGAAAGAGGCTCCCACTGTGAACTGATAGATTCAGCGTGCACTGAGAGCTCTTTGCATGTCAATGGAGCATCTTTTTCGTGGGGCAGGGATTCATCCCTGGTGTTAACACATTTAGATGCAATAAAGTGTGATGGATACTTTCACATTTTACTGATTTATCTATATATCAGCTATATAAGTTAGTACTAAGAAAATCTCAAACAAAGGGAAAAAAAACCCATCCAGAATCAAAATTTCAATAGAACAAATGAGGAATTTAAGTTAGTATGAGGGATTATTAAACTCTTCCACAAAATAATGAGCAATCAAGAAGGGAAGTAGCAAGGAGCAAGTATTTTTCAGACAGGAATAAAACTGGAACCCTTCGCCAAAAAAAACAGTGAACTGAACAACAGCAGCTCTCTCCAATTAATACAGGCATACTGTAAGGAAAGCTTGATCTGGAATCCACCAGACTGGTAGATGAAAATCCTACTTGAATGTAATACCAAGTTAACAAATCCCTTTAAATCAAGTGTTAGAACAAACAAAACAATCCAAACTTGTTCAAATAACCACTGAGTTCATCAATCCAGAATTATTCTTTCATGAAGAGCAGTTCATATTTTCATATCACTTTTTATACAAACATCAGTATACACAGAGGAAATTCTTAATACATTTTTTTTTCTTTCCTCTCTGTGTTCCAAGCTTTATTTTAGAGAAGTCTACATGGTATTATTGATCAAAACTCTTTTTGACAATGTAATAGCCTAAAAAATCTCTAAATACTATGAGAAACAAAGAATACACTGCCTTACACAGACTTTCAAACTACCACACTTCAGACTCCTGAAGCCGACAATAAAAATTCCATTACATGAATCAGCCTAGATTTTTCTTCTGGTGTAGTCCATAAATGACCAGTACAGGAGTATCAAAAGATAAGATTTCACACAAACAGGTACTAACAGAGCAGTTTAAGGGTTAGAAAACCTCCACTGCCAAAAGCAGCACAGCACTTCAGAGGAGCCATGGCAATTTACCTGCCTGAGAACCAGGCAATACTTCCACACACACCCGAACACAAACCTCCCCATCACTCAATCAGAAGGTTTTGGGAAGAGAAATCAAGTGCACGAGTCATATTCTATTATGTGGAATAGCAAATGAAACACACAAAACAAAAAGGTCTTTGCAGTTTTGATTGAGAGGCTCTCTGATTACGAAGGGTTGCCTTACCTGTTTAACATCATATGCAAGAAGAACAAATCTTAGGTCTGGTGAAACAGAGTATCTTGATGCTTTGAAGGTTACCTACAACGAAGTAACAGAAAAGTGAGTTTGCAATAGGAAATTAATAATATCTCTTTTCCCAAATTTTCCTACACCTCATTTAAGAACTTCCCATTCATAAAACAGATTTGGTTTAGAAAACCGATGTAGTTTTAAAAAAAGAAGGCCTCAAATAATTCTTAGTTTAATTAGCTGGTGTCAGTATAATGGCAACAGAAGAATCTGGCTTCAACCCTAAAGACCAATTAAGAAGCTGATGAGTTTTTTATCATGACTTCAAGCACTAAGCTCAAGGAAAACAACTATAACCAATTCACTGACAGAGGATGAAGGAAGACACTTTGGTTGGAATGATTAAAAGGGAGATTCATCACTAGGTTAGCCTTAAAGATAACATGTAGGATAAAAAATAGGTGTTCACTATGTCTCTACTGCTTTTCTTTTAACGCCACATATACAAACATTTTGCAAAACAACTTGAACCAAAGAAAAAGTCTTTCTGAAAATAAAGAAAATTCTTAGCAGAGAGCAAATTGAAACATAAGGTAGCATTATAAAACTAATAATGCTTTACATCCACCCAAGACTACATGACACCCAATTAAATTCAAGATTGTAATTTCATCAAGGGGTAATGTTGATGTCAGAAATAATTTAATGAACATAATGCATGAGAAAGATAAGAATGTGCTTTAAAGGGCACTGAAGGAAATAATTTTAAATTAATCTCCAGACATCTATTTGCAGAATGAAAGGAAAAGGAAGTGAAAAATCTAGATAAGAATAGAAAAAGTAGGACAGAAAAAAAAATAACAGAACCACAAAGCCATAAGATGAAAACAAATAAAAAAATAGCTGTGTAGAACAAGATCTATCCACTATTTTATTTCTTAAGCATCTTGTTCTGTTTAGCCTAATCCCACTGCTAAACTAATGAATTCAACAGGGGTTTAAAGGCACACAAGCAGGAAGTCACAAACTATTACATTCAGAGCAGCAAAGGAGTTATACCTGGGGAAAAAAAGATGCTATATTTTGGTATACAGATTTAACTCAGGTCCCTAGGTAATATAGTTAGAATCAAGCTATCCAAAAGAATTAAAGGGAAAAATATTTTGGAAGATAAACTGTATTAGTTTGATTCAGCAGCATGACAGAATCAAGAGTTAGAAGATAAATCTGCAGCCTTTAAAAAGAAGGAAAAAAAAAAGACATCACACCTTAAACCATCCTTCTGTACCTACAAAGCATCCAGAACAGATTTCTACTGTGCCCAAACTTGCTTTTATGAGTTAATCATCATTAAGCAGAGACTGTGTTAATGTTAATCTATGAGTAACATTCCCTTTTCTTGGCACTTCACTGAAAATATTTTCGGATGTGAAATTTGTCTTCTCTCTAGCAGTTTATTAATTATTGCCCCACTACCTCAGCCTTCAGCACTATATAACCCAGGCAACTTTCCAAATTCATTCCCAGGGAGTGAATGCAGCTCCTACCACTGCAGGCACTCAATAAGAATCTGCATCCCTGATTATGCCACCACACGAGTAATGAGGCTGTTCCTGCAAACACCCGAGCAGCTCAGCTGCCAGCTATGGGCAGTTCCAGGCAACACCAGCAAGAGCTCCTTGCATATTCCATATCCAAGTACAGTGTTGGGGATTTGGGATTTAAAGTCTTTTGAATCCCACTGACCTTGTTCATTCAGCTTGCACTGACCTGCAAAATTTTGTTTGCCTCCAAAATGCCCCAGATGCATGGTGTGCATGCAATACCAAAAAACTGTATGGTAATGGGTTTGGGTAAAATAGTTTTCTTCTTGTTAGTGTAATGGCATAATCCTTGGTAAAAGGAGTATAAAGCTGTTTCATACTTTTTAATGTTTCACTTCAGAAATAAGAAACTTAAAATTAGACCAGCAGAAATCATGTCTCATTGCCAAAGCTGATAGAATGCTGATTTCTTTAAATTATCATAAAAACATCATTAGCCCATTTATTCAAGTTGGATTTACAATCAAGCCTTTAATCAAATAGATGTTTAATTCTAGGAGAACTGCAGAGAGACTTAAGTTGACTTAAAGTCACTTAGTGATTAAAATTCCCTTAGAATTCTGGTTGTGGAGGGGTTTTTTTGGTAAAGACAAGCACAATTTTGGCAATTCAGAAACTCCCTACTTATATGCACAGAAGAAACCCTTAAATACATTAAGAACAGGAAATTAAAACAATCACCTGACTCATTCCTCCTGCCTAACACGGCAAGTAAACTCATGATCTGTGAGTCACTATAATAAAAGGCAGAATTCTCTTTTTTTCCCCCACAACCCTATCTAAAGGATTTTACCAACCAACAGATGCCTGACTCCATGGCTGAGGAGATCACATCAGCTGGTGAAGGGCTTCAAAGAAGGTTTTGGTCCCTGCTGTAGGAGGGGAGATGTATGCCACAAAAACTCCTGGGAGATTATCTATTGGGCCATTCTCTACAGGGATTAGATATATTTATGCATTAAAAAGAAGCTTGTGAGGACTCTGACCCCAAGGGTTTGTTCTCTTCTCAGGAGAACACATTTTTGAGTTTAAAAGAAAGTGTTGGGGAAATATCACATTGGAAATACGCTGGGAATTAAAAACTCTCAGGTGTCTTGTTATCCAAAATCTGGAGGATGGTTGTTCCACAGGCCTGCATATCCACAATTTCTGAAGCTTCTTGCTTTTTCAGGAGCTATTTAGCCTTCCTTAAGGAAGACACACCTAAATTCTGCCCCATGTGACTACAACCCTAGGGGTTTGCTGTGCTTGATCTCTAAGAAATGTAACTTTGGACAAATAAGCTCTGGAATTGGGAGAAATAGAGCTGCCTAATTAGGCACAGTCCAGGGATGCAGAAGCAGGGCTGGTTTCCCTCTGCATCACTGCACAGTATCAGCTAGTTAGGGACTGGGGTAACTCAACCCTGTGCACTCCATGCACACCCTAATCCCTCTCCAAACCCAACAGAGGCAAGGCAGAACACAAGGAAAAAGGGAAGGGAGTTTCCTTGTTCCCCTCTACCCAGCCCCATCAAGAGCTGAAATCCCTGTGAAAACCATCAGCTCTATGCAACCAAAAAACCACTTTGACTGGAGAAATGGCTGTAATCCTTAAATTGGTTACAGTCCACACTACTGCATAATTCTGAGACAAAATAAATGTGGAGTTTTTTAACACTTGTACACTGCCTTCCCTGCTTAATTCACACACCTGCCATCCATTTTTCCTATACTGCTGCACTTGACATCATTTCCATTTTTCAGATATAAATGATCCTATATCTGCTCTTTCATTCCTCACTCGCCCAAAACCCCCACTGACTGTAAAATTAGGTCTAACCATATGAAACATTGTATTTCTAGGTTTCTTTGAAATACCTCACGTGATAAGAGTTTTAATTCTTCTCCTGACAGTGATGCATGATGTGATGACCCCAATGGTCTCACTGCCACCACAGACTGCAACAGTAAAAGCCAAATCCAGGCAAAAGGACACACAGAATTTAAACAAGCTTTTGTCCTTCAGCTTTCCAGCTTCCTTCTCTCACCCACCTTTCAGGAATTGCTAAAATATAGTTTTACACTGAAAGAAGAACTGGCTTTTTTTCCACCTTTCCATATGGGTGCTTAAAATGGAATGCAGAATTCCAATGAACAATATATCCTCAAGTTTGATTCCTAGTGCCAATATTTCTTTCTTTTTTAATTTGCATGTTATGTGTGTTTTCCTGTTAACAGAAATACCTGTTTTGATTGTGTTTAAGAGCTCTTTTTACTTCTGTTTTCTTAAACCCTACTTCTGAGCTACTGATGTATTGGCTACTCCCTTCATCTTTCACACACTATAAAGTATTGGGTTTACTATTTTTGTGGATTTTACCTACTATGACATTTAAATCAGTGCCTTATTCATAATGTTTCAAAAACATGGTATAGAGCAGACAGATGAAGTTATCCATAATATAGTCTAGCCCAGAGTTGTAAAAATATATTTGTAACGTGTCTACTTTACAGCATTCTTTTTCCATAGCTTCAGTTGGATGGTTTTACATGAAATAATACATCACAGTTAAAACTGATTTAAAGAAATGTTCACTGTTTTGGAGTCTACTTATTTGCTGGATTTGAGTTTTTTCCTTTAGTTTTACCCCTCTTGCTGTTTCAGTTTCTTGTGCTTCTATTATCCCCAGAAACTTTCATCCTCCACACTCCTGTTATTCTCCTTCTCCAGTTTTTGTTTAGTGTTCCCTTAACACACATTTAGGCTTTAATAGTTTTTGGTTTTTTTTTTAATTATTCATCCAGAATGAAATATTTCAAGACCTTCAGGAACGTTACTTTAGAGCTTGGTGGCAACACTACTACCTAGGAAATTGTACATCTGTCTATTGCCCACCTACATCTGTATCAGAAATTTAACTTAATGGTGCAGTGGAATCTCAGCAGAGAGGAGTTCATCAGCACTCACAGGTATCCAGCTCACCTTATCAGACAGGCACTGGCCAAATGCCAATGCACAAGAGGAGTCAGGTTTGATGGAATTACAGGAGCTGCAAGAGGAGAAGGCATTTGGCAGGTCCCAGTTCCCTTGGGAGGCACCGGCAATCCAGGGAACAATGGGATCCCCCCTGGCTGCCACTGCTGTGACTGAAAAGAGGAGATGGACCAGGAGAGAGCAGCAGAGAGTGGAGCCCAGCAGAAGAGCAAGGCTTGTAGCACTGGAAACAGGGATCCTCTGAGAAAGACAGGTTGTAATTAGGAAAATGTGCTATAATTGGAATGATGAAAAATTTGGGTTTCCAAGGTTACGTTTCTTAATGCGGTACTTCTTGTGTCACCTGAGCATTTAATCTAGACCCAAAAATGCTGCAATGCCAAGTGTTGGAACTGTTAACCCTCAGGTTTCCTGTCCAGTTTTGAAGACAAATGTGCCTTAAAACACGATCTCAGTTGACCTCTATGCTATGGCTGGCTCTCAAACACGTGAACCAAATTTCCCAAACCCACCTGCAACTGTAGGGGATAAAAATAGACACGAGCTGACCATGCACCATGGCCTCCCTGCTAGAAAATAACCTCTAACTAGTCAGTCACAGAAGTTTTTCCTCTCAAATTTCCCATTAACACTGATATAGTTAAACCTTCACTGTTTACTATATCAAGGAACAGTCTTACCAGGAATATTATCTAAAGAAATCCCACACAGAGCTACCATAACCTGACAGTTTTGCATTTTGTATGTTGAAACCTCCCTCACTTGGACAAAAACCAATGGCCACCACAAAACCACAGTGACTGCAAACCCTTGCACCTGTCAGGCTTTCCCACCTCAATGCACAGAGGTGCAGTGCAACAAAAAACCCTTCCTCATAAAAACCCTGCTACAGAAAAGGGTGTGCTGAGAGGGCTACTGGACACTTAAGAGGATCATGGGAGAGAGGAGAGAATGTTACAATATTCATAACCCCCTATTTACAACATGTGAGTCATTAAAATGTCCAGCGTTGCAACAACTATTAATATTTATGGAGTTATATAATGTTATTTAATGTATTTACTATTATTCACCTTTTCATTAATCTCTTACGCAAGGTTCTTAAAATATAAGCATGTAAACTACTCTTGCAATTAAATTTACACTAATCAACAAAGGAATTATAATTGCATTATGATTCTGCACTGAGTTTCCTGTCAAAAGGGGAAGGGGCTGTGGTGGGGGGGAGCACAAAACAAAAAAGTATCAAAAGGAAGAGAACAAGTGGGGCTGTTTATGACCAACACTTTGTGAAACACCACAGAACAGTCCCTGCCAAAAGCTCTGCTCGGACTGAAGCTCTCATTCTCAGCTTTTGGCTGCAAGGCCTCCACAGGGCTTTCACAGCTGGGCTGCCACTGATGCCTTCTCCCAGCCACTTAGAAACAGAGACTAGACAGCAGTAAGGGAATAAAGGCAGGGATTTATTTGAAGGCCTTCAAGGTACATCCTGGGGAGCCAGAGGCTGCTTCCACAAAACAGACCCCAAGATGGACCACAGGTCACGAGTTCTTGACACTGTTATAGGTGTGGTCCATTTGCATATCAGCATAAATTCACCAATTAAAATTTTAGCTCTCTTCAATTTCTCCACCTCTCTCATGGTCCCAGTTTATACCTTTGGGCCTAGGACAGCCCAAGTGTCCTTGAACAGCAAGCTCAGAGAGGCTTTGTTGTGTCTGTCTGGCCTAAGAGAGCAGCTAACGAGCTACAAGAAACTTCAGAGTTACACACTGGGCAGTACAGGATTTGAAAAATACAGGAATTAAAACTTAAGGCATCACCACAGCCTGACCGCGATCCCTGAGCCAAGACTGCTCCTGCTCTGTCACCCTTCTGACACCACGAGCAGGCAGCGAGGTCCTTCCCTCTCCATCCTTGGGTGAAAGATGGTCCACAGTAACACAGCAACACAACAGGTTCCAGGGTAATACTCCTGAGAAGCCTCTGGGAACAGGTTGGAAACTCAGCAATAATTCTTTGCTGTGCCCCACGATGCAGTTCCCCTTTGAGCTTGTAAAGAGCTGTGAAAAGGAAAGGCACGAAAACCAAGGGGCACAGCAAGTCAGAATTGCTGGGTGTTAGAAGAGTCCAAAATGTACAGCTGGGGGAAAGCTGTACTAAATACAGGACCCTAGAGCTCACAAACTGAAAACAATTCTACTTGTATTGCCTGGTATTGAAAACAAATCAACAGACTCAAAATATATCCCATCATCCACAGCCAAAAGACTGAAGGAGTCACAGCAGACTCATTTCTGACAGAGGCTCCTGAGTGTTTGTTAGGGTGCATGCATGGTATCTGAATACACACACCACAAGAGCAGCAGAACTGAGGGCTAACAAAAATCTTATCACTTTCATAATTATTTCTACTTTTTTAAGAGGGATAAATGAAGGAAACTTCTGCAGGTTTTTCTCAGAGAATTCAACACATTTGGAAAGTTCTGTATCAGAACACACAGTCCCTACACACATTTTCTATCCTATCTGTGCTTGCTTTTTCCATTTAGTTTTGAGTCTAAGGGCTGTAAAACAGACTTGAGAAGCTGAGCTAGAATTAGGAACCAGATGGACAACTTTCCCTGAGCTGAAGAATCCATGTGGTCCCCCACGCTCTCCTCCCCAGCTGGTGGCTGGGCTGCGTGTGAACTGCTAACCTGCTCTTACTGACCTTACAGAACAGCTGATGGCAAAAGCATTAAACAAAATGCTTAACACTGAAATTTCTTAGCTAAATGTGGCATAATGCCACTGATTTTGGAACTTTAATGTGTCATAGAGTATTGCTAAATGCTGACAAACTGGAAGGCTTGTCACTTAGGATCACAGTGATAGGCAGCCCAGAGAGATGATAGAGAACATATTGTAATCACGTATCGAGGCAGCATCTCAAACACCAGGATGCCACACAGTGATTAATGTCTGGGGCTTTTTCTGGCTCCTCTTAATAGGAGACTTGCCCAGCCTCCAGCTGTGAACATTTATCTGCTGCTGGCTAAGGACATTAACTGTTTATTAGACAGCTGAAACAGAGGCACTACATGGATACAGTCAGAGCACAAATGTGTATCAGAAAACATCCTTAAATAATAACATCCAGAGATGTTAACAGATACTCTTTGTGCTTTGCAAGCTACCCTTTTCACTTACAGCACTGTATTTGTTACCCATAATATCGCTTTGCTGGTAGTTTAATTATATAAAGGCCAGATTGTTTTACTGATTGATTACAGAAAAGGATTCCATTCCAGAAGGACAAATTTAGTGCAAGAATTTCTTCTACTCCTAAATAAAACCTGATTATACTGGAAAAAAGTTCTTCAGGAACTCGGGATAGATGCTTCTCCTATGTAAGAGAAGTGGGCATCCTAGAATGACAAAACACTAGCCTCTCCTCTTTCCAGGTGCATGACTGTTATTCAGGGTACTTTTTAAGGTTGGGGGATTTTGTTATCTTTATCTATGTAACATAGGGGTTTTTAAAAAAACTTGAGCCTGCTTTTTTGATGATACACCTACTTAGTGAGCACAGCAGATCCTCACTGGGGATATCTGGCTTCTACACAATAAGCAACACAAAGAAGGATAAAAGATGTGTACTTTGCAGGAGGGTGGCAGTCCCCAGGATGCAAAAGAAGAGCCAGTGATCTGTGCCCAGTGGAAGACTGCTTCAGGGGTTGAGAAATGAGAGAAAAAAAAAAGAAAATCTCCTCTGAGCTGCTGATTCAAACACAGCCCAATCAGGGGTGACAAAGAGTCATTACCTGCCCCTTGCCTCTGCACAAGGAGTTTATCATGGCAGTTCAATTTTCCACGGACAATTATCAACATTTCTAAGAAAACCCTGCCATTTCTGTGGCTGCTTGAGCAGAGGCAAACAGGAGAGCAAATGCAGACTGATTTCAGACTAATAATCCAATTGAAAGGTGACTCTTCCATGACTAAAACCCTTTGATAGGGAAGAATGAAGGAACTTGCACTGCCACTGCCTATGCTGGATCTCTGCTGTATTTTTTATTAATCCAAGACGTCTCTGCAGAGTCATTAAACCACCACCATTCTAATTATGCCCCAGTGATTACGCAGATGTGACACTGAGCGAGGAAAATCTTTGATAAATGATCCAGGTGTCTAACTTTAGAAGATTACATTTAGCAGTGCAAATTTGGGGACAGTCATGCTCAAAAGAACAGGAGAGGTTTTGATTTCAGCCTGCCTCAGTAATCTTATCCTGTTAGGAAGGTTGGCCACCGTGTCAACAGACACTCAGCACAGAACATTTCCCACTGCTCTATTCCAAACATACACCAACAAACTTGCTGAATCTTCTGCTCTCTTTTCAGCTTTTTATTATACTTCCTCTGTATTGCTGGGATTGACTTTAAGTATAACACTTTCAACTTTTGGCCATGTAAAGAGAGGAGCTCTGCAGGAAAAAAACACACTTAGGTTTTAATTTTTCTCTGTTCCACCCACAATTGCTAAATGGTTGCTTGAATATTATCTATTTGCATCAGTTTCCCACATTTCTAATGAACAGTAGATATCTAGTGCCTAGAGCTCACTAGATTTCTGTGAACTGAGGAGAAATCAGTTCCACAAAAAGCCCAGAGAAGAACAACTTTGCAGAAAGAGATGAGACTCGCAGTGGGAAGCAGCCTGTCCATCCCAACCCATCCTCACTTGGCAAGGCTGGTGTGGCACAAAGGCCTGAAGAGCCTGTCATGCTGGCATCACACTCCACAGCACCAGCCAAACACTCCCAGCCAAAAGTGCATGAATTCATCTGTGAGGAGACTCCAGTCTTGTCACTAAAGCCACGTTTTACAGCCAGGGATGCCCCAGCAGCTGCTTGTGTTCAAGTTATGCACCAGAGGCACCCCTAGGCCTGACACAGTTAATGCTCCAACTGCCCGGGCAAGTGCTCACACACACCTGAAGAGATGGGGAACAGGGAAAGTGCTTCTAAATATTTCAGGGCTTGTAACTTACAGAAATTCACCTTTCCACCCACTTTTATTTGTGTCTGACAGCCTTTTCTGGGCTAAGAGGTACCCTGAGGCACATCCCAGCACAGGGAAGGGTGCAGCTCACAGAAAGGGAGGCACACACACCCTCTATTAAAATATAGTTCTCTCTTCCATCCTCCTCCATCTTTACACTGACCAAGGAAATCAGCATCAAGTTTTTTCTCCTGAACTTCTACTCTCCTCTTTCTTGTTTGAGGAATTAGAAGTAAAGGTCACCTGAGGCTTTATGCTTTGAAAAGAGGAACCTCTATCAGCAAAGGCCAGGAACAGACCAGGAATAAAAGCAGCCTTTGCCAAAGACTGCTGATGAAAATGAATCATCCTTTTGAGTCTGCAGGTGTAAAATATTTTATTAAATTAAAAGTACAGGGATTAACAGTAACAGCTAGTGGTCTAGCATGGAGTATTTATGAGGAAAGAATGACAAGCCACACGATTATGCTGCAAAACCCGGATAAATAAGAATTACAGGGTAGAATGTAAGTGGTATCCCTGAGAGTAACAGTGCCAAGCAAAGTGAAAGAAAATGCAGACTAAAGTATTAAAGTACTTCTTAGCAATTACTGCTAGTCAGAAACCATTCATGTGCATAGCCTTTACTGGTCAGGAGGAATAATCCCCAATCATCTAGTCTGCCATTAAAGCACAGAGAAACAACTAAACCAGAGATTAACATGACTAGGAAGTACATTTTTCTTTGCATATTTAATTCCCTTAAGGAAATATTCCTATGAACTTCGAATATTTTTCCGCTTTTCAAATAGTGAAAAACTCTCAAGGTTTAAGTACCCTTTATGAAATATCATTTTCTAACAGACATCCAGTAGATTCACCAGCACATCTGCCAACATGATCCTTCAGATGGTCTGAACAAAGCACAACCAACAGCAAATCCTCCAACGTCTTGGTTATTTACACATAGGTTGAATAAAACAACAAATAACTTCATTCAGAAATCATTCACTGACAGAGGAATGGATTATATTTTTCATTTATATGCCAATCTAGTCTAGGTTATGAAAACATCTCCTCTAACTTTTATATATTGTACTCTTTCCCTCCTGTTACAGGAAAAAAATCTTAGCAGACTTCCACTGAGAAAGAAGCAGGTAATATGTATTACTTACAAATGTTGTATTTTCCAATAATAATGTAGTTGTATTTGTTTCTACATTCAGTTCAACAACATGTCCATTCCTGGTTTTATACACCACTGCTGTATCTGCAATGACAAAGAAATAAGCAGTTAGCAAACACACTGAGAATTTAATACATCTGTAGAGAGAAGCAGCATGTTAAATTAATTAGAGTATCTTTATTACAACACACAAACAAGACAGAAGTATTGTTGATTTGCCTCATGAGCTTCAAAATTACCAGTTTATGCCCTATAGCATGCTCACCTCATTCAATACAAATATATTTTGGCCATAAACCAAAGTAAAGTTCTGAAAAAAAAAAAAGCTTTTGCTGGACATCATATTCACATGTCTCCTTAGAAGTGATTCCAAAAAAAACTTCTGTACTGGTCTGCATTTCTGTTCTGTTGACTGGATGGAAAAAGTTCTGACTATTTAAAGACAGTCCATATACTGTGTGATTAGTGCTGGGCCACAAAATACCAAATTTTCATGTGAGCTGAATGTTAGCAAAGGAGGGTTAAAGCTAAGTAGGTCCACTTGCAAAACATTTAAACACTGTGGGATGAAGTGTTGCAACTTTTTCCTTCTTCCACTCACCTGATTTATCATTTTCTGTGAGAAAAATAAGCTACCACATTTCAAGAAAAAAAAAAGAAATCTGAAATTAATTGTGATTTCTATGAAAAATACTTTGTATCTGCTTGTATCAAAACCTGCAAAATTACCAAGAAATACCCAGTTACTACATCAGCCTTGATTTAAAAAAAAAAAGTTCCAGATTTCCCACTATTTGTAGCAAGACTGAATAGATTGAGTGCTGATTCTTTTGGATTATTTAAAATCCCTGTAAGAGATTTACACTTAATGAAATGAAATTATTTTATTATAACAATGTAAAAAGCATAAGAAATGTTCTAATTAAGCCTGAAGGAAACACAAAAGAACTTTCCTAATCCTCAGTAACATCTGAGAAATTCATTACCAATCCCTGAATTTTATGAAGTGGGAAGTAAACATAACTGGAGAAAAAGGTTATGCTATCATAAAAAAAATTGCTTTGCTTATCCAGAAAAATGTAGCTCTATTTTAATTGACTCCACAGGAACTCGAGATACACAGCACTAGGGAATGTCCTCTGGTATGTTCTGTAAAATTAATGAAGCCTCATTTGAGAGCTTACTAAGCTATTTTAGGACCCTGGCTGGGAAATGGGGTGAGATTGATGGAGTTTAGGACAGTGCTATTAGAGCTGCTGTTTATGAAGGCAGATTAGATTATGAACTGTGGAATTAACAGCAGCTTCTTTTAAAGAGAAAAGACTTAAAATATTCCTTTTGAACAGAAAGGAACAGCACTTTGTAGACAGTTATTTGGTTTCAGGTTGCTAATTACAGAACGTGATAGTTTCTGCAGTCTCCTTTAGGCTATTTTGCATGTACTCCTTTAGGAACCCCAGCACTGAAAATCTCCAGTGACACTGGATCGTGGTGCTAAGTATTATACAAAAAATAAAGTTGTCTGGTTAAGAGCTGTCCCTGTTTATGACTGAACCATAACATGAGAGATGGCATAAATAACCCAGAGACTCTGAACAGCAGTGCTCCAAACCACGCATTTTGACCCCATGGGTGACACTAACGTGCTGCCCAAATCCAAACGAGTACAGAATGTTACTCCTCATTTATCTACTCTTCTACCTGTCACTTGCCAACAGGATTTACAGCATTGTGCCTCATTAACCAATCCTACCCAAACCAATTCACTTAAAAAACTAACTTTCCCTTGAAATTCCTAAGAGGACCATGAATAAAATACACAGTCCTAAGGCTCTTGCAAGTCCTACACAGAGTGCAAAACAAAACTTGGAATAGCAAATACTTCGAGAGACATAAATTAAAGCCTTTGTTCTAAAGGTAGAAGAAAATTTATTCAATCAGAACAGGAAACTGAGTCAGACCTCTTGAAAAGGCAAGCTTTACTGGACAGGAATTACACCTCTCGCTGAACTTGGATTCAGTAGTGAACTCCTGAAGTGCATAAATCAAATGAACACTTGCAAAATGTATGGAAGTTCACAGTTAAAAGATAATAACAAAAAACCATGCAAACATTGAACATAACAGTCTTCAAAAGTAATCACAGTAATTAACATGGAAGTCCCATTCCAATCAATATCTTGTCATAATAATGTGATAGTTTGATGGTCACACCACACGATGATTTTTTCCACTGATAGCTCAAAGGTAAATATGAGCCATAAACATACATTTGTTTTGAATTTTTTGTTACCTAGAGTCAGAAATTCTACAAAAGAAAACAACATCTAGTCCTTAGCATCGTCCATCTGCACAGAGGAAGGATTTGTTTTCTTTATTATCTTGGTGCCTTCACCTCGAGGAGGTTCAGGGACCTCTGACACTTCACAAAGCCATTCAGAGAAGTAGAGTTCTTACTTCAAAGAAATTCTCATTTAATTTGAAACAAAGAGTAGTATCATGTGAAAAGCTCTCAGCTGGGCAAAAATTGCAGCACTGAAGAGCCACATTATTGATCTGAGGACATCACTAGAATAAAAAGCATTCTGTCTGAAGCAAAGGAGAACATGAGGAAGCCTTTGTAAAGAAGATGTGTTACCAAGTCACCAGCCCTGGATGCTGCACACAAAAACAGTTTTAAAAACAACTAATTGAAAATTTCCTAATTACAATCATTCTCAAATTTCTGAAAAGTTTGGAAAATCCAGAGCATTGAATAACTGATTAGTTTATTCTGTTTTACTAAAACATGAAGACAGAAAAACAAGTGTCTGTGCGTAAGTTATCCTGACATCAGTCCCAAATGAAATAATGGCACAATAAATCCAGGATTCTTCCCACAAAAATAGTGGCTAGCAATATAATTAATACCTGATAGCACTTCACAGAACATAGATCTTGTTAAACAAACTTGAGAGTGTTATATTTGATACAGACAACTCTGCTGAAACTGTGTATTGGGTTTTCCTCCAAGGTATTTGATTTATTTTATGACATCCAAAGTCTATATTAAACAGAATAAATGGGAAACACATGAGGAGGATTAAAAACAGTGTCAAAAAAAAAAAANAAAAAAAAAAAAAGAGGTAGACAGGGTTATTATAGACATCTACCTTTGGGGAGAATTGATTCCATCTGGAATTTGATCTTATTTCTAAGGCTGACTGGGAAGGAGGCTGCCTAGTGGACACACCTCTGCAGGACAACTTGATGCTCAACAGGTTCTCTACAACTTATTTGGCTTTCACAAAGAATGCAACATTCAATCAAAAATTAAATGAAAAAAACCTCTAAACTGAAATTCTTTTGGGATTGTCACAGCATAATAAATTCACCTTAGTCAGCAACATCCTCTTACAGAATTGTCTTAGTGCAGAATCAACAGTAAGTTATTTTATCATTGTGAGGCTAAACGTCCAAATTCTTATGCTATTGTATGTTTTTAAAAGTGAATATTCTCTTCATCTGCTCTATCTCTAGGCAAAGAACATGGAATATATGTTCTGCTGAAGTGATTTATCCATACATTTTAAATCACAGTGTGGATGTATATATGAGTATTACAAATACAGCCCACAGTGACACAACTATTACATAAATACAGCATCATGATGATCTCAAGTGTTTTTTTTTTTTAAATAAAGGCAGCATTTGTTACAAATGGCTTCACTGAGACCATTGTTCCAGGTTTAGGTTCAACACTGGTAAGGGTTTTGTTTAAGATCAGGGTATGAGCTGGCAGGAAATGCAACTCTATACTGGGCCTGGCATAATATAAATTGTTCCAGGGAATGTCAAAGTACAGGCAAACTATCACAAAATGAAGAGAAATCAATGCAAAACTTTTCATGCTTGACAAGCAGCTTGACCCCCATCAATTTTGCAATGATTTCTTTACCTCCATTTATTGAATTTACTCCCATTTATTGAATTGAGAACATGCTACCATCCCCTAAATGCTACAGAATTCCTTTGTAGCACTCACAGTTACACATAGCATCATATATGTTCACATGAACCGAAAAAAAATCCAGGCCCTTATAAATTCTGATGAAAATTCCTGTACTGTTTAGGGGGGAAATGGACTCACTTCCATCCTTAAATACATCACCATTACTGCAAGTCAATCCCTGAATTGTTCTAGAGTGAGAATTTGGCCCAGGCTCTATATGGCCTTTAATGATTTAGGTTTCTGACAGTAGGACATGGAATGGTGGTGGTTCATTTGAAGAGTATAAACTCTCGTTTCACATGTCACTGAAATTAAGCAACTCATCCTGTTATTAAATGACACAGACTGGGTTGAAAGGTCACACCACATGCTTTCAAGACTCTGGATTTTTAGTCCAGTGTTCTATTCACTTTCACATCAGTCTTGATCCAAATTTTATTAGTTGGAGTTTTCTTCTTTTATTGGTGGCATTTGCATCTTTAGACCTGTACGTGACACAAAAAGCTCCAGGCTGCTTCCCACATAATTTAGCTTTTTCTCCTGTGGAATAACTCCAAGCGTCTCCCTGTGTGCCTTAAGCTGTTGACACACGTTTATCTGTGTATTTCAGCTGCAAGAGTCAAGAGAAGGGAGTTGTGCCCTTCCTGTGAATGAGCAAAGGCAATGTGAAATCTTTTGTCATTTCTGCAGGTCTCTAAAACAGGGATAGTTTACAAGAGATCACAGACCAATACAGATGTGAGACACAACTAGTAAACTAAGAGTCATTAGTGTTGTACTTGGAAAGATCCAACAGCTTCAGGAACGAGTGGGGCTTCCTTGATCAAGTATAAAAGCAGGAATCCTGCTTTGAGAATGAACTTCAAGAATTTATGAAAATACAGACAAGCATCACAGGCCACTACAGCCACAGGAGTTACAAGATTACTGAATCTGAGCCTCCACTATTCTGTGTATGCTTCATCTTGGACAGGCAAGACTTGCATTCCTATCTAGTCTATCCCACTCTCAGAGGTTTTAAGCAATGATTTTTCACCTTTGAATATACACTGAGTTATTCTTTAGCCTCCAATAGTCATCATGGCAATTCAAGCTTATTATAAAACTAAAACCTGCCTAGCCTGTAAATCTACATTGCCATCATGTTCCCTGAGATTAACGTGAATAATGTCTGCAGCTGCTGGCACTGACAAGGAGCAACAGAATCAACAGCACTCCTTTGGGTGTAAAAAACCATGATTGTTACTGGATTGACATTATCGTTAATATCTACTTTGTTTGCCAAGCAAAAGAAGTTTGGTAAAATATTTCCTAGATTTTTATTACTTGTTGATAAGAAGGTTTATTTCATGGTAACTCCTGAGACAAATTTGTGTGGATCAATCAATTTTAATTGACAAGTCCAACTTGCTAGGATCTGGCTCAAAAGTGGTTTGGAATTTACTAATACTGATATCGAATAGTTTTTAAAAAACCCTTATTTATAAAGAAGGTACACAGACTGCTAATTGCTGGTTATTGCACAGAGCACTGTAAATCTTAGCCTAAGCTAATTGCCCAAAGGAGATCAGCACTCAGGCAGTTTTGTGCATAGAAACCACCGGATATTAAGGAAATTTATCAAACAGTCTTAAGAGAGCAAGTAGCATCTAAAAAGTGAAGGAAAGAAAAGGAAATAATTCAGGCAATGCTGAAAATATGTTCCATAATATCTAGAATAAGAAGGCCTCAGGGTAGTCTTCTGAAATTGCTGACAGTGTTAACCTGAAATTGTTAATGCTTGTTTTCCCACTGAAAATATTTACTAAGTTTTGGTTTGTTTAAGTAAAATTCTGCTTTGCAGCACAAACAGCAGCATTAGCAAGTCAGAGTTCTCTTCTTCCTTATATTTTATGGAAATAAAATTTTTATTTTATTAAATACAAAATTTAATTAAATTAATAAATTGTATTTATTTAATTAAAATTAAATAAATACTTTATTTTTCTAAATACATACATGCAAGAAGGTTGATACCTTGCAGTCAACACATATGTCAATCAGCCTTTGCTGTACACAGTATTATTAGAACTGCAGATGGCATTTCATCAAATTGATTATAGAAAATGTCATGCTAATTAAAATAGAGAATGCTTTCTGATTTAATAAACGGGAGGTGCTAGACAAATCTTTGTCTAATGAAGTGTTTACTAATTAAATAAAATAGTCATTTGCAAAGATATTAGAGATACGGACCAAATTTCAATATGCTAGCAAAGTCACATGTCAGCTGAGCAAGATTTCCACTGCTTTTCTGAAAGTTTAGGCTGTTGATAGCAATGCTCTCAGGACAAAACCTATTCTGCACTAGTTTTATAATGCAATGTACTCTTACAATGTACTCTTACAATGTACTCTTCCAGACAATCCTTCAGTATATAGATTTCCCATTCAAAATGGCTTGCAAAGTTGTACACACAGGTAATTCCTGTCCTTTCTGACTTCTGCTTCCTCCTCCCATCTATGCCCAGTGCCAACTAACCAAAAAACAGACACAGATCTTATGATGCAGTAGCTACAGAAATGGAGGTAGCAGAGTCAGAGTAGCACCCTGCCAGGCACAAACAAACCAGGTCTGCTCTTCCTACCTTCTTGAACTCCAGAATTAAGTGATCAGGCATGGATTGACCTAGAAAATTCAAATTTCCATCCATACTCAATGTATCTTCCTCTTTTCCTAATCTGGTCATTGGTTTGCAGAGCAAGTCATGCTCAATTCACACCGATTTTCAGTGGTCCCAATTACTTTAGCATATAAATATATGAAAATCTTCAACTCTTCAACTCTGCTCAACAGCCAATATTCATTTATAAAATCAATTTCTTCCCTGTCATGCAACTGCACAGGATCATGCCTCTGTATCACACTATCCCCACGCCAGCACTTCAGACAGGAGAGAGGGCCCAGACAGCTCCTGAATATTAACAAATCCACTGGGGGATTGATTTACAAGAAAAAAAGAAAAAAAAGCCCAACAGTGAAATATACAGTGCAGTGGAGCCAAGCCTCTGGAGTTTGAACTGCAGCAGATGAGGAAACATTCACTGCAGAGCCGTGGGAGGCAATAAGGAGGACAGTGACCAGAAGCCACAGGTTGTAATGTCTGTGACAAGCTCAGCTGGAAGAACATCACACTGTCTGCTGTGTCAGTCACTTCTGGACGTGTTGGAAAGATGGAAACACAAGGGAAGGTGCTGAATTACTTCACAAAGACAACAAAGATAGAGGCAGATAAATTGAAATTCATGTGATCACAGAGAATGCAGCTGAATAAAGCTGCAGTGACTGTCCTGGGGCTCTTCCCAGACATGTTGTGCAATCCAGGTGTGCTGTCAGCTCAGTTTTCATGGCAAAACTAAACTATACACTCCTCTTGTCTGTACTGCCATGGTAATGGAAAGCTGTTCTAATTTAGAAATTTCCCTTTTTTTCCTAGAAGTTTATCAAATAACTTGTAAATTAAATTGTAACTGTTTGAGGGCTTTGGTCCTGCCATCCGTGACACAGAGCAGCAACAGCTTGCTGAAGCTATTTCTTCCCCAGTCCCAGTCTTCCTGGATAAATAAATTGTCATGCAGTTCTGTTCTACTCCCCTGGGAGTGAGTACAGCACCTTTACACAGACCTGCTCACTCAAAACTTTCCAAGTCCAGGCTACCCCAGCAGGGTCTGTCTCAAGAGCACACTCAGAATAACACAGCTACAGCTGAGCTCCAGCTTTCCGAAATCATCAATATGCAAGATGTTGACATCATTTAAGGAGCTAACAATTAGAAAAAGTTGAAAGAAAATAGGAGCTGTGCCATAATTATTCCCCTTTCAGAAGATTTAAAGGTCTCTCTCATTTTAGAACACAATTGGTCAAAGCACTACCAAGTAAATTAACAAAAATAAATGAAAATGCAAAGATCTAAGTGTGTGCCAGCATAAATGGGAGGCAGTTATCTAGCCCAAAGAGCAATGAGCTGATGGACTAAAGCACAAAATGTGACTGTTTCTACCATTCCTCCACACACTTTCCCCATCCCACTATTCATAATGCAGCAATCTCCTTTGGTATCTTTGTCATTACTTGGAGGAAAATATTAGGGATATCCATTCCCACCCTTAAAGCAAGGCACTAAACATGATTTCATTGTGTTAAAAGCTAGGATAATAGACTTCAGTCTGTTAGTCCATTCCAATTTGTTTGAAATGCAATTAACAGTAAATCAGCACCAAAAGAAAGGGAGGGGAAGTGGCTGCATTGAGGGCAGACACAGAGCCTTCCTTCAAGGCCACATCACTGCTCGTGTGCCACACAACTTCGGGTACCTACACTTTTATTTCGTTATTGTCTGTTTTAAAAAAAAGAGACAGAGACAGAGAGAGAACCTTCAAATTAGACAAAATGCTAAAAAAAATTAAAGGTGATGAGTGGTGAAACGTCTAACAACACTTTGGTTTTCTCAGCCCACATTACACGGTGATGGTGAAACATCAAACATTGTTATTTTGCCAGCTTCAAAATTTCTGCCAAAACTCCTCAGTTTTCCCAACTACTTGGAAACGTTTTTGCTCTCCTGCATTGCACCAAGGGCCACTACTGAGCCAGCTTGGCAATGGACTCAGACAGCTGTTGTCCAAATAATGTACATGTCCCTGGACTACTGAGAAAATTAGGGAACAAATTCTCCGTTTCGGTCACACATCCTATTCCAGCCTCTTCCCCAGAGGGATAATAAAGTACCACAACAGAGCAGCACTTCCCTGGCAGCCTCGGGAGTTGACCTTTCTGCTGAGCCAAGCCAGATGGAACACGGACAGCTCCGCTCTGGAGCCAGCAGCGTGGCCCGGGCCGGATCTCACACAGACTGCTCAACTGGCAAGGCTACACTTCGAAGACACGGTGATTTCAATGAAGGAAGATTTATATCCTTCTCTACTCCTATACAATTGCAAATCTCAAATAAAACTGAGTATTTCAGCTTGCAATAGGAATGTGAACTTCCTAAGCCTTTCAAACAAACACTCCTGAGGGCTCACCACTGTCCCTGCTTCTGCAGCACTCCAGACTCGGCATTTCCTAGAAAAGCCCAACAAGTGAGGAAGTTAAAATTCAGTGGTTATGTACATATCCCAGTAAAAGACCAGTCTCTGGAGAAGCCACAGGGCTGCAGTTTTCTCACTCCCTTTCGTTCCCATGAGGGCATCTCGGCAAGCTGAGTCAGGCAGAGCTGGTGGCGCAGTGCCCACGCTCAGGCAGTGAAAGCATCGCAGCTCTGATACCCACGTGGCCCCAGGGCTGTCCTTAACAAGCTCTAATACAGCTCCTGGGACTCTGGCACACCCAGCAGAGCACGTCCAAGGCAAACAAAGTCATGGGCTAGGATGTCTAAGTGTACACTGACAATGCTAATTTGTTTTATTTTATTTTATACTACAAAGGATAAACAAAGTATTTTATTATAAAAATAAACAAAAGTAGGCAACTTTCTGTTCACAATTATTTAACCTGCTTTTTCCAAATTTCATTCTCATTTATGAGAAAAACATGTTGATTAAATGAAGATCATTAGCTCTTAAGAATTATTATGCACCCAGTAAGATATAAATCACATCAAGGCACTGTTTTGTGATTTTATTTGTATCTTTTTATGAACTTTAAATACTTTCCCATTATTAATTATTTCTACTGATCAGTCATCTGTACTTTGAATGGAAATTACAGATTCAAGACTCACATGTGCCATTAAGAATTTTTGCCCGGAAGTATTAAATCCCATGTACCTCACTCACAAAATGAAAGCAATTTAGGTGTTGTTTTCATGTGTGTTCATCACCTACCATACGACTGAAGTTCTCGGGAAATAACCATGCTAGGTAATTGGAAAATTAAATGGTGAGTTTGTAGGTATCTAATCAGCATAGATACGGAAAGCACAGATTTGGCACCAGCATTTGAAAACACTGGCAGAATTTCCTTTGGCATTCATTCATTTTGGATGCCGTTGTTTGTCTGTACATGTAATTGCACTGCTCTGCTGGAGTGTGGGGAATTGGACAGGCAGTGCCAGGGACTGCAGGATCACCAGGACAGGGCTTGGCTTGACCCAACAGGTCCTGCCCTGCCCGACACGCTCTGGGCAGACTCCGTAAGAGCAGGGAGCAGGTCTGGAGAGGAAACGACCTAGGAAAGAGTCTCATCCTCAGGATGCAAACAGAAAACTCAGTGTAAGCTCAAGCTCACACAAACAAGCCTTCTGATCAAAACATATCAACATTAAGCTTGTCATACTGGCCTGGAAAGGATTCTGATCACATTTTGGAGCACTCACTAACAGATTTTATTTGGCTCAGAGACAAAGTCTCAGTTCCAAACGGAAAGAGACACAAGCAATTAAGTCTCTATCTTAACATTATCATCATGTGCTTCACTTTACTTCTTTCAGAATTATAAAGGTGACACATTAGTAAGGGACATTTTCTGCAGCTTATCTCTACAATTAATTTTAAATAAAATGTAGCTGAACAGGAATATTACAAGAAGAAGAAAACCAAAGGAAGGTTGAACAATGGCATTCTTGGCAAACCAAGACTGTTCTTTACCAGCACGAACATTTAGTGGCAATCTGACAGCATTCCCAAAAGAAGGAGGAGCACAGGCCTCCTCCAGGTGTGACGTGCAAGTGAAACAATAGACCTTTTCTCCATGCTTTAGTCATACGTGAGTTTCAAAGAATAAATATTTGAATTATGGTTCCAAATTTATCCTAATAAATATTCCATGGAATTACAACTCTTACCTGCTTCTGATCAGAGAATTCAAGGAATTCAGCTTTTATTTTCCATTTGAATTAGGCTTCCTTTTCAGATTAACATTATTATTCATTTTATTAGTTTCTGGTTTCCCCTAAGTAAAAAGTGTCATTTTTTCATTGAAATGCTAACTTCATTAATAAGTCCATATTTGCTCAATAACTGCTTTAGGCACTTAGAAAATATTCTGTTGAAGTTTAACACACCTGTCTGGATTTTTTTTTATTTTTGTACTATAAAAAAGGAGGAAAGTAACTGGAAGGACTGAATAAAATAGAGTGCCAAGGCTGAAAAATATGTACCTGCTGCTCATAATTAGCAATTATTAAAATAAATGGATCTCAAATAAGAACCATTACATTATGAGGAAAGCCTGAATAGAAAGACTCTTGCATTTTCTCCTCTACTCCATTACCAACAATATAAAGGCATGCAAGAAGGGCTGATCCAAAAATACTAGCAGGAAAAAAAAAGTTGTTTTGGTGTAACTGTGCCTTTGGCAGAACATCCAGATTTTCAAGCCTAAACATTTTGCTTTGGAAGAATATTAAACATCTTGCTAAATGAGGGATCTTAAATTTGTTCACACTTACTCATTTTTATCAACTTAAGTAAGCATTTTCCTGATGGTGAAATTGTCAGAGAGATTTTGTTCTGTTATTTTCTCTTTTCATGCAATTAAAAAAAAACCCCTTCATGCACATAAAATTCAAACTCAGACAGAGATGCTCTCATATTTCCCAACTGCAGATCACTTTTAGCACTGCTAAAGACAAACTTATTCTAGTTTACAGGTGTAAATTTAAGCCACTACAGGGAAGCCACTTCAACATACTCCTGGTGCAATATATGAATTTGATACTGTCTTCCAAATTATATATTCCAAGTACATAAAGGCTGAACAGTTGGAACTGATGGAAACACAATAGATTGCACTCCTTTTATGCAGTAGATCCAGAGATTTCAAGGCCAAAAGAGCCCTTTATGTACTTCTATCCTGAATTCTTTCAGAGCCCAGATTACAGGATTTTGGCCTGCAATTCTGTAATTTCCTGTTGGCTTTTCCTTTCTAAATTGCATGCAGGCTTGCTTTAAACACTTTAGTGCAGAATCCACCATAGCTCTTGCTATAATATTATGAGCTGACAAAGGAAAAAACAAATCCTACTAGGATGCCATTAACACCTTACTTAAAGACCTTTCACTATAATAATGCCTGTGGGGAATTAGCAATAGAAGAAATCCATTTAATTTTACAGTAAAATTACTGTAATGTGAATGTAATGTGAAGCACACTCAGGAGATGCCAGAAACTGGAAAGTGTTCTGCTCTGTTCTGTAGAGGGCCCACTTCAACTGTCTGAATCCAGGCTGTGCCACTGAAACAATTCACTGTTAGGGCAGGAACACAGGTTATGGGATGCAGTGATGTATCCGAAGACCAACTGCTCAATTTCTATTACATAATTTAATTAAGATGTGCATATAAATTTCCATGCTCCTTATAAAATCACACACGTTCAATCTGCACAGAGCACAAGCATTCCTTTTTCTGCAGGGGGATTTTCCCCTAAACATGAAACCCAACAGGAAGTGTCAACATTACTGTCTCTGCTAACACTTACTTTCATCTTAGACAAAAAAAAAAAGCAGCATTGGATCAGCTTTCAACACACAGCCCTGAACGGGAAACAGAGGTATTCCAACTTTTTTCTCCTAGAAAAGAACCCCAAATTGGAGCTTCCCAGGAAGGAAACTACTCCCTAGGAAGAAAATAGCTACTACATTTGAGGATAGATGTCTTGTTTCAAGCAGATGCCAAGAACCCTTGGCCTGATACCAGTGACTCTAAGAAAGACTTTTCACATTCCTTACTCAGCAGCAGGGCAGAGGAAGAAAAGCTTCCAAGCTCCCTGGAGTGAAATATCAGCACTATCAGTCTGTGCTCAGTGATGAGGACATGCTTGGCATATTTGGTTTTGGGAGATGAGAAAATAAGAGAGAGAGATGCTTTGATTCTCACCTAAAAAAAAAAAAAAAAAAAAAAAAAGAAAAAAAAGAAGAAAACATAAGAGTAGGCTAGCTCTTGGCAGGAGCAGGTTACTTATTCCATACAGCAAGGAAAGCAGCTGGGAGAAAACTGTAACTTTCAAAATATTTGAAACTCATCACTGACAAAGTTTGGCACTGCTTGTATGTGGCACTTGCTGCAGGACTTAATCATTGTTCTTCTTACCTCTAGGAGAAACATTGTGAGTATACAACAGATAAAGCAAAGACAAATATATTCATTTTCAGTAAATAAGCAATACCTACAGGAATACCTATGAAACATAATTTTATTTTCAGCTATGAAAAGACAAAAAGCTGTCACTCATGCTTCTGCAGTCTTATAGCCAGTTAAACACTCTTCTGAAACACCACCAGGCAATGGAAATAAAACATAATGCAATAAACAACCTGCATTTCATTTTTTTCTAACCTGATAGCTTTTTAAGACAAAAAGCCTTTGAAATTTCAGCACAGAGTTATTTCCAAGTTCTGGGTTTCTAGGTGCTACTTCTAATTAGTATCTGAGATTCTACTGCATTTATTTTTCACTTGTAAAATAGACAGCTGAGAGGGGACAAACAGCACAATGCCAGCACACCCTAGCACAGTTAAATGCTGAAGTGATGCAGCATCTGACTCTACACAGCATTTATTTTTACATATTTCATCATATAATTTTCATACACCACTATAAATGCGATTAAAAAGTCCTGCAAATAACTACCAAATTGTAAATATTAGCTACATTGTGTGGACTACATCAGGATTTCTTACATCCTTGTATAGTATAATACTCACCCTCTTTAAGAGCATACTCATCCTCTTGTGAAGTTCTACTATCTGTCTGATAAGTGTCCATACACTTAATTATTCAATATGTCCCATTAACATCAGTCATGTCATATAATGTGATTATGCATCACACATCGAATATTATCAATTCCAGAATTTCACACACAGATTATTAAAAAAAAAAAAATAGAGTTCACATAGCAAAAATGTGAAGTAAACTCTTCTAAGTAGCAATCAACAAACGCAGTGCCCACTAAAATCCTGAGTCTCATGCCAAATAAAAAGAGGACAGTGATGTCCAGCACTGTGAGACCAAGCAGCTGCTGGGACCTGTGGCTGAGCAGGGGTGCTCAGGGAGGGAGGAGGAGGATGGTGGCTGCAGTGGCCCAGGCACATGTGCCTGGGAAGGGCTCGTGTCTCAGACCAGATCTGAACCTGCTCCCGTGGCACACCACCAATGGCTCAATCTAGACCATGAATTCATACAGATTTCCTTGTGCACTAGAGATGCTGGCCGAATTAATAAATAAATAACCAATATAATTGACATCATGTACTGGCAAGTGCAAAACTAGTGGGGTTTTTCCCCTTTAAATAGGTTTTCTCCCATAATTATACTTTAATGATTTCTTTTTGTAAATGTCAAATGAAACATTTGAATAATAAGTCAGGTTAAAGGAAATGTTAAAATATTTTAAAGCTTAATACATTGAGGCAATTTCTGACTGATAAGTCATAGAAGCAAAACCTTGAGAGCAAGCCCCAACAGCGACAAGGGCACTGCTTTCTACATCACTTACATGGATGACATCCAGAGTGTTTTGCCTGTCACCCAGAGCAACTTCAGCTATAAAAGCATCTTGCCTAGTTTTGTATCCTTTGAGCTCGAAAAAATTTTGAGCAGCTTGGGTACAGAAGCAGTTCACAGTACTTTATCCTGGGATTGCTCGTGGTGCCCCTGGCAGTGACAGAAGAGCCCTCTGATGTCTTTATTAGACGGCAGCAAAAATTGTGGTGGCCAGGAGAATTCAAACCAGTCATATTTTCCATCTGGACAGCAAATAAGATGGATAGTATTTATAATTCCCTTATCATGGTAGGTTTATTTATGCCCCTGCATCCTTACATTGGGAATATACTGTAACAAAGATTGAACCGATGCATGCAAAACACCTGAGCTCAGGGAGCCAGCTGTGGGAGTCATTCCTGCCCAGGGAAGGGGCACTAGAAAAGGGATTCTGCACTGCATCCCATGGAAGAAATTGTTGTCAAGTCTAGAAAAATGCATAGAAAAATATATTTCTAGTTTTCCTGCTGCATTTTTGCTGTAAGAGATGCCTTTTCCAATAGTTCTAGGTTGCATCAACCTGAATTTTAAAGCATTTATTATTAGTCTAACACCTGAATTACTCTTTTAGCTTTTTAAATTCTATTTACATCCAACTTTTTCCAGCTGAACTGAAGGCTGGAAGATAAACGGGTAACACATTAAGGGGTTGGTTACCTGATGACAGTTCTAGAGCAGCTCATAGAGACCAGAGACAATGACACTGAACACTAAAGGGAGTGTTGACGTCACCAAGCCTGACCTTTTACACATTATATTGGAAAACTAAACTATCAAAAAGCCAGAAATTCTTCTAAAAAAGCAGCAACATGAAGACATAAATATGCCAGAGCATAACTTAAAAGAAAATGTTTAACAGCAATAAAAGGTGTATATGAGTCTATACCCCAGTACTTCATTAATACTACAAAGGTATTTGTAGATTCAATTTTTCTTCAGAGAAGATTATATGAACTCATTAACCATGACACAAGAACCAATAAATAAAAAAATTCAATCAGAGTTTGCTAGATATAGTAGTAAAGGAAGAATCTAATTTTTTAATTTCTCCCTAAAGCTTATAGATAGAAGGAAATTAATTACAGTCAAATGGAAAAAAAAAACACACACACACACAAAAAAACACACAAAAACCTCAACCAAAATCAACGACCAAACCCAAAACAAACAACTAAAACCAAAACCCAGTTTTCTGATATTCCACATTCAAGCAAAGAATCAGTAGCTGTTATCAGTCACATTATACAACCATGACTTTGAAGAAGAAAAGAAGGAGATGCCCTTGGAGAGAAGGACACTCAGTGCACAAAATGCATTTCCAAGTGTGCTTCATCTTGGTGGGAAGCATCTTCTACAAGAAACAATAGATAAGCTCTCTTAATTGAGATGAAAACTAGAAAATATGTGGGGACTATGCTGCAGAAGATAATTAGCACTGCTTGTGGCAGGACCAGAATGAATATTCATGATCTAGATCAAAAAAAAATTTATAAGTGGTATTTATCTGCTTATACAGACAACATGGCAAAATACTCGCAGGTTCTGAAGTTCAACAGTGAATTCCTTAAATTAATCTATCCCCCTCACAGGAAATGACTAACACTAAGAAAGGCTATTCTCATTACGGAAGACTTAAGAGATTATTTCAGCTCACCATCTGGTGATTCCTGCAACACAGAGAGACATACAAACCCAAAATATTGCCATAAAATGTGACAGTTATATTTCACATTCAGTCAACACTAAGTTATTGCTATTCATGAAGGATCCATGCAGTTTGAGTGTTACGGGAAATTCACGGACAGCAAATAAAAGGCACTGAAGTAAAAAGTCAGTTCACTGGATTTCAAAAGCAAATGCATACTTACAGACAAACATTTCACAGTCGCTTCAAGTCTACAGCAGACAAAATGAGCTGACAAACCTCCCTTCCTCATCCTGCTATTTTTCAATAGATGGAGGAGATATCTGAGTGGCTGCCCTAGACATTCGTCAGGAGTGATCCTGGAACGGAGCTCAGCAAACCTTCAGTGGAGACAAAGGTGTCAGAGCCTGAATGCAAAATCAGGGACTTCATCATGAACCCAGCGCAGGGAGTGGCTGCACAAGGACAGCAGCTGTATGTGGAGCATAAATAAACAGGGGGAGCAGAGCTTTCCCTCGAATCATGGAGCAGTCACTCCACACAGACAGAAATAAGGTGGCAAATGACAGGAAGGGAAGTGTTGGTCACTTTTGTGCCACTCTGACTACAAAATGAAAGTGTGAATTTCCTGCAGAAGCAACAGCACATCAATGGTGTGACTTTCACCACTGGCTTTTTGTAATCTTGCAAGGACTTTAACCTCATTATATTCTAGGTGCAGCACTTTATATGGTGCTATTTGTAATACCTCCATTGTAATTTTGCCTTTTAAAGCGACATACTGATCAATTTAATATGGTGTGGGGTATTACCAGACAGACTTCCCATTAAATAAGGCCATTTGGAGGGTTTTAATAAGTCTTTATCACTTGGTGTCTAGTTTATAACTGTGCATAGTATTTCTTAGCACAGATTACCCCAATATTGATGTAAGGTAGTAGGACCAGCTATAATTATTTAAGACACAGGGCCTTGAGATTAAGCTGGCTTTCTGACAAAATCCTACATCTAGCTAAACTAAGTGCCCACATCAGCAACACCTGCAGGGAACAGTGGCAGTCCAAGAGAGAAAATAAGTGCTTACAGCATAAAATTCAGCTTCAGAATTCTGCAACATCTTAATCCTTCCAGTGATACAGAGAATTGAGTTCTATTCTCTGCAGATGGTATGCTGACATTGCCTGTCGGTCGCATGCCAGCCTCTGATATTTCTTTTAATCGGAAAAAGTACATTTTATAGCATCTATAGCAGATATAACATTAGCACTTCTTCCATAAATCTGAAAAACAGCGATCTTAGTACTGAACATAACAGAAGCAGAGTCACTATAAAGTATATTATACTCCTGTTTTTATTTTAATGACTCCCTATTTTCTTATTTTTTAACAGAGAGAGGAGACACCTGACTTTTCCCTACAGATGTTGTGATAACTGAAGATTCCTGCACCTTCCACTTCTATCAATATTAACTGATATTGCAGACAGGTTGCAGAGAAAGGTCTGAAAAAGCTGGGCAAAAGAAGAGGTATATAATACATTTCATACAGTTAGAAGTTTTCATTAATTTCTGCAAAGGATTTCTTTTTAGCTCTAAAAGAGAAATTACCTCGGTGGCAGAAGCTAGAGGTACCTTGGAACTGGGTGAACCATGCTAAGAGCTTGACTATTAGGAGAGTAAGTATTTTGGAGAAAGGAAAGAGGAAAATAAAATCACCTAGATCAGCTTTTAAAAATAGAGCTCAAGCTGTGTGCTTCAGCTGAAAATGTTTTACCACTATGCCTTTTGACATAACAGATGGCACCGTCACCCAGGTAAGCACAAAATCAGGTTCAAACAACCTCACTGGCAATCGCAATGGCTTTAAGTCAAGTTGTAGGAAGTAGGATATGACTGACCTTACAGATAACCTGTCCCTGTCTTAACCTCTGTGCGGGTTGGTCCTAACTTTTCAGACTGACTGAACTGAAAAGATTGAAAAGAGGTTTGCCACATCTCTACAAAAATGTCAGAAACACCACAAGATAGAAAAGAATTTTGTCTTCCTTTCTGTTGCATGAATTGTTTCTAAAACACTTTGTGAATCAGACCTTTACTTTTGTTCAAAATAACTAAAAGCCTCATTTACCTCAAATAAAGGTTCCCCCTTTGACAAAAATCCTTAAGCATCTCAGTCTTTGAGCTGACCCACAGTCAGCATTTTTACATAAATGCACTTATTTCCCTCTTTCTTCAGCTCAGCTGCTATAGCAAAACATTCCGTCAGTTTTTTAGCAGAAAATGAGCAACCTTCTTACTGATACCAGAAAGGACAAAACACAATCACTTCAGCACCCAGAGCAGCCAAACCTTGCTTTAACCGCGTGCAACTCCTGAAAAGAACTGAGAACTGCTATTATGTCTGGGATCAATCAGTCCTGTGAAAGGAAAGGCTCCCACACAGGCTCCAGTCACACGGGTGCTGCAGCAACCCTACTTCTCACTCTAATGGTCTCAGGTTTATTGAAGATGAAAAAGTAGCTCATAGAGGTGGCAACTCCATGCATACAGTGAATGCAGAAATACAATTTGTATTCTTCTTTGGAGAAGCCCTAAAACAAATCCTATGATGAAATCCAGTATTAGCTTTAGGACAAAATCAGTGTATTTCCATAGGCACCATAAACACAGATGGTATTTTATATACACTTGATACTAACTAATCTCTTTTAGAGGCAGTTTTAGAGGTGAACATATTCCGTTTCTAATTTGGATGATTAAAAGCCTCTTGCTTCAGTGATATGTGCCCTCACAAGCCTACATATAAACAACTGAGCAAACAGCAGAGAACTAAGAGCCACTCTCTTCTCACTGCTGTTGAAGGTTCTCAGGGGAGTAGAAACAATTAAAACTATTAGTAGAAATTACTTATTGTTTAGATTTTTTCCATTCTTTCCCTGGGGATGCAAAGGTCTGCAGGTCACTTGTACTCTCTTCTTTTATAGATAAATCAAATTGATTGATTTGTCTTCATATGGGGTAGAAAAATCTTGGCCACAAAGTAGAGAAAGCCTACCCAGTAGAAGAATTCATTTTATTCATTAGTTAAATTTTTTCTTTACAAATGTATCATTTCCAGCAGCAAGAAGTCAGATTTAATACAAAAATTATCCGACTTGTCCTACAAACAGGTAAATCATCTGACTAGCACCAACAGATCTTGGTTGCTGTATGCTTTTTATTAAACGTATATTTGAAAAGAGCAATATTCCTGAGAAATCTCTCTTACCACCAGAGATTTCATAAGAAATGTAAAGAAATACTGTATAATCATATCTGCCGGGCTGTGTATTTTTCACAGGATGAGCTGTTCTGGAATTAGACTGCCTGTAAGTATCACTCAAGTGTTTTTTCAGTGCGCTTCTTTGTCATATACACCACATGTCCACGAGCAAGACTCGGGATGTCATTGTGATCTATAGTTCCTCTGCCTCTCATGGCAAGTAGCAGTCATAACTCTTCTTTGATCAGGGAGAAGAGGAGGACCTCTTCTCTAAATGGAGAGGTTTTGATATTTCTAGAGTTTATCTTCTTTTCCTTAAATCCAGCTAGGATTCCTTTTATTTTTCCCCTCATTTTTCCTCATTTCCTTTAGAAGAAGATTTATGACAAAAAGCCCCACTGCTCACCATGACACCACATCAAGCACCAAGTGCTTGCACTGGGCTTCCAAAGTAACTCAAGTTTTTTCCCTTTTATTCCTAGAGAAACATTTCTGTCAGACTTTGAAACTATTAAAGATTTAAAAGTCCCAAGATTAGTAGCAGAAGCCAAATCAGCATTAGCTGGTGCATCTCCAATGTTAAGACTGTAAATATTCACATGTAGGAAAACAAATGTCTGGTTACATTGTGCAGTATTTTTTATAAAATCTCCTGACAAATAAGTAAATATTGGCGCACTTTAGGTTGTGAGAGCTGCTGAGCAAATCTCAGGAGTAGCTAAAGGCCATCCTATCCCTGGGTTCAGCTACTGGGGTGCCACAGCTTCCAGTGTCTGCAAATATGGGACAAAGAATGTGATCAAGCACAAACTGTAACACACCTCCTCTTTCTTCACCACACCACTTCCCCCCTTTACATACCTCCTGACGTGCGAAAAAAGCAAACATAAAAATGTAACTTTACTGATCTGTGCTTCCTTAGAAAGCATTGAAAAAAACCCCTACCTATTATAAGTAGAATGAAACCCACAGAAACATCCTGAAAGTTATAAAATATGATTCACTGATCTGCGAAGACAAAGAGAAGTCTGTTAAATAAAGCTTCATGAATGATTCACAAGGCCCAGAACTCCCTCTATTTCCAGCAGTGATCTCAAGCCAGTTTAATATTTCTAAGTAAATAATTCATGTTACTTTTGTTTCTAGCAATAACACATTCTCAAAAATGCTGGCTGCACAGTATGCTCTGCTCTTTCCCTGGATTTTCAGGCTGTTCTGCCTGAAAGTACATCACTTAATTCCACCACCAGGAGTGATCATCACCTGTTTTTGAGTATGAATAAAGAAGAATGAATAATGACCAATATCACAGGCATAGCTTCAGCTACGATATATTAAAATGGCCATGAACACGGAAAAATAAAGTTGGTCTCTGTACATTAGATACAGAACCACCACAAATGATGGAGTATTTCTGAGAGCAGGCAGACAGTGAGAACTGAACGCTCAGTATTTCCAAGGACAATCCCATGATAATGTGGAAAGGCATTTCTGAGAGATTTGAAAGGACATTTGAGTTAAGAATGGTCTCCTAATACAGACTTAGCTCTTACACTTCACAAGGATTAATGCTGCAAGCTCTAATGCTCTCTGTCTCAAAAATTGTCCTTATATATGCCACTTTCTGATTTGCTACAGAGAAGGCAATTATGTTACAAATGTTATTTTTTATCAGGTTTTTGCTATCATACTAAAAAAGATCCTCCTATATAAGATAATATAGTGCTGCTGTATCCTACAGCACACTACCGCTGTCATAGACCTGTAAACTTTACAAGCTGATCGCTATTAAAACAGCCGATTTTGGGACATTAAAAAGGTAACATCGCTTTACGCGTGGATTCTCAAGAACAATTATCCTGCACAGCTTCAGCTACCAGAACAAGCAGAGGAGAACACCTTTCCTGAGCTATCTGCAGAATTATCTCTGCCTTCCAACAAACGGTGGGAGATTTGAGATCTCAGGGTCTCATAATGCAGGCCATCACGGCTACCAGAGATTTTCCCAATCACCGCAGTGATTTATGCGAGTGCTGCAGCACGGAAGAGTAAGGAACTGTGGTGGTTCTTGCTATTTGTTTCCAGAAGAACACAGCGGCTGCTCACAATGACTGCTCCTGTTATGTTTCTCCCTACCAGCTTTATGTCACAAAACCAAGATGCAAAGCCATTATGATCCATCCATGATAATGCCTGCTGAACCACGGCGTGCTCGGAAAAAGCAGCTATTATGTCACTGGAACGTGCATGAAATCACAAACTGGGAGGGAATACAACTATTCTGAACACAGCTGAAATCCTATTCACTCTGATCAGTAGGAATAAGTGGGCTGAGATCAATTACACCAAGCACAGTATCAAGCAATAATACCAATATTGAAGTGATCAAGCACACACGTAGAAATAGGAAAGCTCGAGGTGGGAGCTCAAGAAGGGCTAAGTTTTATAATTCAATATACAGCTGAAGCAGAGACAAGGAAAAATGTAATCTTCAATAATATTTAATACATATGTGCAGATGGGAATACCTCCTACGCATTATCTGGTATTGGTGATCTGCCTAAAGAACAGTCTATCACATATTTTACTGTCATCAGCTTTGATTGCAAAATTGTCACGAATAATAAATAATTTCCTGTATCATCTCCAGAGGCTCAAGAAAATGTACAGCAAATTTCTTTCATCCCCATATGTATCTCTTCCACTAATTTATGCCTCTTTCAATTTCAGTTCCCTCTCAAATTACGTAGTCCAACCTTGAAGAGGGGAAAGGCATGAGCTATTAGGGCACGCTTCACTCCTAAATATCAATCACTTCGTCCCTCAGTAGCAGTGAAATCTGCTTTATCATCCCTAGTGGTGATACTCTTCAATTCTGACAGAAGCCATTGAGACAGACTTTTAACAGCAGAACAAACCAGAGTTTTCAGCAATTCCAATTGGTTTCAATGCCGTGGTAATTTCACCTAATCAACAAAGACTGATTCAAGTTGGAGCTCTATATAGGTATTGATTTGTCTTTGGATCTTTTAAAAAGGAAAAGCCAACTTCTTTTCTTCCAAACATTTCTGCAACTGTCATGTCAGAAACTCTAGATTTTGCAATATTTAAAAGTTTATGATAATCTAAGATGATGTTCTGATGTTATTCGTTCTGCTGACATTTAACAACTGGTCCAATCACAGTTAAAAAAAAATTCCTCTCTCTGCCAACTTAAAGGTACAAAGATAAAAGTAAATAACACAGTTACATCAGTAATATAATTCACTATAATGCTATCATTAACTTAATTGACACTATGCAAATTTACATTAGCTCTGGGTGTGCCTTTTATTTATAGGGGTTTTATTTTTAAAGATACAAACAGTAACCATGCCAGATCAAATCTTGCCGTTTCAGTGGGTTTAATCTACGAATTAAACTTCCAAGATGCACTTTAAAAAAAGAACCTGGTGAAAAATTGCCAGTACTTTCTTTGGAAATACAGGTGATGTTTACCTAAGTGCTGGGTGCTGGCAGAAATGCTAAGCAGAATTCATAAGCATATTTTAAATATATTTTAAGCAGTACTTCTGTTGTCTGCCTTGTTCCTGTAAAAGTGAATTTCACTCTTTAGAGCAAAGTATTTTCTAGGCACTGGTGCTAATTTCTCACGTTTATGTCTCAGTTTAGACATCTCTTCAGTTACTTCTTGTCCTTGACACTTGTTCTGTCCTTCCAAGAGGCAAACTTATACAACCCTTTTATTTCAGTGTGCAACACCACAGAGGAGGGAGGAATTTGCAATTGGGAGGTTCCCAATAATTAGATTTCAGCCCAGTCTCTACACATTGCAGACTGATATTAGAAAATAATTCCAACTTTAGGTAACTGATTATACCACATGTAGGAATTCTCGATCTTTGTTAAGATGGCCATGTTCACCTTTAAATTCCAGCACTAAGGTTCATCTGAAGGAAGATTTTTCACATGCCAGCACCACACCAGAGTGTAGTGCACATGGAAGTATCTGGGGTTTTTTCCAATTTCTTTAGAAACCTGCAGATTGAACAGAGTATGGCTAATCCACGCTGTGTTTCCAGCTCAGACAGTGCTCCAGGTCTGTGGTTAACTGACCAACCTCACGAGGACCAACACATCTGCCAACATGCAAGGTGAAAAGGTGCTTTCCCCCAGCAGAATTCGGAGCAATGCCACGATATTTCAGCCAAGCCTCCATGAGAGCTCCAGTGTGTCCCTTGGCACGTGACAACATTTTTTCTGTGATTTGGCTCTATCCACAGGCACCTTTAGACTGACTACTGATTATCACTGCAATACTCTAGCACACAAATCCACAGACTGGGCCTAAACAGAAACGTTCTACATGGCTGTTATGATTTTAGAAAAAAACAGGGGAAAAAAGCCTTTCTGGAAACATGAAAGATAGAAAGAAACATTTGAAAGTGAGGTTTGAGGTTTTTTTCCCCCCTAGATGTCAAACTGCACTTTCAACTCCCTAGAACATGTAATAGGATAAAAGCAAGTCTGACAGCTATTCAACAACCCAGATCTTTCAGTAACAAAAAACAAGTTGCAGTTTTCTGTGTGCACTGCAAAGAGTAGCCAAGTCTTAGAGGAACAAAAAACAATTCAATTGTTCCTTGTCTTAGGAAAAAAGCTCACAGATATGAAGAACATAAATAAAGGCAACGTACAAGTTTCTTTTCCTCATTCCCTTTCATTCATTCAGGAGGAGTTTTCAGGGAAGAGATATTCACTGCATGAGCCTTGCCCAAGGCACGTAAATGGAAGGGGATGGATTCTGACAACCAAAAAATGCACCTTGATACTTTAACATCCTGATTCACCCGTGATTTCTTTAGTGAATTTGAAGATATAATCAGCATGTGAATTATAACAATAATGACAATATAAGGCCCATGTGCTTGCTTTGGTTTTGGGGTTTTATGGTGATTTTTTTTAAAGAACACTAAGTCTATGGCAGGTTGCTTGGCAAGGCTATGCTCCTGAACCCTGGCCTTTCACCCCACGCAGCTATTGGTAACATTCCCTAAATGAATCTCCCACTTTCAGTAACTTGTGCAAAAGTTACTGCAAAAAAAAGTGCAAAAGTCATCTATCACTTTAATGTGCTCTGCACTTTAGAGAGATGCTGATCATCCTGAGACATTTTCTTTTCCACTTCTCTGGGAGAATAGAGTTCAGAATTATTTAGTTGTCAAAATGTGACACAATAACGCAGTAAAAAAGCCTTCACTTGGTGGCGGATATGCATGAATTTTCAGAAGAGTATAATCAACTTCTTTTGGGTCATCAGAATGAAGAACTGAGCCTTCAGTCTTCCAAACGAATGTGTTCAACTCCTCAGGACCTGAAGCGAAAACTGTGATCCTGAAAGCCCCCAGTTACCTCCTCAACACTGGGAATCCTGAATGGCAAATGAATTCACTTTTTAATGTCACCTTTTTCCAGGTGCTATAACTTCTGTACATCCATTACAGGAGCAGAGATGAATATGTCTACTTGCATTCAACCCCCAGTCCAGACCAATACATTACCTGCCCCAGAGCTGAAGTCCTCTGGGTTTCTCAGTCCAGGCACTTGAAAACAGACAGCAACTGGACAGAGATCCTTCCAAACTGAGTAGAAGCAGCTTTTGTTCACAGCCAGTTTGGCAGAAAACCTTTTTATCTAGTAACTGAATAATATTCAGTCAGGATACAAGAAAAAACCCTTTATTTAATCCATCTTCTCCTTAAGGATTTTATATTCTATCACCTGCCTCCCCTCAAAAAATTCTTCCAAAGCTGGGGACTTCTCAACCAAAAACAGCATTCCTGTATTGAGCCTGCCAATTCCACATCTTGAGCTGGAAGTCATCTCTCTGCCTCTACTCCTGCTCAGCAGCTGCAGGAGCTGTGTGCTGATACCGCTTCCCTGAGCTGGTTTTTGGCCAGAACATGACACCAGAAACTCACACATCCTTGCTCAGCACTGCAGGTGAACCTTTCTCAGAGTCACTGGTTTCTAAAACACAACACAGGAGTATGGCTGTAGCACAATCACTTCTTTCCCTAGGACTACAAGTATCAGTTTTAAAGGAAATACAAAATCCTCTTGGAGTGCATGTATTGTTTCTTTATATGACATAGACACACAGATTATTTTTACTCTCATGAGGATCTTAGCATTATTTACAGGCAATTTTAGCAGCAGGGATTTGCTGTGAGCTCACTAATGATCAAACTGGGTAGTGGGGGACCCACGGCTCCCCCATGGGGAGCCCCATTTAAACCATTCTCATGACATTTTAACTTCCCACTGACAGCTGCATTTTAAGGTCTGTCAATCAGCCAGTTCTTAATCCATTTAAAATGCACTCTACTACTGTTCTGTTTAATGTGAGAGGTGAAATAATTTGCTCAATTATAAATGATAATATTTTACTGAAAAGTAGTCATGGGCTCAAGTGTCCCATTTACATCTACCTTTCCTACTACAGAACAGGCCAGCATCCACATGCTAGGTGGAATTTAAGTGTTTGAAAACATGTCCTAGAGACAACAAACCTTTAAAACTAATCAAAGCCTGTGTTTTAGTCTCTCAGCACAAAAATCTAAGAACTACAGCCAAAATCCTCCATCTCAAAGTACAGGTTACAGAAATGGGTGAAACAAAACAAGAGAGGATGGCTGGAAAAGATCTTTGAAATGAAAAATAACAGTGTGTGGCTGAATGGCTGCCCAGAATCAGAAATCCTTGACAGAGAGATAGAGAAGAAACTGCACTTCTAGAGGCTTCAACAGAACATGAAATACTGACCACTCAAAACCTCACCCAACAGACGAGGCTGCCCGATTTCCTCCCGAGCTCTAAGAAGCTCCCTGGGCACCACCTCATCAAGGATTTTATGTGGGGACTGGGAAGGCAATGCTTGGAATTTCTGTACACTTAAAAACAAATGAACTATAAAATATGCCTCCAAATACATAAAAGAAAATTGGCCTCCACGATAGCAATTAAATATACGTTATAGGCAACCTTTTGACTGTGTTAAGATCTCAGTTCTTTCAAAAAATAAACACTCACTTCACCACAGGCACTTGCAACTGCATTTCTGTGGGAAATTCCACAAGACACTCCTGACAGAAAGAGCTGATTTCATTCCTGAGAATTCATAACTAATTTAAATTTCAATGAAGCAAGTGCACACCTGTCTGCACAGTTTGCTCCTCCAAACACATCAAATCTTCAGTGCCACCCCAGTGAATCTTCTGAAGGAAAAAAAGAAAAAAAAAGAACAACAAAACAAAACAGAGGACCCGAAAACCAAAACCACAAACTCATTAAGTATTTCAGGAGTTAGGGATTTTAACACCTGCCATTCAATTTTCTGTTAGAAGCTGGCTGATATGCTCTATGGTCCAATAGATTTATTGGAATAAAAAACATACTACAATAACATTTTAAAAAGCCAATATCATATAACAATAATTTTTACAATTCCATCAGCCTCACATTCACCGCGATCCAAACTGACATGGCACTGACCAACATCTACCCACAAAAGAAAAAGAGACTCCGCATTTCATTCTTTAATACAGTTTTCACCAAACAAGGATCAAAATATGTTTTTTTCAAGATAAATGGATCCATTCTGGCCGGTAACGGTCTTTCATCAAATAACAAATGTAATTTGGGTTCGTGCAGCTTTTTGAGGCAACAAAGCAGAGGAGTTGATTTGCTGTATTGTTTTTAATCCCACACTATTTGCAAGTACTGGATGACAATGATAATCACAAAGGAGTCAGCTGTTCCTAATAATTCCCTCGACAACCTTTTCAATGCATATCCCCCTCCAGAATATACAGACAGATGTATTACAGTGACTTATAGGAAAGGTTTACTTTAAATGTAGATTTTAAGTGACATACACTGAGTCAAGTGCACTATTAATGACACTGCTGGTGAGCTGCAGAAACCATGTTTGTGTGCCAAGAAAACATCAAATGGACCATCACCATGTGGCCCAGGGTCTTCACAACTTCCACAAAGGCACGGAATGAAAAAAAATCTCCTCAGGATCACAAAACAAACAGAAAAGACAGCAAGGAAGAAAGGGAGGTCTTTGAGTTAAATCCCCAGGACCCAGGAGCTGCCAAAAAGATAGGAAAAAATCCCACCTTTTTAGAAATCTCTATTTCTCATTTTGTTTGCTTGCTTTTTACACATGACCTGCAGTTAATCCTGATGAGAGCCCTGATCCAAAGCAAACAGTACTATATTAAAGGAATTCAACATAAACCTCTGGAGAGTCTGGTCAGGTTGCTCCCTAAAAATGCCAAGAATCTCAAACTGCTTTTGACTGTAGGAATCCCTCTTTGTGTAATACCACTGAACTCAATGTTTCTTCACAATGACCCTTCATGTAATGGTTACTCAAAATTAAGGTGTAATCCTCTGCACACTGTAATACAAAATCAGTTCAGAAAACTCAGCCTAAAATACTACAATTTCCCTGGTGTATGAGCTTTCAAGCTAAGCCTGATCATGTCAAGAAGTCTTATAACATGCTCCTCTAAATTAAAAAAAAATGTGCAAATCTCTCTTACTAGCTAATTACTCCTCTGCAGAAAGCAGATGAAAGCTGTATGTGTATTAAGAAGAGCTGCAGTCCAGCAGAAGTTATCTGTAGGCAGGAAGAGTGAGAGATCTGAGAAAAACCCCACAGATCCACTTAACTGAGAAGCCCAAGACTGTCCCTGTACCTTCACAGAGTGAGGCTGATTTAGGTCACAGTGCCCCACGTCCCCCAGGAATATTTGACAAGTGATCTTCACTGTGGAAATACCTGCAGATTCCTGGAATAACAAAATGGTCCTTTCCAACTGCACTTGTATTATGATCTTGAGTGCTGTGTAAAGGCTGCAATGCTTCATCTAAATTGGCTCACAAATATCAATATTGTGATTCACATGAAAAGTTATGCTTCTGTGCTTAAGAGTTTGCAAGCCTGAGCCTTTGGTCCAGATGTTTGTTAAGTGCTGGATGAGACTGGCCACAAATTTGTTCACAGGTGTTTTGCAAAGTATAGCATCCACTATTATTCATCAACAGTAACTCCACTAAAATCAAAGACAGGGCTAGAGCTGCTAGGAGTGAATACAAATCAAGCTGCAGAAGTCTTGCTTTACTCTATCTCGTTTACTGTCCCTAGTGGTAGAAAGAAATACTAATTATACACAAGCAAAAGATTTTGCTATGACCTTGGAATCACATCATTAATATCAAATAATTTCTGATACCTAGAAAAAATATTAGTCCTGTTCACAAAATGATTATTAATAAGCTTTGTTCTGTGGGTCAGTCAGTTGTTAAATAACGGCCTTTTAGTTAACAGGAAGAAAAGGAAAGTAAATCATTGGAGTTTTGAGACTCCCCTTTAACCTTGTCACCTAAAGGAAAAACAGAGGCTGACATTAAACTGAAAGGCTTTGATATTTCAGACTTATCTTACACTGTGTTTTACACAACTCACTCCTCTTGTAAAGGTGAGTGCAGACCCGACTGAGAGATGATGAAGAAAGAAAACTGACAGTGCAATGACCTTTGTGGTCAGAGCCAAAGCTAATAGTTCTGGGAACTGATCTTTGATTAACTTCTTCCCCCTCTTTTCTTTTTCGAGCCTTTGAAATCTGTGACAAAGTTCTCTGTGCTGACTCGAGTACCACCAGCTCTGTATGTACATGACGCTCTTCTCAGAAGCAGCTTTGCAACAAATGCAATCCCCACAAAGAGGGAAGTATTTCTCAAGTCTCAGCTCTCTGCTGCCTTATCCTTGCTGCCACGTGCCACGGAGACAAGATCAGAGAGAAAACCAGGCAGCCGAGCTGTCTGTGCATGCAAACCAGGAACATTATCCTGGCTGGATGTTTTCATTTCCTACAGGGACACAGCACAGAAAAGCAATGTGGTCTGTCTGACATTTCTGGTGTCCCTTAGCAGAGGCAGGAGGGAGAGCAGGGTATATTAAGCCATATACCACATTTTTGCTTTTCATGGTTTAGGAGAGTGAGTCAGTTCAAGGGGTACACTACCCCTGGGCAAAGATATGAGTCTGGGATATAAAAACTCCGGCTCAGTTTCTTACACTAATGCAGATGTCTCACTTGATGGCAGATTTATCACTCCTATTCTGACTCACTTCTTCAGCTATTAAAACCTGAAAAAAGCATTTTAACTCCTGTATAGGTAACTCGATCACCTGTAAGGCAATCCAGTAATATGTCAATGGAGTTCACAGGAAGACACAAGGATAATTACATGCTGAAGTTGGTCTCTGTCCTGTCCCTTGATTGCACAGATGTGAAGGCAGAACATCTGTATGATGGGACTAATCACAACAGCCATGACCACCCCAAATAGCAAGGAATAATATTTTTATAATTTAACCTGGTTTTAAGAGTCCAAAAATCATCACTGCCACTGAAACTTGCCCTCTGCATTCTTTGAGTTAGTAAGCAAAATATTTTTATCAAATGAGTTCAAAAAAGTGAAAAATGTGAGCATTTGTTGCGTGACTACTACAAATTCACAGCATCTATTTTTTATAAGGATTTTTTAGTAAGCAGCTTACCATGCATGCAATGATTTCTTGCAGCTTATATAAAATAATGATATTTAAAAATTAAAACAGACAGGCAGACAGATTCCAGCCATTCCAAATTCCGTCCTACAGGAGATTATTCCAAAAACATAAGAATAAATGCCCACCCCACTCACCCTCAGTATGCAACTACAACCACTGTACTGGAGCTGTCAAAAAAAAACCCCAAACCACCACCTCAACAGTAATTACACTGGCATTTCATTCCAGTATTTTTCTTACCTTCTGTTTGAGTCTAGAATTTCTAGAAGACTCTGTCTGTTTATCACATCCCAAGAAGCTCATGTATATTTTTGCTGAAGTGCAAGAACTCCCCTGATATGAAATGATCAAAGCTGACTGGCACATTCATTCACCAGTTTCAACAGTGGCCCTTGGTTACTGGGTTTTTTGGGCCCCAGAAACCTCTAAGCTCATGCTTTCCCTGTGGCATTATTGCTGATGTAACACGGCATTAACAGTCTGACAATGCACCTAAAAGCATTAAAAATTTCTCATATGAAGTATTTTAATACCCACAACTCCATAAAATTAACTGAGAAAAAATAGAGGAAGAATTTTATACATGAAATCATTTCAACCAATCTACTTAACTCATCAAATTTAAAATGGCTTGGAGGAGAAATGCAAGTTGATGACTTTTAAGTCACATTTCATATTCTGACCAGTGTTCTTTGTTTAGGCCTTTGTGTATACAAATCACTTTGTTCTTTCCTGTTCTTTATCACCCACTGTCCTTTCTTCTGCACACAATGAGCTTCTAAATTCTGAGCCATTTAGTCATATCTAACCTTTATAGCATTTTTCTTCTGATGGATGTATTCTTATGAAATGAAAATTGTTCTATAATAGTAGAGATTTTTCAATAAAGTAGTGCTCTGTATGCAGTAAGAAAATGCTAATCACATGAATAGTTTTTCATTGCATTTTTGCAGCATAATATTTAATAATGTGGGTTTATCACAGCATTTCAGTAAATGATGTAAAATTCACTACTGCAATATAGAACTCACTCACTCAGTTGTTCATGAGCTGTACTCTCTCCTCGACAGCCTTGCATTCTAACTTTTAAACTACAGGAAGAGAAAATGTTACGACATATAAACTGGGAAGCTGTTTTGTATGGGTTTTGTATTTCTTGTTAGTGATAGCCTCCAAGTACGGGTTTTAATTTTTTTTTTCTTTACTTCTCTTGTTGTATTTTGAGGGTTTTTAAAATTAGTTTAAATCTCTTGTACTATAGAAGACTGGACAAGAAAAATAAAGTAAAAGAAAGACCTGTTTGTAGTGGTGTATTTCCCTGAAGCAACAAAGAGAAATGCAGGTAAAGGTGTAAAACTAGCATCCCCTCACAGAGGTGAAACCAAGAGTGACACTTCCCCAGGTGACCCCCTGCCCTCGGAACTACAGACAGGCACAGCTGGACAGAGCAGCAGGGTAGAGCTGAACACACACGACTTCAGGGAAAACTTTCTGGGAGAAGTTCTGCCAGTGCAAGCTGAGCTCTGTGGTCAGGCCAGAGCACAAAAACCACGTCAGCAACTTGGCCCTTGATCCCTGGATGCAAACCCCTGTTCTGTCCATGATACTCAGTGCAGGTACTGCCTAGAGATGGCTCTTACGAACTTTTGAGTCCCCTCTGTCTGCCTGGAGACCTCAGAAAGTACCAAACAAACTCACTCACAGTGAATACTGCTCTGTTAAACTGACTGGAGGTGCAACCAAGAAGGTTCTGGTAGCAAACGTGGAGGTGAACTCCTTCAGTTGGCTCTAATACAGAAAAATACCATATTGTCTGCTCCAGACTGAACGTTTCTTTCTGTCTAAAGTACAAAAAGCAACCAGGGAATTCACAGACATATGATCCTATTTTTTTTTCTAGTTCTTCCCTGGAAAAGATATGGAAATAATTATGAGGGAAAATACTCTTCCAATTGCCCAAAGCACCAAATTAATGGTCCGCATATTATATGACATTAGTAATAAGGTAAGAAAAGATTACCATCTTTAATTACAAAAAAAATTTGAATCAATTATTTTACTTAGCTACTGGTTAGCAATTGCAAAGAATAGTTTCTCTGCTAAGACAAGATAATAAAATCAATTATAAAATTCAAGCAACCACAGAAGTACTACTTTACAACAGGTAAATACAAATATTTTTCTTCATAGAATTATTTTTAAAAGCTCTTCTTCAACCATCACATTGTGTGCAGTCTTACTGATTTTAAAGTAGGTGTCATATTATTCAATTTTTGAATAGTCCTTATAGTCACTGACTCTTAGATACACTTAAAGCCTTAGACACTGAGTGCTGAATAAAAGAAAGAAGCTTTTCTGACATAAACCAGTGTACTACCATTGACATCAAGGGAACTAATTCAAAAACTGAGTCTGAAGGACTTCTTTCTATCTTGAGATGCATCTTTCCAAGTTTTTGAAATAAACTTCTATTAGCATTTCATTGACTAGCACCTTAAAGTATTCTAACCATTCAAAAGAAGGTCCATTATGCTTTCTTCATGAATTTTAATTCTGGTGTTGAAGTCAGTGTCCTATAGCTGTAGATACAATAGTAAAGATGTATCAAAGAAACAATTTCTATACCAAGAAAGAGTATATTTTATTATATAAATAACTTCGTTATAGCTGGAGATAAAAATAAAGACAAACTGTTAGAGAACAAAATCTTCATTGCCCTTCAGATGTTTCTTTCTGTTTTAATTTAGCAGAAGTCCCATTTTCAACTGCCTTGCTTGCCAGGAAGCCACACAGTAAAATACAGTAGGATAAAATGCTACTGAACCATAAATGCTTGCTTGACTCAGAAAGTAATTACTAAGAAGCTGAAGAAGAATCTGAGAAGAAAAGATTCCATCAGAGCCTTCAGAAATGCTCTCCATCCATATGCCCTGATGTGCTGGTAAGGACACAATAAAGGAAACTGTCACACCTGCTAGATTCAGCAGAAAGAGGGAAAAGGAGAAACCTTATTTACATGTCTCATACTTTACAGGGTTCTCAATTCCACAAGGGATTGGAGGACCTGTCACTTCCTCCTCAATCCCACTGGAGAAAAAGGATGCTCATCAAACTTTCTCTTATCACAAAAGGAATAAGGACCAGAAAAGATGGTTAAATAAACATTATTTACATGACACTCCGTGAGAAAGAATTCCGACTCCATATTATACACAGAAGGCTTTAGCAAAACCGGAACAACACCCTGACAGTCTTTTCTCACTGCTGTTCGGACATGTGACTTTCAAACCAAGAGTCACAAAGCTCTCAGTGCATCAAAAAAATCCACCCTCCTCCCCCCAGAGTTGGCAATATTCATTGAACAGCCCATATTTATAACTCCCTGTCATTAGCAGTAATAACCAAACATTGTCTCTGAAAGAAGAGACATTGATGAGATCCTAGCATTAGACACTCGGATATTCAACTGTGAAAAATGTCCTTTCTTCAGTGAAGTGGTTTGTTATTCTGGACCATTCTGGCAAGGGCAGTGCACCACTTGTGCTAAGAGCCTCTGCACTTGCAACACAAAGGAATTCATAGAGACACAATTTAGTCTTCAGCCAGGCTCACGCTCCTCGAAACCTTCCTCTGTGCAGCACAGGGAAGAACATTTGGACTGAAGAATACTCAATGCAGAAAACTTTTCAGCAAATTATTTCTTTCGCCAGATTCTTCCAAATTTATGAACAGAGTTGGTCATAAAACTTGTCCTCTGAACCTGAATATTCTTCATCTATTTTCAGTGTTATAGTGGATACTAAAAAACTTCAGAAAAACTAACAGGATAAGAAATGGGCTATTAGATTCCTTTCCCACTTTATGAGCAGGATTCTATCACATTCACATTTCTTGAATAAAATCCTGCCCTCATGCAATAAGCATGCAGTGACAGAGTCCCAAGGATGACTGAAAACTCTAAAGATTATTTGGAATTCAGATATTAATGAAAAATAACCTAAAATTATGAGTAAATAAATACCTAAATAGAAATGGATTAAGTTATGAGTGGATGAAGCTTCTATTACAATGAAATCAATGGCAAAATTTTTAATGCCTGCAGACTCAGTGAACACAAGGTGATGTAAATTCTTTACTTTTTACAAGCTGGGACATATCTACTACTCAGAGGAATTGTGTCCATGATTGCTGCTGAGTTTGTCTCAGGGTTTTGTCACTGTGAGAAAGCATAAATCCAATGGAACAAAACTAGTTCAGGGTTTTAACCAAGTCATCAGAAATTCCACTTTTCTTGAAAGAAATATAACCTGATACTATAAATGTATTTTTTAAAAGAAATCAATAGAGGGAGTGGAAAAAAACAAAATCAAACCAAACCCCAAGTATTAATGCAAATAACTGTACATTCAATCAGGAATAAAGCAGCATAGCAATCAAATCAAGGCCAATCCAGAAAGATGACTTCAACATTGTATTTGAATGAACGAATCTAATTAGTTAAATTGTTGGATTAGTACAAAGTTGATAAATCCTTTTAAATCCTAAGAAAGCTCCTAAGAAAGCTCCTGTCAGTTGAATTATTAGCCACAACTAAAGGCTTACAACTGAACGTAATAAAACCTTTAATTTAAAGCCAAATAAATATTTTAATACCAAACTCCTAGTAAATCCTGAATTGTTGATGAACCGGGACCATCACTTTTTTCCCAGTAGATCTCACATGCTACATTCACTTCTTCTTCCAGCAATTAAGAGACTTCCATGAAGCCTTAAAGAAAAATTCTGATGAACTAAAGTCATAAGATTTCTGTACACACAATGTACAGTTAGTAAAGTGTGACTCTTTTAGATTCTTCAGGACTCAAACAATACAGCAGACACTGAGGAGCACATTCCCTAAGCTAAGTTTTAGAGGTGTTTCAATCATCAGAATATTCTTCCCCCTAATGGTTTTAAAGATTTTGCTGTTGCTTATATGGCCTTACACACAACTAATAAAAGAAGAAAAAGGATTACAATAAAAATATCAAATTAGATACAAAAAGCCCATACAGACTCTGCTCACTGGCAAATACACAGACGCCCCAGGAAAAACAGTCCAGGACTATTAGGGTGCGCTGTTTTTTTTTATTTTTGCCATTAGAATCCCTGCAGCTGTGAAGATCTGCCAAAGGCTATTACATCCTATTCTTTGGTATTGCAATTTTCTCTCAGTTTAGTCTTGGGATTCTGGTACATTAATGTTTTAAGTGCTCTGCTGCACAGCAGAATGCAGATTTTTATCTTTCCCTTCTCTCTCACAGTCATAGAACACAGAACACAGTCATAGTCTCAGCTCTAGTCATAGTCTATACAAATCAGGCACAACGCCTCCCTCCAGAGTACACCAACTCAGATTTGCAATGCCTCCTTCTCCTAGCATCAAATTGGAAAAGCTGAAAGCTTAAAATTTGTAATTATGAACCACAGAGACATCAAAGGATTAAGGAGGCTAAAAACATATTTTTACTATATGAGGTTTTTATATCCTGAGACACCATCTGAAATGAAATCCAAAGAATAACACCTTCACCAGCCAGCTCAGGACACTCCAGATCATGGGTTGGAAGAATCTTTCATCTGACCAGAAAGCACAAAGCTAAATCAATTAATCTCAACACATTCCACATCAGCGCCTCAGACAATCCTTTTCACCTTCATTTAACAACTCTGTCATTCCATACTGGGATATTTAAACACTGAAAGACAAAACAAACAAAAAACAACGCTATTTTAGAGGCATCTGGCACAACCTGGCCTCGGTGAAGAAACTTTTTGATAACACATTTGTCACCAATTTACAGAACACTCATCCCAAAAAATTTATAGAAATTGCTAATGGAATGGAACTAACAACCACGGCTACTCAGCATTCATCTATCAGTACCATTAAAAATAAATTTTAGGTCCTTATGACTAGATGTCACCATTCATCTTGCAAACAGCTAAATTTAGTGGAAACTAGGCTGTAAGTCAAACAGGCCACCTTTGAAACTTTTAGTCTGGGAACATAACAGGTATTTCAGAGCATTACAAAACAGAAACCATTTTAGAACAGAAATTAAATTGTATGAAAGGACTGTGTTATCAGGCGCAGGGTATTTCACATACCTGTAATTGTAGTGTGATAAAACTGTACAATAGTGCTGTAATCAAAACATTCTAGCAAAAAGAAACCTCGGATGCTTTTTCTACTCCAGCACTACACTGCTGTCTTTTTTATTAAATTACATAAAAGCTTTTTACCAACCACTTTCTATTCCAGCATGCAGGCATTTAGCTAACCAGAATTTAGGGAAATTAAAAAAGAGAACAGGGCATTTTTCAGAGCCACAGTCTTTTCTCCTTTCATTGTGTTTTATGAATTGTTTTCCCCTGGTTCTGCTTTCAGCTCAACAGCATTTTGTTATTGCACTTGTCAGAAATGTGGGAACTTACAGGCTCCTGGGCTCACCTTCAGTATCATTCTGTATTCAAAAACTCTCAAAGATCCTCTCTTTTCCGTCCTTACTGAATTGTTACTTTGGGTGATCAAATAACTGGATCAGGATCCCTGTCTAAATTTTATACTCACATAGTTTTAAGCTATTCAGCATTAGGTTGTATAAATATGTTGGAGACTTTTGACATCCAGTTTGGGAGTCACATACCACACTCGTAGTCAAGTGCTTTGCCTATTACAGTCTGTGCAACACTCAGGACCAATGTATGTTTCATCATTCTATCCAAAATGAAAGCACTGCAGCACAAAGCACTGAAAATCCCTGCTCCAGAACATATCAGAGGGTGGCACTTCTGTCAGTTATCCGGGAAGCAAAAGCCAGTTTCAGTCCAGCAGAAGGAAAGGTTCTCTGGCTGTCTGGAAGCACAGGCCCTACAGCCCATGTCCCTACAACCCCTGTTCCAACAGTCACATCAGAGTATGAAAAAAAGATGGGGGGGAAAAAACCCAAAACAACCAAAAAAACCTACTCTATACAAAATTGTAGAGGATAAAATGTTCATTGCATATTACACAACGAGTTCCACCTCTGGATTACACAACACTTGATGCAGCTTTGAACCAAATTGATTTTGCAGTTTCCAAGGAAGGAATGCAAAGGTGATGAGGTTGAAGGACTACAGAAACTGTCAATAAAACAGAAGAGGAGTCATCTGAATGCTAATCAAAAGCTCCTGCTACTTCCTCCTGACAAATGGCTGTAGGAAGAGCTGAGAAACCTTGGAAGAATTTCAGAAGTTTAATGTTAACGACAACGAATGGAAATTATTTGCATCATCTTGGACAGAGGATGCTTAAATATTCAGGACTGTCTGATCTTTTCTTGAATTATGCAACATAATAATTATTTTTCCAAAGTATATCAGAAGGGTTATATATCTTACACTGCCAAAATAAAATAATGAAGCAGATACAGTACCAGATAGAAAGACATAAAATTTAATATAATTAAAAGATGAGACTGACCTTCACAACCAGAGAGAAGTGACCTTCCTATATTTGTTAATTCAGATCTTCTAGGACCACAACCTTTAGCAAACTATATTTATGCAGACTTAACCGCTGTCAACATTTCATTTTTAAAAGTCAAACTCCAAGGACTAATGATGGATGAACCAAGGTGATAGTCCATCACCACCAATATTACAGCTCTTGGTCTTTTGTAATAATGATATTTTTGTAATTAAATGAATAAAACCAACATTAGGGTCAAGAGCAGAGTCAAAATTTCCTGGATCTCATTTTTTACCTCACATCTCACTTTATAACCTAGAGATATAATTTCTGATTTTTTTTTCCAAATACTTCATTCAGCTGTTTTTGAGTTTTGTGTCTTTGCTCATCACTGCAATATTCAATATCAATCTAAATCAGATTGATATAGAGAAAACCCTAGCAGGCTTTCGGAATTCCCTTGTCTTTGTTCACCTGGGAGTTCAACATTCTGCAGCTCCCACAGGGCAGACTGGGTTTAGTTGGGATTTTATAAGAAACTAGGTGAAGAGATGTAATAAAACCAAGTGCCATTGTGTGTAAATGTCGTGCACAGGGGAGGTGGCTGCCTACAGATGATCACATCAAGACGTTCCTCCACTTTCCGTCCCTATGTCAACCCCATTTCTCAAGTATTTCTTCTGCCTTACTGTATACACAGTAGAGAGGAAGTTGCCCAAACTCACTCACAAAACACCATTGTAAGAGTGATTCCTTCTCACACAATCCAAAGCCTATGTTTTGGTGATTATCAGTCTCTGCCATGCCACCACTAAAGTTTATGTGTACCAGTAAGAAATGTGCTTTTGCCAGGTGCCTCAGTAGCAGCAGAGTCAGGAATGCAGTGTCAGTTTTCTTATCCTCCCAAGAGCAGCAAGGGGGGCAACCACAGAAACATCACAAAAATCAGAAGAGCCTTTAGCACGAAAATAGATTCTCATTTCATTGACTATGCTCGAGTGTCTTCCCCCAAGGTGTCTGGAGGAACAGCTCAATAGCACAGACAACAAAACGAAGGATGTAGAGACAATGATGAGGTTCTGGTGTCTCTGAAAGAGTTTCAGAACTAGTCCATCACTGAAGGGAATGTAAGCCAAAAGCAGCAGGCACAGGACAATAAGCAAAGAGTCAATTTCAGTTCCCAACTACTGTTACTCACAATTAATGGAGTGGGGTTTTTTTCTTTTTCTTTTAAATGAGGACCATTCCCAAAGCTTTGTGTTGGTGTCAGAGAGCTGACCCAGCCTACAGCTGTTGATGGAACTGAGCCTGGGGCTGGTCTTCAAGCAGAACCACAAATTTGAGTCCAAGTTTGTTCTGTGAAGACCAGCTTTATATCCCACCCCATGACAGTTCTGCCCAGATGACAGATTACATTACAACACTCACGGTGCATTTCAGCACTCTCCCTTCTGTTTTCCAGTAAAGTGCAACAGCCCACAAAGCCAGGAATGCAATGCTGTCAGCAGAGACAAGCACAAAGAGGTGTGCACTAGGAAGAACATTTTAAAGAATTTGTTTACTAGAGCGAGTTCTGAATTGACTGCAATTCCTTAGTAGGAAGAAAAAAAAATACAAGGAAAACCAGGTATGTTTTCAGCGTAGTAAAGGATCTGACTGCGAAAATCAAACTGCAGAAGGGAAAGGGATGTGTTGAAAAAGACATGGTAAAACTAGCCATTTCATAGAGGTACATGTTAGTTTCACTTTCTATACCCATGACACAAAGTAGTCTATGAAAAGCATAAGAATAGAGTTAGAAACAGAAAACCTAGAAAAAAAATTGAAGGTTATATACTCAATTCAGGAAAATAAAACCTGATAAAATAATGCCTCAAGTACAGTGAGAAATAATATACACATTGCATTTCTTCTCTGAAAGAGAAGTGTTTCCTCAATTCTATTAAAATGAAGATATAATATGGATAGAATAAAGATTTTCCTCAGAACATATAATGAACCTTTTGATCCAGCTGTCATGGGACATCTTGAGGCAACCAGTAATTAGACTCAGCAAAGCTTTGACAGTGCATTTATGGTGAAAGCATAACCTTGAGTAACATGTCAAAAGTCCTCCTGATTTTAATTGGAATGTTCTAATAACCTCAGGATCACAATAAAACAGTATTTCCCAGAAACAGAGGATTTTGCCTAGTTTGGGATTTCTAGTAGATCAGATCACAATGTGCCTAACTTCATGCTCTCTATAATTTTATTTTTTTTAAACCTGGCATGTACTTTGCATATGTCTTTTAGATATTTATCTTATGGAAAGGCCAAAACGCCAAAGAACATGCAATCCATCTCTGGAAGAGCTTATCCTTCTGTTCCATCTGTGAAGTGAGTCAGGACACCCACCTCACTGTCAGCATCCTCCACCCCACTGGGAATAAACACAGCAAGTCTGACACAGGGGACAAGGGCAGAGGCCACCTCCTTCCCTCCTTAAAATCCTTAAAATGTTTGTATTGGGGCACCAGTGGCATGATTTTTCAGTGACTCCATTAACCCATATAGACAATGTATTATATACTACACACATCTCTTATAAAACCATGCAATGTGGATAACCACTTTTTAGATAAAATGCTTTTTTAACAGTGGCTATTATAGCATTAACTGCAAGACAATAATCGTGCTTTGAGTATTTAGAACTAAGGTTTCACTAAAGGTCTTGATTTGGACTAAACCCCACAACATTCAAGTCTTAGGTACCCTGACAGAAGCTACAAACACTTTTGCAGGACTGATGTAGGAGTGGCTTCTTACGCCTTATTGGATAATCACCAGACTTTCAGAGGAAAATGCTGGCTCGAAAGTCCTTCAACAATCTGTCCACACACAGCTGAAGTACTAATTTAAAAACTGCCAAGTAACACTGCCAGGCGTGTGTTACACCTTCATCACAAAGGGCCTGTTCTCAACAAGGGAAGCTGCACTGCTACAGAAAACTGAGGAGTACATTCAGAAAGCCAAGCTGTGCAACCTGTCGCATTTCTAACTGTGCTCAGACTAATGTAATTCACAAATTCAGAATTATTTACTGGTATTTTTCTTGCCAGAGCCTGGTGTTCTCCCTCCTAACCCCAACTGCCTAAGCAATGACGTGTCTTTCTCACTAGTGCTCCTGAGATCAATCCCTTTTCCTCTTCATCTAAATTTAGGCTGCAAGGTTTTTATGAAAGGTCTGTTTTTGCAGGAGTCTCTGCAGGTGCTGCCCATTACAGGTCCTGTAAAAATAAGTGTGTTAGTTAATAACTGAATTTTCTTACACTCTTGATGCTTCTTTTTGTCACATATTTTCCCTAGATTTATCCTGCAGGAAGAAAAGAAGAGATTTTCCTTTTGTGGGAACACCTGAGTATTCAGGTTCCTACTGCTTTGGATTCAAGCACGTCACTCATGTTAATAGAACTATGTGTGCATTCAGAACATCCATTTTCCAGTTTAATAAGGAGGAGCTCCTTCTTTGTTCTCAGATCATTAGGAAACAAAGATTACATCTGATTCCTCCTGCTTTGCGTGATCACGAAAATAAGATAATCAATGAAAATAATTTTTTGCAATCTTAATTACCATGATTTTTTCTCCAACTATGCACAAGGTCCTACAACACCAACACACAAATGGGACGGCTGATCTGAGCACAGAGGATCCAAAATGTCTACACTGCACGGCCACGCACAGCAAACACGAATTTCTGAATTAAAAATTTACTGCAACACTGTATTTTCACTTTAGCCACTTAATCACCTTGTTTCCTTCTGTCAGAAAATACTATTACCTCTCCAGCAAAACAATACTTAAAAGATTCCCATTGCGAAGAGTAAAGCTAAGAAACAAATAACCTCTGGGAGAATCACGTACCGTGAAACTCACCACTAATGGTGTATCTGAACAAGATACTCACCTAAGGGTTTTCCCACTTATCCCTGACACACTAAAGATGATGGAGTGGGGCTGTCAGTGAAGTGGTTTTACAGGCAAGTGTGGAGCACATCTTATTGTGCTTTGAGGAACAGAATCCAGCCCCTCACGGAGTCCTTAGGGGCTGCCCTTCCCCATCCCTGTGACCTAACCATGCACTAACACGGTTCTCACCCTGCAGCTCTGGACAACTACAAAAAAAGGGATCTCCACCTGCTGCATTTTGGGGATACCTGAAAGACTTTTCCATAGACAAAAACTAATGAAAGGCAAAGCTACAGAAGTAGCTCAGCCTCCAGGTAGATGTGACACAAGTTTCCAGGAAGAAAAGAAATGGGAGTCTATTTTTTGGAAGAAACAGAGGACCCTGGTTATTTCCAAAAATGTAAGAAGTCAGCATCCTGAAAATATGCTTTTCTTCTCAGTTCATAAGATGAAATCACAGTTTCTATGTACACCACCTAAATTATTAACTCTTAAGCTGTTGGAGAAAAGCAAGCCCTGCCCACAGTGTTTCAAGCGCATGGTGGAAAACAGGACTTTTCCTTGAATTTTTCACTTCTTCGCACAGCTTTGTAATTCAAAAATGAGACTGACTTGCTTAGGCTCAGCGTTAGGCAATGTGGAGCCCGTAGAGGAAGATTATTTCAGTCTAAGTTTATTGCTACAAAAAATAATTAACCCTTGAAAGTCATGGAGATGTGTTGTTATGAAACCAAGGTGAGAGATGCATAACAAACATATCCCTCACATCTGTTAACTGTAGAGCTGTAAAATAAAAGAAACCCTAGTTTCAAATATTTTATCCTCGGGTTTCAAATTTGCACTGTTTTCAAACAGTTTCTGTCTGGATACACTGTCATCTAAAACTGCTCTGAATTTGTGATCCCTCACCAACTACAGAGTAAGTGGTTTGCCTCCTATTACCTTCCTGTGGGCAAGTGGCATTTTCTGCAGAGCAATTCCCTTGAAATTACTTCACAGATACTTGTAAAGATTTACCATATTTCCAGGCAATAGTGCTTGCCCTGGCAGGTACAGCAGGGAGCAGGGCACAGGCAGTGAGCACTCTGACCTGGTTTCACTTATTCCTTCGTTTGTTTAAGCAGCTCTGCCTCACTGGGTGCTGATGTGCACAGGAACATTTAGTTTTTCAGGAAAACACCCTTTCTTGAAAAACACACAGGGTTTCCAGAGTCCTGTCTTTGGCTTTTATTGATTTCTCCAGCTTCAGCACATTTCTTTATGTTTAACCCAAAATTCATCATTCACTGATAAGGCAGCACATTAGGGCAGGGGAAAATATGGAGGTTCAATAATAAAGCTGCTGAACTTCATTTGTTCCAGCAACTCCAAGCAATTTGAATTCCCCCAGCATTTCTGTCACTGGTTAGAGCACAAACACTTCTTTTTGCCCTAAGTGCTAAATACTGGCATTTAGACACTGACAGACAGGTGTACATGAAACAAGAAAGGTGATTGAAAAGATTTTGTCAGCAAAATGGAACTGCAGGCCTAGATAATGCTGTAAGATATTATTATTCAAAGATGCTAGACACTGACATTTTGTACCAATTTGAATTTTTTTGCTTTAACTTTTTGGGGAACTGCTTATTTAAAAATGTCATGCAAAGAAGAAGTTACCATGTATTGAGGCTAGGGCAAGAGGTGGCTCCCTTCCAGTAACATGTATTTAATCTTTATAGAGCTTCATTCAATAGAAACAGGAGTGAATACATTCTTTATAAAAGCATCATAATAATCAGCACTTTTCAAGAAATTCAAGTTAAAAATGCCCATCAATTACTATGCACTCAAAAAAACTAACTTTCTACTAAAATGTTAGCTTAAAGTAACCTTATTAAATAAAAATCAGTCTCATACAGTGTTGGGCTCATGTTTAAAAAAAAAAAAAAAAAAAAACAACACAGTGTTCAGTACCTAAAACCCAAAAACCTAACAAACAACTGCCATTAGATTATTGAGTATCCCTCTTCTTTGCATTGAATCCTGAAAAAAACAGCACAGAGAAAAATCTGTTTTGTTGTACCTACTGTAATTGAGAATATTTGGGCTTTATCAGAGAAGTTACACAGCACCAATCTTTAATCTCAGTCCATGAAAGTCATCCCCCCTGACAGTGATTTACTGCAAAACTTCAGAATCAACTCCCTGGCATCTCTGAGCAACTACAGGGTGAAATGGGCAAAGGTCATAATGCAAGAGTTCTCCTCTTCATTCACATCAATTAAATAGCCATTGCAACAAGTTTAGCACTCAACTGTAAATGTTAGTCTAGACATACCACAAACATTTCTGGATTACTCTTGCTAATCAATTAAGCCCAATTTAAACAGATCAGCAATGTAGGCAAATCCTGGAGGATTTAATATACATATTATGCAAATCAAATCAGCAGATTTTTTATTTTTAATTAAACTTTACTCTTTATTGCTACCCAGGAGTTTTGGGTGAAATCATTTTATTGTTTTGCAGAAACATTTTGCAAGCCTGGAATGTATTTCTCTCAGGGCTTGGTACTGCAAGGCAGTCATCACCATAATATGCAAGATGTATAGAGATAAATCACCATAACAATGTTCATGATGGATTTCCCAGGCTAATCAATATTCCTGGTCAGGAGGAATGTCCTACAACAATAAAAGCACAGGAAAGGGAGCAAAGAAAGCTGAATTCACTTATCAGAAACACTCCCTTCCCATGATGCTACGAAAATCCCCAGAACTGAAAAATCAGAGAAGACAGACCAGAAAAGACATCAAGAAAGCATTTATTCTCCTCTCTCAAATTTTCTCTCCCCTGATCTCCTCCTCCTGCAACTTCCCCTGCTCTGCTAAGAACCAGCTGTATCTAAACCACTCCTAGAAGATGCTTGTCTCATCATCTCATTTCTCTCCCTTTGACAATACTTTGTTTCACATCACAGAACAATCCTGGACCAGAAAAACTGGAGTCCTGCACGGTGAAATGAAACTTCCCCAGGAGAGCACCTGACACATTCCAGCAGCAGCGACCCTTCCCTCTAAGACAGCAGACAGCAGCTGGGCTGAAATAAAACATCCCTGTTAGCACACAGGGTGGGAGCTGGCCCTCAGCACCCGCTGATTCCTTTTGAAAATCCTCTCCTGCAGGCTCACGCTGCTCACTGACACAGACACAGCCCGGAGCAACAACCTCTCACCATCACCACCTGGAAAGAGGGAGTTTATAACTCTTCTCTTCAGCGACTGCTTCCATTTCTTCAGTGTTCTGCCTTCATTTCCTCATGTCAAACCAGAGACAGTGATTGTGCTTCTCATTGATAAAGCACAATGATAAAGAAAATAAGTTATGGAGATGATGCAGCTCTTCACTGAGGTCATTATTTCCACAAGAGACTCCTGCTCAAAGAAGCAGCTGTTTTTGCACTGATGCAAAGGGAGGAACTCCAGCCTACTACTAAGTAATGACTTCCTTATCCATAGAAACTATCACACACAAGAACATTTTTTTTAAAAAATATGCCTTGTAACACACAGGTTCTCTTTAAAGACCAGGAATTCTAGTAGCACATGGCCCTCAGTGAAGAACCAAACAGATTTACATCATGCTGCAATCTTTGTTTAAGAGAAATTTTTAGTTTACATGCACAGAAAAAAAAAGCTGGCTCCAAACTCCAGTATGACAGTTGATTTGATGGAAGAAAAAGGTTATTTTTGTTTAGGTTATAGATCTAATATACCCATAACCACAGAGAGCAATCTTGGTTTCTGACACCAAAAAAAAAATATTTAAGCTTTATCAAGTATAGTTTATGTAGGCAGACAGAGGTCTAGATGAAATTCATTCATATATAACATGTATACTCATACATCATGTGTGTATTCATAAACCAGCCTCAATGCAGCTTGTTCCTATTTTAAATAAAAGCATTTTAATGCATTCTCCAGTTGTGTTGAACCACAATACAAGCAAGAAAATCACAGACCACATATATATATATTTATTTATATATCCTATTAGTACAATTGATACATCATAATCAAATACCAAGCCAGAAATCTGTAGTTAGGGCTGACAGCTCATCTGTTTCAGCACAACACACGCCACTGAGATGGTCTTTTCCCATTTCACAGCTGCTTTAAAGTAAGACAGAATGTCATCCTTAACTCTCAGTTTCCTCCCTTTGTCATTTCACATCACAGCTCTAATTTTATTTAAACATCCTCCTCTGCTGCGATTACATCTCTCAATTTGTTGCAATACAAATTAGAAAGATGCGTGCCAGCTCTCACCACTATCAGCAGAGTTTTCTCCTGGCGCCTTGATTAATTGCCCATTTTAACAGATGAAACAACAGAACTTACAGTTTGAGAGTGTCTTTTGTTTGCGTTATGGGAGGAAATCTAAGTCCCCACAGAGACTTGCTCTTTTGCCATTATCATAATTACATGTTTTCAGACTAAACTATCATATCAGCACGTTCATGCTGCTGTGGTGAAGGGTGTCAGGATTTCCATCAGCAGCTCTGCAGTCAAGTTAGAGCCTGACTTCAGTCAGCAAGAGAAAATGTGAAACTCAATACACAAATAGAAGAAGAAATTTCTCTCTATGTAGAAAGTGCACGTACTGGATAATATTAAATTGGAGAAAAAATTTCACAAAAAGAAACAGAATCCATAAATGGAGTTTAATGTGTCAGTCAAAGACACGACATCCAATACTAAAACGAAGTATTACACCCTAACCATAACCAGCAACCTGCTCCCTCTTTCTGGCAGATACTCTGGGTGATGCATTTGCCCCCATCGCAGTCCCTCAGGCCAAAAGCAAAAAAAAAAATATTTCTGAGGACTTGAACTCCAGCTTGTGGCAAAGCTGAGCTGCAAATTTTCCATTGTGTCTGAACAAGAATAAATACGAAAAGTATAATTTCATCCTTATTGATCTGGCTCAGTCCAGAGATCCACAAATCAGAGTTTGAATGAAATTTATATTCCTCCACCCCCAAATAACCCCTGCGGTTCACAAGGACATTTCAGCCTCACAGTGGATTTGTCAGATGCCTGGGCAGCTCTAAGTGTCACACATCAGGGAGAAGCAACAGAAATTAATATTAATAAGATACTTTTGGGGAAAAGAAATAATTAGGTCTCTTTGGTCAAACTGATTCATCTTCCTTCCCTTTGTGCTGATCTTCTACACTTACACGTCTCTTTAAAGAGCAAATTGCTTAACTGCTTTTAGTTCCCAGATGAACCTGTTGCATCTGCATCACCTTCAATGTGAGTGACTCCTGGCAATAGCTCATCCTTGTTTTCCTCAAAGCCATTCCTGTTTCTCTCAAGTGTTGTTTCCTGTTTGCAATCAGATTGAAGCACAGAACCCAGGGACAACTTATCTGTTCTCTGATGCTTGTTGTTTTCTGCTCGCAACAAGAAGATTAAGGCAAGGCAAAAGGAACACAGCTCTCTTGTCTATCTCAACTTCAGTCAGGTAAAACTTGATCTGAGGTTAACCTTGAAATTGATAAATCAAGGGAACAGATATTCAGCTGTCAGCTAAAGGTAAGCAGGGAAAAGGAGACTGCCAGGAGGTAGACTGGGTATCTAAGAGCTACATGTGAGATGACTTTAACTATCGATATGTCACAATGTAATTTCAACTACACACAATACTGGTATTTACAAGATTTCATGACAATATGTCAGTCAACATCAAAGCATTCACACAGTGAGAGGGAACAGGAGAGAAATTAGAAAAAAAATTCAACATTAAAGAATCTCTACTTTCAACAACATCTCACATTTTCTTTAAAGTGTTATAATTAATTGGAGTGTAGACTCTTCAAAGCATAAATGCATAACTCCCATTAGCACTAATGGAAGTTAGACACACTCATCAAAGGGAGAATATATTTCTATCTTTACAAAAGTAATCAGTGTGTCACAAAGCTGTATTTTTCTGAAGTTATCACTTGCATGCTATGCAAGCTGAGTACAGAGGTTTGCATTAATTTAAATTCAGATTAAGCACTTAAAAAAATATTTCTCCTTCACTGGAAGAACTGAATGCAGGAAATCAGTTTACTATTATGTTAAAAAAATACATCACAAAATGCAATAAAAATAATCACCCTTTAATTAAAGGTTATTGTGGTAAAATGCTTAAAAATATTCCATTATTGAAAGAACGTTTCACTGCTGTTCTGGTAAAGATATAACCAGGTCATTCCTCTCCGTGGTCCTTTCTTTAATACCCTCCCAAAGAATCACTATGCTTTTGTCCACCAGCAAACTGTTTTGGTGTATCTAGGCTATCTATCTGGGGACAGATCTTTAGCAGGGTCTATTGCAATAGGACAAAGGGTAATGTTCTGAAGCTGGAAAATGATCAATTTAGATTAGAGGTAAGGAAGAAGTTTGTTACTCTGGAAAAGTACTGGAACAGGCTGCCTTGGGAGGCAGTGGGGGACCCATTCCTGGAAACATTCAAGGTCAGGTTGGATGGAGCTCGGAACAACCTGATCTCATTGAAGATGTCCCTGCTCATTGCAGGGGGGTTGATCTAAAGGTCTTTTAAAGATCTCTATCAACCCAAACTCTTCTGTGTTTCTATGGACATGCAACTAATCATGTCTTAACAAAGATGATGAACTGATGGCATTTAAAAAAACCCAAACAAGTTATTTACTTTTTTCATTTATTCAGTAAATTCTCTGACAAAGCACTAAGCTTTATCCCTTCTTGAGAAGCGAGGAAGAGAAAGGTCATCACCAGCTCTGAGGGAAGGCACAGGAGATCTTATAGATGCCAATCTCTCTTTTCTGACACTATTTGTTCATTAAGATTAACCTCCGAAAAGATCAGAGCTCAGGTCTTATTCCAGCACAAGCATCAACACTGTTTAAAAAAAAAAAAAAAAAAAAAAAGGAACAAAACAAAACACAATAAAAACCTTCCTGAAAAGGCATGCAACAAACCACCTTTTCCTGCCACATCAAACAGATTTCCCTGTGCTCAGCACTGTGCACTCGGCAGCACTGTCAAAGTCAGTGGCTGTTCACAGCTTCTCCGTATCAGTTTCCTTATTTGCTAGAAAACCAAATGCTCTTCCTGACCCCGGAGCTCTTCACACTTGTCTAAACACTGACTCCCAAGCAAGGAACTCTCTAAATCCCTCATATCTAAGAAAGAACAAACGCTATTTTGAAAAATTTTATGTTTAAATTAGTATATATAAGAGTATCATAGTCAGTTTTGGGTGCTGAAAAATAAAGTCCTCCTGAAAAATCAAGATTTATACAAGTATTTCTTTTATCTATTCCACAAATAAAACATTACAAACTGTTACTCGTAGAGGCATCACATTTACTAGAAATAACAAAACTCCCAAACATTGTTTAAAATTTAGTTTAAAATTAATATCTGTTTAATTTAAGCTCAAATATCCTTTTTTGAAACTCCATAATAATGAAATATATTTTCAAAGTATGACGCTGTCCTGAAGTTCAGTACTAAAGGAATGAGCAGCTACAGATATATCAACGCACTCAGTTCAAGTTACTGAATAAAGTTGTTTGAGAAGTTTTGCTCTGAAGGTTTCTATGATTATTAAATAAAATCAGAAAGCAGAGATCAGATACTAAGTCAATCTCCACCCTTACTAGGAACTAAAATAACCTTCATCCAACACATTGCCACTGTAGGGAATTAGGAAATTTCTTGGTTTTCAGCAAAGGGACAGGACTGCCTTCAGCACAGTGCTCAGGAACTCTCACAAACCGGCCTGGAGCCAGGCTGTCCGTAATGCTGCTTTCTCACTCTCAGCTCTGCAGAATCCTAGAATCTCAGACAAAAACAAACCATACTTCAAACGTCATTTTAATTTCCTGAGAGCCTGGCCTTACCCAATCCAGAACACCACCAAGCAAACAGAAAAAAATGGATTTAATGTTTCGTATATGCAGACTTGTTGGGTTTCATAAGGAGAAAGAAAATGAAAACTGCTGTTAACTCCAAGTATATTTTAATCTAAAGGGAGGCAATCAGTGGCTGTGTGTTGCAATACTCAGAACAGACACATCCTATACTCAAACAATGTTTGGTTAAAGTTAATAAAAGTTTATTTTGAAGGTGGCAGTGAGACAGAAAGCATTTAGTCCTGAAAGACATATTGCCTGCCTCTACTTCCATATACAACACATCAAACAGTGATCGTGTGGCAATGGCAGTACCTGAAGTAAAAAATTTATCTTCACTTTCAGCTCTTTCTCAATGCTCTTTGCCCTGACTTCAGCTAAGTAGGTAAAAATATAATTTAACATTATAACTTCGACAGGAATAATACAGCAGAACTGCTGCTGTTATTTCCATTACAGTAACATGCATGAGCTAATCAAGGTCTTCAGAGAGAAGTTTAGAGGCCAAATAACAATTCATCAAAATAAGAGCTCACAAAATAGCTGGAAAAGAGAGCAGAGTATTTAAACAGAGAGGAACATTTATGTAACATTTTATATGACCATTTTCAATTGCTAAAAAAAGAAAGGGCTAATTTGCTGGAACAGTGAGTCCTTGCCTCTAGGAGGACAAGGTACAACACTGGGAATGCAAATGGAAAAAAAGATAAAAATTCCTAGCTTACATAAATTTTATTACATGTGCAGTTACCCAGAAAGCAAAGAATTAGCATCTACCTTTGAAGCATCTCATAACATGAGCCCATTTCCACATCTGTATACATCTGGAATCCATCAAGAATCAATGGAAATGCTGTAGACTATAATTTAAGTCTGCAATAGATTCCCATGAATGGAACATGACATCATAGTTTGGGAAATTTATAATGTGGTTTGGAGTTGTAATTGATAATATGGCTTAGAGCCTCCTTCTCTAAATTGCTCATAGAGAGGAATAAATATTGGATAGTGTGGGCATTTTTATTCCAAATTAGAATAAATTGAAAGCCTTATACTATTTTTTTAGTTAAAATATTCCTGATAATTTCAAATAGAATATATTGAAATATTTGTTTTAAATGTTGAATTTTTCACTCCAATAATACATCATTTTTGAATGAATAAACTAGTGTGGCCAAGTAATATAAAACACATTAAAATAACAATGTCAAAATGAAATTGTGCTGCTAAAGGTAAGATTTCAACATTCAAAATTAAAAATCACATTGTCCAAAACCTGAGGAAGCTGAAGCAAACTATTTAAACCTTTTTCACAAAGTTTATACAGAAAACACTCCTTCATACAAATTTTGAAAGTGAAAACTAAAATGAAAAAGAAAAGAAAGCATCAGCAAACGTTTCTTTCTAACAAAAATATCTCCAGCCAACCATACTTGTCACTCTGAGTCTGAGTCTGGTGACCTCTACAGATGAGCTGTCTCAGCTGCGATCACAATAACAAATACACAATTATCTGAATCATCAGTACAGAATTAACAGACCCAATTTAGCAGACAGGACTCCAGGCCTTAGAAGAAATGAAGCTGCTTTTTTATCTTAGACACGGCTGCTCTAGGATGCGGTCAAAAACTAATTTTTGAAATTAGCCAAAAACTAACTTTTGAAATTAGTCAAACTAACTTAGTTCGAGCTAAGTCAAAACCAGCTTTGAAAATGAGTCAAACTAATTTTCATGTAATGCCTGTCCTGCAATAAATTACATTATCTTACCTGCTTCACATATTGCTATTACTCACAATGACAACCCAAAACTCCTGGGTTTTCATGGCCACATTTTTAAAGTTTAAAGTACTTCTAATTTTTACTCTCAAAGTTCAGCTCACAGATTTGTAGGAAACTTTAGGCTTCCAAGTAGCTGTGGTTAAACTTAAAAATCAATATTCCACATGCAGAAGAAATTTAGTCAGTCCTATGCCTAAAGTAGGCTGCAAGTGCAGGAAGCACACTCTGCATTTCCCTTCGAGGCACTTGGAAAATAAGATGGTCTGCATTCACCAAGGAAGTCTCAACTATGGATACCTTCTCAAAACTAAAGACGTGCTTTATCCCTGAGGAGAAAAATATCATGGAAAACATGGGCAAAAACTGGGCTAAAGTTGAATGATTCAGCATGGGAGGCTGATACCTAAATTCTATCAAAAACCTGATTGATTCTCCCAGTCCCGTTTGACTAAATTTATTTTTACAAAGTGCCCAGAGTTTAATTTATCTTACTAAAAAGGCTCTGAGTTTGTAGTGCAGTATTAATGGGTCAAAGCCAATCTATATTTAAGGATTTGGAAAAACAACACATGGCTGCTCTAATGATTACTAGCTACAAGTTTCTCACACAAATTGCCTATAAACTTTGTCAAATTGGAGAAACAAGCAAATATCAAGGTGCCTCTGGTTCCTCTCAACTCTACAGTGCCACACAGACAGCATGAGGGACACATTTGATTTCCACAGCAGTAAATTAAAAATGTAATTAAACACAATTGTCGAAAATGTAATAATTTAAAGCTTATAGCACTGTTGTTCTCACTGCACTTCACACATCCCTACAGAAAGACGGAGCTACAATTTTACAGCAAAACGTTGGGCCAGACAAAGTGGCTGGCAGGTCACACCACCAGCTTCTCCTTGGGCAGTGTTCCAGCAGGACTCCAGCATGGCTTTGGTGCAGTTTTGGGGCTCGACACGTGAGAACACCACAAGAGTGCCTTTGGCACCAGCCTCGTGTCCTGCTCACCACTAGGGCCAGCCCTTGTCTCTCAGAAGTCAGGAACACTGATTAAGTGGAAATTCTCACCACTTACACGTGTCCTCCCACACACTACCTGGAGTTAAGGAATAAAGAGATGTCCTTAATGGAAAACACAGCTGTCCTGTGGCTCTGATGATGATCTAACTCAGGCCTTGTGCTCTCCACTGGGCTGTCCCTTTGTTTTCCTTTCCTGATCCGGCTTCTGCTTTCTCTGTACCCAGTTGTTTCCTTCTTTTCTCATTATGTTTTTGTTGTTACTTGTTTTATGTTTTCACTCTGTGGATTTCTTCCTCCAGTGCCTTTCTCCCTACAGTCCTGATGCACCTAAAATGAACAGATCCAAACTGCGACAGGATGTAATTTGGATCAAAACCATGCAACTCTGGTGCCATCTCCTTCTGCTCAGCACAAACACTCAATGGGAGAATTTACAGAACTGATGCACTGAATAAACCCTTGAAAAATCCCACATACATGAGCTCAGTATATATAGACAGATAAATCCAAACATATTTTCCCAAACATACTAAAACCTAAACATACTAACCCTACTGAAGTCCTTTAGCATCACACTGAAACAGATAACAAGCAAAATTGTTCAAGTGCCAACCACATTTTCATATGAAGATTCACCTTGTCCTGGGCAAAACAGACCAGGAAAATGGATGAATGAGTGGCAAATATGAGTCGGTGTCTCTGAAATCTGACACAGTTAAAGAGAGGAAACTAAAAAAGGACTAAAAGTGAAGTAAACTTATGTGTACATATACATTCACAGATACAACTGTGTTTAAAAATGCAATTTTTAAGGATCCGTTATGCAAACATTTGGGCTGGACAGAGTGGTATAGAAAGCACTGGTTTTACTGCCTCTTAATCCAAGAAAAAAATGAATGGACAACAAAATGTAAGGATTAGAAATGTAAAACTTTGGCTTTTAAAGATACCGACTTTAAGCACTGCACAGCTTACTTATCTGCCACAGAACACAACTGTTTGTTAAAGAAGTGTCTAGAAAGAAAATGCAGAAAATTCAAGGATTTGGTTTAGGCAAATGGAAACAAGGCAGAATCAGCCAACTGTGCTGCTGCTACAACTCCAGGTTTATCCCCTCCTGCAAAGCACTCCTTTGAAGAAAATCCAATTGCTGATCAACAAATTAGAGCAGACTTAAAAATGCTTGTAAGCAGGACCATTAAACCAGCTGCAGCTACGAACAGCAGCTTCCAAAGGAAAAGTTAACAGGCTCCTACAGATCCATCCCATGGGGAAAGGACTGCAGCTCCAGCTGGGCAATGGGAACCCTTCGTGCTGAGGAGCAGCAATTATAAGTGAGGAAAACAGAACAAGGAGGCACAGGGTGAAAACAATACTCTTCACTTGTACATGAGCCTGCTGATGCACGAATAGATACATCCCTGAAGTCTTTATGTGTAACAGGAAACTGTGTGCAAGTCTGGAGGGAGCTCACAAATCTGCTGTGTAGCACCCACCCTCTGTTACCATTCCCAAACGCTTTATCCACTGCTCAGCTTTGCTCATGTATAAAAATACGTGCCCTAGGGGTTGCATCCTGGGAGTAATGATGTAGCACATGCAGTTTAGACTTGCTGATCACACTAAGAAGCACTGGCTTAGTCAGAACTGCATTGCTGAGGAAAGGACTCCCTGGTCCACCACCATCGCTGTGGTAACTGTGGGGATACTTCAACTTACTCCTGCACTCAGGAGACTTTTGCTTCAACAAACAGAGAGAACTAAGATTTATTTAGTGTCTGGTCCACTTTCCCAGGGGTTCACATACGGAATTGCTGTACTTAACCTTTCAACATTAGGTTTCTATCCAGAAATACCGATTAGAAAATGTAAATCATTCTGCTAACCTCTTTCAAAAGACACCTTATGCAACAGATACAGTCTCCCTGTGTAAATGTTTTCTAAGTATATTGATGTCTTCGTTAAATTCTTAATGCTTTGGGCTGTGGAATAAGTGAAAAATCAATAGGGACATAAATTTAAGAAGGATTGCAATGATTAGCTGTGTTTTTGGCTATTGGTGGCAAAAGGTAGTTTGACTTCCCACTAGTTGAAACGCTTGGTTTCATTTTTTCCTGACTTACACCCCAATCTCTGGATTTTGTCCCATACCCAAATATTTCAACTAGCATGGAAATCAGGCTACACCTCAATAAATACAACTAGGAGTAAACTGTTACAAGAAGTAAGGACTCTTAAGGAAAATATAAATGTCAAGTACTCGGTGGAACAAATATAAGAAACCTAGTAAAAAACAAAAGAAAATGTCAGAAAAACATGACCATGAACAAAACCTTTGCAAACAATAATGGTGATGCTTGAGAAAAGACAACAGCCTCAGGACACTGCAGAAGTCACAACTAACACAACGTTGTCCTGGTGTACAAAGAATATTGGTGGAGGAAGGGAGAAGTCATTTGCAGGATACAACGGTGACACAAGTTAATGGCCCTGAATACACAGCACTATTTAATGCTTGTTCACAATCATTAACAGTGGCACCAGTATCGATGCAGCAACAGGGATTAACATCGTTGATCTGAGCAGAAATTACCCAAGATCTACTTCTAAGCAAGCAAGAAATGTGGCACCGTGGAGACATAAATAACCTGAGAGCAGAAAGAAGCACAGTCTGTGCAGCAGGTCCTGACAGTGTGGTCGGGCAGGGGAGTTCAGGAAAAACAACCACTTTAGGAAACATTGTTTAAAGACTAGACCAGAGCCAAGAACAAAAATTACTGAGGGAAAAACCATATTGTGGTACAACCAGTAGAAGAAAGAATTTCAATGAGGACAAAACACCAAACCAACCACCGCCAAAACCTAAAACTAACTAAGAAATAAAAATTCTTCCTAAACCAAGATTGACCATTGCTTGAGAAGCCACAATTCCTGGATCAAAGGACACCACAATGCACGTTATACTTGGTACAGGGATGGTACCTCCACAACCTTTCCCTCAATGACCAATTACCCATCCACATCTGGCTCACAGAGAATCCTCAGCATCAGCACAAATACAGCCTCAAACTCCTCCAGTCAATTCCCTAATGAGAGAATTGAATCATTCAATCTGTTTCACAACATGGTTAAAATTCCTCTAAGAAGTTATTTTAATAAATCAGTGGAATGGTATCAATCAAGCCTTTTATTTCCCTTTCTGGCAGTTTCTGAGAGAAGCATCAGCCAGCCTGGAGATGCTCTATGTATCTTTTCAAATTTTCTGGGCCTTTCCCAAAACTTTGTCTTCAGACTTGGCAAAACATGGGTGTGTATTTCACATGACTTGCTGGAGTTTTAGTAAAGAAATGTTTTAGCTGAAAGCCTTCAAAGACTGGAGTGCTATCTTAGGATTTTTTGACTTGTTCTTCCACAGGTTGCTTTTTGCAGCACAGAAATCAAAGTTCATCCCCCTCTGCTGCCTTTCAGAAACAAACTCTTCACACAGAACCACAGGCAACAAAACAACTCCCTGGCCTGGCTTCCAGCTCCAGGCTCTGCACAGAACGATTCCAATAAAAAATGAAAGCTCTGTGCAGAGCTGGCACGAGTAACACTGAACACGCCCCTCCTCACTTCTGCCCGAGCCCCTGACAGAGCATTAATGCCTCGCATCCCAGCAAATACATGAGCACCAACACAGCCCCTGCTACACCAAAAATGCACCAAACACAGTGGCTGCATTCCAGCCTGGCCACTTCAGACTCTCATCTCATTTAGGGGACAGGAAACAAAATAATATAGGACTTCACTCTGAATATCCATCATTAATTGCAAGAGTAATACCAACATACACAGATATGTAATTCTAATAGAGGTATTTCTTTGTTTCTTGAATCCAACTCAGCAACAAATTTCTGGAGCAGAAATTGCTGTTTTATTGCTATTTTATTATTCTTCCTTTAGAGCTCAGTGATTTCTTGCACTTGACCCACATCCATCGACAAACATCACAACATACTCAGCTCTGGGAAAACAATTTCGTATTTATCTCATGCACAGGAAAAGCTTCCTTTAAAAAGTGCCACATTTTTTAAACCATATTTTCCTGCACAAAGTTGGCACATGTGCTACTGTGGAATCTGTGCGTTCTGCTTCCCAAACCACTTCCACTTTTATCATAAACAATTTTAGACCAACTTCAGCCATCTTCATGCCAGGTTTCCCAGGTCCACTTTTTATTTTATTTTTCAGGATTGACAAGAGGCAATAGAAACCCAAGGGAAGCACCAGCTCCAGCGAAGGCCACTCTCTACACATTTCACTCCCCAGGTGGCAAAGGCAGTGTACAGCAGGAGAAACGTGCCAGGGACAACCACAAATAAAATCATGGGCAGATACCTTCTCAGATGCTCTTTAAGGAAAGCAAACATGTTATGAGTAATGCTTCTTCAGCCAGGTAATATCTTTCCAGGCTAACTGTAATGCACAATCTACAAAATATGACAGCGAAATCACTGGTCAATTGTAAAGCAAAAATGCTTTAATATTACTTTTTTTTTTTTTTTAAAGGGAGACTATACTAAACAAAATAAATGTTTGCAAAATAAATGTGAAGAGAGCAGATGGATTTCCTCCCTATACCAGCCCTGTGGTTTCTCTAATTGGGAAAGAGGTGTCATCACCTATTCTCTTACCTCCTCACTGTGTGAAAATAAAGATGCCCACATCAGAACAAGCAATTACTCAACAAATGAAAGCTTCTGTTGAGGCTAATACAGGAAATCTGGAAACAACATTGAAAAAACCAAAAATAAAACAAGTAAAGTTAATACAAGGCCTTGAGTTAAAAAAAAAAAAACAAAAAAAACCAACAAAACAGAGTATTTCTGACTTACAGGGAGTGGTTTATTATCATCTCCAAAGAAACACATTCAAACGGTAAAAGAGGAAGAAACAAAAAAAAATGTTGGAGAATCTTTGCCTTGACAACATATGTGAAATGCATGAAAAATTACTTGCTTTGAAAATAAAGTCTGGACAGGGTGTGCCTGCTGAGATTGCTGGCACAACCTTGGATTTTATGGTGGACAAAGTGATAAACCTAATTCCAAAACCAGGGGCTTACATTAAGAGAAAGAGGTGCAAATATATGCTTCCCCCAGAACGCTCTCATTGAAATGCTGCATTCATATTCAGGCTGGTTGGCTAAAGAAAGGAGCTGTGTTTGCTTCCCTCCCTGAAGTGCCACTGCAAACCCTTTATCCTGTGCTGGCACACACATGCACACGCACACACAAAAACACACGTGCTCAAGTGATTTGCTGAGCTTTAGCATGAGACAGGATTCCAGGGCACTGCTCATTCAGACTGCAGCTCCTTATGCAACATCCTTTATTAAAATAGATGAAAAATATTGTTATTGTGCTGGCAATACACCCATCTGACAGAGCAGCACCAAGGAGCCAGCGCACGCTATCATATACAGGAAAGACTGGTAAAGAATGTCTGAACAGAAAGAAATGCAAGTAACTCATATATTCACAGAGGAATAAACACAAATACACTGAATTTTATTGTCATTAACAGCTATAGTCCCTGAAATAAGAGATATAAGTACAGACCTCAGTAATACAATGCAAATCCTCGGTATTCCCCACAGGGCAGCATACATATTTCTAAGTAACTTGAGAGAAATTGGGAAGATATCCTGAAAAAATTCTTCAGTCTGGCTCCAGGATCCAGCTGGAGACTGCCAATACTGGCAGGCAAGCAAGGACTCCCACGTTGGTTTACGGACAACTGACAGAGCGACAGAACCCCTGGTGCCACTGCCACAGCGAGTTTAGAGCTCTGCCCTTACACACCCTGGCCCATGAGCTGACATTGAAGGCGCTGTCCTGGCACCAGCAGAAAGGTCCCCAAGCACGCTGTGGCCACGGAACGCTGGGCCAGACCTGAAGCAAAGGTTCCTCCCTGTTGCAAAATGGTTACACTCCAGGACAGAAGCAATCTGAGATACCTTAAGTCCCTTAACGTGTTTTTTTTCTGCAAGGGAAAGCATAGGGGAAGTTTAACCCCTGTGTTTTCTTAAATTTAATTCCTCTGGATATTTTAAATTATGTTGCAGTTTTGGGCTTAGACTTAAGCAAACCAAGCTGCTTTGCCATCTAATGCAAAGCTCTTATCAGCACCAATGAGCTGTCAGGTTCAGCTACTTTCATTATTCACTGGCAGTACTTTAAATTCTTACTTCCTATTAGAAAACCTGAAGATGGATAATGCTAAAGGAAGATGTACTCTCATTTAACATCTCCAAAACTATGCCAGACCACTGGAAGGCCTTCTGAAATTAAACACTTTTCCAGCTAACAGGGACTGGACTGGTCAATGGTTGTGTGTACTCTCCACCATGTCCTTCTACAGCCAAAGTGATCAGATTTATAACTGACAAATCTTAGTAAACTACTAAGTTATTTTCAACGAAATTACTACTTACCATCCCTATTTTCTTACTCTTTCCTTTGTAAATTCTTTCACAGAAAGAAAAAAATCCAAGTCAAGTTTTAAAAAATATATAAATTGCCTTTGAAATAAACCAAAATAAAAAAGGAGAGAAAAGGAAGAGAGAAAGAAATCTGGATATGTGCAAGGTACATCTTTACATATTATATAAAACGGGAATATATTGTGTCACTTTTACAACTAGCTCATAGTGTTTCTTTTTGTCTTCTTCAGCAACATCTGATTATCTCAGATAAAGACCAACATTTCCTCTCCAACCTTAAACATTTGCATAATTATTAACTTTGGTGGCAAGTACATAAAATTGTGGACTCAGTTTCAAGCAGAAAAAGAAATGGACTGTAAAAACTTCTGCATTTAAGGGCTTCTCTTATTAAAGAGCAGTCTAGGAATAGCTACACGGGGATGGATTTGGTAGTGAAGGAGCTTTCAAACAAGGAAGAAATAATGTGTATGGAAGATAATGTCAGAGAAATTCAAAGATCAGTAGGGACAGTTACATTAAAGGGCAGCAGTTAAATACCAGGCCTTCCCTAAGGACACAGTGATTCATCTACCACTTGAAATCATCAAATATTTTTGTTCTTCTAGAAAACGTGTTCCAGACCCCAAAGAAACTGCTTACAGCAGAAACCACTTTTTCAATCTCTAGTCCTACCCCTATCCCAGGAGGTAAAGATGATAAAACTTTCAGATAGATACAAATTATCCTATTCCAAGAGAAGCAAAAAGTAGTTAAGTAGCTATTTATTTTCTGCTAAAATCATCCTGTGCAGAGTTCACTTGCCCTGCCAATATCCACAGAAAGTGCCAAATGCTCCCCTCCAGCTCCACAGTAATGAATCTGAATATGAAGTTATATATTTCATTCTCCATGCATATAATGCCACCACTGCAATGCCACACTGCCAGGAAAGAAAGTCTTAAAAAATAAAAACAGAAGCAGGAAGCTGCTTTGCAAGACTATTCCTTGAGGGTTTTTATTATCCAAGATACTGATTTCATTAACTATATTGGCTATTTTCAAAGAAAATATAAAAAAGCCCCAAAACCCACACATTTTTTCTGTGTTTATCAAAATTACTAAACAATACATAAATCCTAATTACCCCACTTTTTCTTTAATTCTCATTCACACACATACTCTAATAAGCAAAATGTCCTTTTTTCCCCCCATTTTTTTGTACTATTGGACTTCATTGTTTCTTTGGCAAATAAACACCAGGAAACACCTAACTGCAAGCTTAGAAGTTTTCACACTGATTTAGAAAACCAGCACTGCAGAAAGACTGGATATTAGTACAAATGTACTGTTAATAAAACACGGGGCCTATCTTCATTAAATAAAGCATTTCTAATATTATTTTCAAGAGATGGAAAAGTTCGTAACTACAATCTCTCTTTTAGACTGGATTGTTTATAACAATTTTTTGCATGCTACTACTAAAAATTTTATTTTTTGCAAGATACAAATAAAATTATATTCCACTTTTGATGAGCTTTTTAAAGGGGATTTTGAAGACCACAGAAGATTCCTGTATCCATGCAAGGGCTTGCATCAAATTCTACCTTTCTTTTTACTACATCCAGAAAACTCATAAAAGAAGCTTTGCTCTTATTACAGGCTGTAGAACAGAGTTAAAAAATGCAATAAACTACATGTTTTATAGCATCAACAATATTTAATATAACTCCATCCACAGCCTTTTAGTTTTACTGTCCTGGGTTTTGAAATTAGTACTATTTTTATGCACAGAATATTACGCACATGTTATGAACAACTTCTAGAGTTCTTAGGAGAACAATCTCATGGATTTTTTAAGTAATAAGAGTACTGGATGGAACCAGCACAAGGATCCTCTTCTACTATGTACTTACCTGCTTTTAGTGACCACTTTAGTTTAAAATACTGGGTCTGTGGTAACTTTATTTGACAATTAGGACTGGTGTGTTTCAGACAGGGTGGGGTCAAAGGCAGCTATTTTTTGAATTTAACAGAGAATAGCAACTTTAAAAACTGCTTTAGGATTTAATTAGCAGGAAAACAGTTTTCTGTTGAACACAAGAAACTGCTCCTCTTGGCAATAGAACCGTTTCAGCTTTACCCAGTACCAGATTTTTTGCATGGACTGCAGACAGAAACCAGTCTAAAGAAGAAATTAAGGGCAACTCAACAGAGAGATGTCATTGGAGCAGCTGGGGAAAGGGAGTGGCAGGAAACTAAACTGAGTGTCCCTTCTCTTAGCCTTAAACTACTGGAGAACAAATAACACCGGAGAAGGTGCAGGAAAAAAAAGATTGACCATACTTTTCTCCGTGTTATGTTTTTGCTTTTAAATGCACTTATCCTTGTTACACCTATTTCATTCTGCAGAGTTTATCATAAAGCAACAGTTCAACCACACAGCTCCCTACTAAAGAACAGCAGCTCTAGTTATAGTTGAACGCCCAAGCTGATATAATTGAAGAATTATTTCCCATGCAGAGCCATTCTGAATTTACCAGACTGCCAAACTCCTGCCTTGCACAGAGCACTCCTTAACAATGCCCAGTTTTGCACAAATCCTGCTGTCATTCCTTTGATTCTATCACCTGCAGTAACACCAAGGTGACCACAATGACACAAACCGGAGCTGCTACTGCGTTACGCGTGCATTTCTCACAAACAGAAAGAAAGTGAACAAGGCATGGCCTCAAGAGAAAAGGAAGTCAATGAGTTGAAAAAAAGAGTTTGTTTTCTTCTTTACATTAAAACTGCTTAATTTTGGAGGAATCTGCATGCCATGTACAAATCATTTAATAAATTAGATCACTAAATACAATTCCTACTCATCAGGAAATTACTATGAGCTGTACAAATAAATTTAAATATTCAAAAGTCTTTTCTATATGTGAAGAGAACCAGTTCTGAAATCCCAAAGTTCAGATATTAATAGAATTGATCTTCTTGAGAATCCACAAACAAGATCCAGTTCTTACAAACAATTCTTCATCACTGCTTCCAATCGAGTCAAGAGCATGAACAGATAATTTTAGTGCGTTTCTACTAGACAGAGCTTTAAAATCAGAAAGCCACTTCAAAAATTAATGAAAGAGATGTGATTCAGAGCAACAAGGAAAACTGGGACACTGGCCAATTTTAAGAGCGTTTGAAATTTTAACTGGTATTTTTTCTCAGTGACTGGATAATGATATCATTCAATACTTAGTCTTTTTACCTAGTTTCAAATTATGTTAGAATTTATAAACTTACCATTAATCCATTTGGCTTCTGGATTATGAACGATGAACTCTTTTCTGAAGAGATCTTCCAAGGATAATCTGTTTTCTGATGAATTTGCGAGTTCATCTAAAATAAACACAACAAGATCATTTTAGATAATTATTGAAAACAATATATTCAGTGTTGTTTGCAAAACAATGGAATCATAGAACCAGAAGTCTTGTTGAAATTGGTAACAATACCTTGCTCTTTTTTTTTTTCACAACAAGAAAAAAGTATCATTTTTGTTTAGTAAAGCTTCAGGAAACAAAGAATTGGTACCTTTTGGACAGGACAACTGCAGGATTTAGTTCCTGCCTATTTATTATATTGGGACTGTACTGGCAAAGTTGCTTCTTAGCACAGCCCCACACCACAAAAAAATTACAAACCAATACCAAAATTACAAACCATTACCAATACCAAGCCAAAGAATGTTGGCCATATTGAGTATCTTACACTGAGAGAAACTAAGTAAAAAAAGTCTTGCAAGTAAATTTGGAACCAATTCCCCTATTCAACTGAGTAAAAGGGAAAACCATAAAATTCTACATGCACATTTTATAGCTTCTGCTTGCTTTCTTTCAGTCCCTAGAACAACAGAACTTGGCTAACAGCCTTGTGTTTTCCCCAAACATGACAGAACCCAGGAATATTGTGCTTCTGGACATTAGCCAACACTGATTTACGAAACAAAATAAAACAGAATAATTTTCCCACATCTAAAATCATCTCCACACTTCAGAAAACTAAAAAACAAGCTCTGCTAAATATCAGTGTTCTTGTGCCGCAAGCTAAATAAGTAATAAGTAGTGAAGATTCAGTAGCAAACTGCTGCACTAACAGTGGTAATGTTGAACCATTACTATTAAAGCAAAAGTTTTAGTGTCAAAAGACAAAGTTTCCAAGGAAGCAAGGAATAATCACTGGCAGCAGCTTGCACTCCACCTGACTGCTTTAGGCTGTTTAGAACAGCAGCTGCCAAAAGCTGTGCTGTTTGTTGCCTGTGCCCTTGCAAAAAGATTCACCCGTGCACTTCTGACACAACCAGTCCAATGCCCAGCCAGGTTTTTAAAATGATTTTATATTATTGGGCAGGTTACCATAAATTACTGTATTGTTTCTCTTCTCTATGAGCTTTTCCTTCCAATGTGTCAGACATCCACCTTCTCCACGAGAGGAATTTTGTCCTTACTGATATTAAACCGTGCTCTGATGACAGACACATTAAAAAAAGAGTATCTGGCATCACAGCAGTCAAGCAGCAATCTTGTGATCTTTTTGTCAACCCACGATGTTACCAGGACATTTTTAACAAAGAAACTTGCTTTGTAAAGGTCATATCCTGTAATACATTTCGGATGAAAATGTGACCCTTCAAAGAGAATAAAGTCAATCAATAGTTTCATTATTGGTCCTTATTCAGCCAAATTTCTCAATTAGAGGGCCAGCTGAAAGCTTACTGGAATCAACAGAAAAATGATATTTTTGCCTTTAAATGTCAGCACTGCCTGCTGCAGTCACTTCAGCTGGTATTAATAAGGTGCATCCTTGGTGTACTGAAGAGAAACTCCCTTTTCATGCACATCATGAATTTAAAATAGACACAAGGCCATCACAGCTGCTCACACCACAACTCTGCTGCATTTTGCATGTTCCTCTCTCCCAGGTCACAGCAGGGCCTCGGGAAGCACTTACTCACTGTCATCAACTCTTCCTGCACCTCACGTCTTGTAAGGCTAAGCATGCACAGTTGTCCAAATCCTCTCTCATAAGACAAACGTTCTAATACTTAAATAAGTTTTTGCCTTCCTCCTACCTTCTAGGGATCAAAACAGCCTGTTTGGAGGGTTTTTTTCATCTGCCCGTCCAGCATGGGACACAATATTCCACTTGCAGTCTTACTGGAGCTTTACAGCAGAGCAACATTATCTCTCTTGATTTATACCTAATCCCTCTGTTTACACATCATGGGACCTTGTTAGCTCTTGCTCCTGCCACACACTGTGTTTTATCTTCAAAGTAAGCACATGCTGTTATGTGTGCTCTCTTCAGCTCCACAAATACATTCTTGTGTCTTCAAAACACTGCTTCTGACTTAACAGCATCAAATCCTGGGCTCTTCACATGCCCATTATCCCTGTTCTCCATAACCTTGTTGACAACCTACCCTCGACAAGCTGTTTTCCATCACCTGCTTGGATTCAACACACCCTGATCTTGATGCTGTTCATAATTACAAATGGGCTTCCCTTCTAACCTTACCTGAGTCTGTTTCTGCTTACTGTGACACTTTCTTTCCTGCCAGTTTGCCAACTAGCAATCAAGCTCAAACAAGCTATTATGTTGCCAAAGACTGCCTTACCTATGACAGATCTTTTTCCAACTGTTTAAACAAAAATCACTAAAACAATACATCAGCTGAGTACAGAAAGGCTATCAGAGAAGAAAGGAACACCAGCTCTGCTTTCTGTCCTCTACCACATCCCTGCCAAGAAATCTCAATATAAATTGGATTTTAAAGTAAGTTTTTAAATTACAGTTAGCATTTGTAAACTGAAAAAACCTGGCATTTTCAAGCAACCTTACTAAAAGCTCAGTAAGTAATTTTTTTTCTAATGCTAATTCTTTACTAAAAGAGAGCCCTGTTTATAACCCTTAACTCCAGCTTTCCACTCTGTAGATACCTCAGGTGCCCAGTCTATTTATAACAAGATGAATTACACATCATGGGAACCCTCAAAACACTACTGGGTTAATCTCTATTGAGCACAAGCACAAGTTGGTGGTGCCTCACAATGTTTATAACTCACAGACAGGGGAGAACAGGAGGGGGTGGCCCTGTGTGCCAGTGACCAGCTGGAATGCCTGGAGCTACACCTCAGGATGGATGAGGAGCTGACCTTACATGTCAGGAAAAAGAGGGGACAGGGACAAGGTGACATTATAGCAGGAGTCTGCTACAGGCCACCACAGCTGGAAGACAGGGGGGAGTGTCCTCACATCCCCAAGCCCTGGTCCTCGTGGGTGACTTCAAGAACCCCAATACCTCTTGGGGGCACAGCACAGCTGGGCATAACCAACCCAGAAGGCTCCTGGGATGCTTCGTTGGTAACTTCCTTCTCCAAGTGACAAGGACATGTGTTGTCCTGGTTTTGCTAAAGCCTTCTGTTTTAACCTTGGAGTCGGAGTTCTTTCTCACACAGTTTCATGTAAATAATGGCCAATGTTTACTTAACGGTATTTTCTGTTTTTCATTCCNAGCATCTCTGCTCTGGAGACAGAGGGAGATCTGAGACTCTTCAGCCTGGAGAAGAGAAGGCTCCAGCAAGACCTTATGGCACCTTCCAGTACCTAAAGGGACTCCAAGAAAGCTGGAGAGGGACTTTGGACAAGGGCATGGAGTGACCAGACAAGGGGGAATGGCTTTAACTGACAGAGGGCAGGTTTAGATTAGGTGTTAGGAAGAAATTCTTCCCTGTGAGAGTGGCGAGGCCCTGGCACAGGGTGCCCAGAGCAGCTGTGGGTGCCCCTGGATCCCTGGAAGTGTTCAGAACCAGGCTGGACAGAGCTTGGAGCCACCTGGGATAGTGGAAGGTGTCCCTGCCCAAGGCAGGGGGGTTGGAATGAGATTATCTTTACAGTTCCTTCCAACCCAAACTAATCTTTGAGTCTAGGATGTACTTGTTTTATTGTAAAGATTTCCTTTTGCTACTTTGTATTTTTTACACTACAAAATAGCCTACTGTCTCTTTTTCATTTCCAATGTAAATTTTATTGAGTTATTTTTGAAGGAATGATATTTCCAATGTCCTCACACTATCTGCCACAGATTTCTGTATTTCGGTCTGAAATTATATGTATTTATGTATAGTAAATGACACAGATTACAGAAAATACAAACAAAATCAAATGTTAAAAACTAAATACTAGTTCTTAACTGTACCTCCAACTAAAAATAATTCAAATACTGGCGTGTATTAATTCAAAATGACAAACCTGTTTGTGCTTACTAAACTAGAAGACTGCAAAAGTAGAAATTAATGGCCTTGCTACTTTTCATGAGTTTATCGGATATTATTTTTGCAGGTTAAATGTAGTCAAAACTCCTCATAAAATTTGCCTTCTAACTTAGGAAATAAAACTAATAATTATGTGCTGTAGTATGCCATTAACTGAAGTTAATCCCTACTGAATTTTCTGTGGAAAAGAATTTTTTTACGCTAGAAATTAGGATAAAGGCCTGATGTTAAATGCCTTCTGAAAAGTGGAAAAACACCACTGGTAAACTATATGCAAGCTAACAAGTGTAACTGGGAGTTAGTACGGCTCACTTTGTGTTTGCATGACAAAGGAAGAAAACTTGCCAGAAAATAGTCAGATATCAAAAGCTGCCTGCCAATTTACAGTAGTTACAGGGAGTCTATACTGAATTGAACAGAAACCTGGATCTTCTTGCAATGAATATCCATATCACAAAAGAAAAAAAATTGTAGTTTGCTTTCTTTTCCTTTAAGAGTAGTATGAGAGAGGGTATGGAGAGGTGGGTCCTAACCCTGAACAGTTTATTTACTGGACATAATCCAAATGGATTCTCTTCCCAGAGCTTGATTACACTCAACCCTTTCCACAAAAAGCATTTTCTGACAGTTGGTCTGACCTAAATGTTCTCTAAAGTGATTTTTTCTGAAAAGGTGTCCTTTTTGTCCCATCACGTGTGAGTTTTCCTTGAGTCTACAATTAGAGGTAGGTGCCACTTTGCTCAGCTCACGTAGCAGCAGGCATGGTTTAAATGCCAGCATCAATATCTCAGTAAGGGAGTCCTAGAAAAAGCATTCGAGTCTTCCACACCCTCAGAAACTGTAAGTTAACATGAAGGTAGAACTACTGTCAGTCCCAAAATGAAAACACAGCCTTAAGTGTTGTGGCAAAACACCTGTACAGGGCTGGCCACATCCATACAACTCTTAGGCTGTTTGAAGTGGTTTTTCATATAACAGCTTTCAGCTGCTAATACTTCCAATTGAACATTTGCCAGTTTTGAAATACAGATCAACAGCAGTTGGTCAGATGGGTCTTCACATAATTCCTACAACGTGGAACAAACTGTCATGATGTAAAGCAAAAACAACCTGATTCAAAGGCAGGAATGATTTAAAGTCACTGATATCTAAAATTCTACCCATATGCAGGTGTGTGATGAAATCTCAAAACCATGAAATAGAAAAAAAGCAGAAGAAGAAAGGTACCTGTGTAATATTTATAGTGACATACAAACCAAATGATGGCATCTCATGGACAGGCATTTCCATACTGGCCACTAATTCCCAATATAAAGCTATATTTAAGAGATTATTCCCAAGGTATGTTCTTTTGTTTCCTCTTAAATACTTCTCCAGCAATCCACTCCAAATATTAAATCACTAGATTCATAATTCAGTTGCCCCAGAGGACAGACAGGCTCTTTATTCTGAGACTTCCAAGTTTTTTCCATTCCAGTCCCCTGCTTTAACAAGGGTAACCTCATTCTTTGGCATCTCTGTGCACTTTCTTTATCATTGCACTTATTTAATTTTGAAGAAAAGCTTCAGGGATATTTGCCTGCAAGCTTTCCACTCTCAGGTATGGAGCAGTGTAGCAATTTCCACTTGCCAGGAGCAGTGGGGTTTGTTTAATGCACTCCCTTGTCCTAGGGGGCTCACACAGAGCTGCTGAGCCCCAGCAAGGGTTACTGGGCTGAGAGCTCTTTCAGACTCTGCCACTAATGTTTTACATCACTGGATGGTCTGGTCTTCCACTTTTCCATCTCTTTGTTGAGAGCAATAAGACATTTACAAAGATTCTGAGGATTGTCATAGATGAGAAGCAAGATAAAAAGATCAAAAATGTTACTAATATTGTTGGTACAATTTACTAAAACCACAACCATAATTGCAACACAGAGGTTTCAGATTTGAACAGAAGCTAAGATATTAATAGGTCAAAATACATCTCTTATTTCAACAGAGATACTGCTTAGTATTGTATAGTCAAGTTATATTTCATGTAATATAAGATAATAAAATCGTTAATTTCATTTTAGTTTTAATATCATTTCTGTGGAAATTATATTAAAGTCGAAGCTAAAGCCTCTTTCAAGCCTTTTGCATATGAATTACACTTTATTTTAAAAACTTGCTATCCCATTTGGAAGCATTGATCCCTCTATTAAAAGGCAGGAAAGCTGTTCAAAATTTGAGAGAGCTCAAATGACAACTGTTAGTGCACACAGACCTCAGAGTTTCTTATATTGTGGACAAAACAATGTGTAAATAATTGCAGGCAAAAGAGATCATTGCTGTTGTGTTTGGCATATCAGTAAATACACTTTTGCCTCCAAAAAATACCAGTGAAACAATCAGGCTTCTGAGCAATGACCACCTGAAATCACCATCGTTTCCATAAAAAGAAGCAGCATGATGTACAGTGTTTAGGGGAATTTAGATGAAATCTAAAAAGCACCCATCCGTACAGGCACAATAAATAGGAAGAGAACTCTCTGATGCTCAAAATAGTACTAGAAATGAACTCTGCAACATCCCAAGGTAACAAAGGACATTTGCATTGAATATCTTCATTCAGACCTATTATATTTTATGAGAAGGATTTTCAAACCCAAATATTTATAATAAAAAAACAGGATCAACTTGGAACTGAGCACCTCACAACAGCCAGATGTGAGGGGGTCTCCAACGTTTTTCCTCCCCTCAAACACTGGACATCCCAAATTGGTCTTAACACATATTTATGATAAAACAGCTTCAGCTATAGTGCTTAGTACCTGGCAGCAGACCAACAGAGCAGCAAAATATCTTCTGCACAAACTGTATTAATAATTAATAATAATCAAACAAATTAATAATGAAAGTGAAGGGAGAACAGCACTGATTAGGGCCAAAACAGGGGAAGTCTCTATCCTGCAATGTACCTCCAAAGCTTTCCACGGTATGCATTTCCAACCCACAAGAAAGCCCAGTTTTACAGACCTAGATCGTTCTGGGAGAAAGGATTTAATTTATATCAAGCTTTACAGTCTCTGTGGGATATCTTAGAGAATCTGAGCTGACAGAACTAGTTTTCACTCGCATGACTTGAACTGAAATGTAGGTCCCAGCTTACACAAGTTTTCAGGGAAGATCTCTGGATTTTAAAACAGCCTCAGCGATGTTGTAATTCACTGAGCTTTTTTAACATATTTTTTTAAAAAAGTTAACATTCCCCTAGGTTGTTTATTCTTTTTCCATGAGTGCCTTCAAAGACTTCAGTTTATGATTTTACATCATTAATAATTCTATCTAGATATAAGAGCCACAACTGATAGTTATTACTGTAGATTCCAGCAAACACTTGATATTTTACAAGTCTTTAGAAAAAAGCTACCTCTCCTTGAAACAAAAAACAGTCTTCTGTCTCAAAGTGTATCAGGATACACTACCATTTGCCCTCAAAGTCTCTTTGTTTTACTCCCTGAAGAAGCTCCTGTACACTGAGACAACAGCAGCACAAGTTTGCTTTTATTTTTCTCAACATGATCTAAGTGGAAATAAGCAAACAGTCATCTTGGACAGCACCATGCATAAGGAATAGATATTTATACAAAGCAGAGGAAGCAGACTATCCATAGTGTTCCTGCATAGTCTTTCCAGCTGTCTCATCCCCTCTGACAAGCAGAGTTTTTTGATCCTTTACCATTCAGCCTCACCACCTTCCTTTAAAGCAGCAGCACTCTGCTGCTGTACTTGCTCATGCACACACTCAGCCAGCTTCCCTCGAGGATTTCATCCCGTGGCCAAACAGTCTGGAAGCATTATTTACCTAAAAAGAGCTTCATTAACTTTCTGGTTTACACAAACTGAGCACTTGAATGGCAGAATATTTGCAGACCAATATTTACTATCCAGGCATGCCATGCAAATCAGGTACTTTACATTATAACTTGAAAACTGGCAAAAGGATTCAAAGATTTTTTTTCTTTAAAACTTGTGCAGTGTTTGCTCTTTTTGTCTCTTTCTTGCCCTCTCCGTTTTGTTGGGTTTTTTTTTCTGTGACTGAACCATTACTTTCCCCTCTTTATTTCTGAAAGAAAGAAAAGGGAAGAAGCTTGTGCATGTACATCTGGAAGTTACGTGCTTGCGATTCAGTGAGAAGGTTCATTCTCAGAACTGGTTTTCCATGGCATACAGCTTTCTCTTAGCTTATCTGTGAATCTGAAATTACACCAAAAACCAACAACAAACTCTTGAAGTCAGCTCACACCTGCTGAAGCTCACAAGGATTGCTGCAGCCCTCTCAAGGCCAACGCAATCCTAAGGACCTACTGCCAACCCCAAACACTTCAGCTTCACGAGGCCTCCAGTAGCTCTCAAGCCCCTACAGGCACCAAATTTACAATAGCCACAAGTTAAAAACGCTTAGAGGCAAGAGACACTGTAACATTTGTTGCTTTTGAAGACTACATAATAAATCATACACCTTTAATAAGATAAAATAAAGAAGTAGGTTACCTGGGGTTAAAAGAATGACTGACATAGTGATGAGTGAACAAACAACTAGAATCACCAGCAGCGCAATCGCAATTCCCTTCCAGTTCCTCTGCGGAGGGCTGTTACTTCCAAGTTCCTACAGGAATTGAAAAAAATGAAATAAAAGGAAAAGACTACATTTCATAAACATACATTTCCAGCACTTCCTATTAGCGATAGGAAGATTGCTCTGTGCACACTCATAATCACAGCACGGGAGGTGATCATGATCCCTCCCGTCTCCACAGTATACAGAGTCATCCAAAGGTGTGTAACTCTCATGCTTTTTTATTAGATCTTTCTCTTTTTTTAAAATATATATGTAATTTTATACCCCTAAGAGACAATCAAATGATCTTATGCAAGCTGTCCAAAATACAACTGGTGTTAAAATGCCCTGAACATAAACTTCAGGACAATATCAACTAGCAGTTTATAAGATAATTACAGAAATGAAATGTAGCAATTTACTGTAATTCTACCTAACATGGTATGGACCATAAAGGTTTAAATACACATCCTTTTTAATGCACACTATTAAACTTATTTGTAATAGAAAACATTAGCAAAACTGCCTGAGGCTGCAAGTATTCCATCTGAAGCTACAAGCTCTTTTTCTCTATGCAGTATATCAACTGTAAACTGCTCCCCTATTAGTTATAAAAAAAACAACAGCAGCTTATAACAAATGTTAAGTGAATGCTTCTGTAACTACCAGTGCACTTAAGCCTACATCCTCTGTGGTTACACGTTTAACTCCTGCCAGGCACCATTTACATTTTTTCAATAATAGCAATGCATTGCCCGTGTTCGTGGTATAGTTTGAGACCAAACAGCACATAAACATCTAACGACACAACTACAAAACTACTACAGTTGTTTCTTACAACTCTAACCTTCCCTCACAGAAAACAGTATTTTTTCTATCTAGATTTGGCAAGCAGAAATGTTTCTCTCCCACAATTACATGTGCCTTTAGTATCTCAAAATTAAATGCTATGGTAAGACTGCAAAAAACAAAACAAAAAACCAAACAAACAAACAAAAAAACCAACCAAACAAAAAAAAACCCCACAACACCTCCTGCTATGTTTTACAAGCTTCCAAAAGCATGGTAAAATTTTTTCACACATGCATTATTTCATTTTGCATTTCTGGGTTACGGTGAGTGTGAAATGGAGAAGTCATAACAGAAAGTGGCAATGTTCTTGTGCCTTCTTGGCTCACATGCACCACCTCAGCATCACACATCACCCATAGCAGCAATAGTGTCTCTAACTTCTTAATGTTGTTTTTTTAACCCCTTGCCTGTTCATTTCTACCTGTAAAAGACAGCTTCTGTCCCTGATCATCTTTTCCAGGAAATAGAAGGGGAATTGCCCAACACAATCTTAAAGCAATCCCACAGGGAATTCTCACAGCAGCCCTCAGCTCATCACAGCTCCTGAGAGAGGTGGTCAATAACTAACTCATGTAAGCACAGTTAAGTATTAGGAGACAGCAAATGTTGATTCTGACAGCAAATGTTAATTACAAAACCTAAAAAAACCGGGCTCGCCCTAATCTTGTCAAGATAGTGGGGACAAGGATCATCTCAAAAGCTGCTGAATCATTTCTCAAAGGACTACGCATGCCTCAGGAAGAAAGGTGAAAAGTGCATCGTGATGAAGACTATCAGCCTTCATCAAAAGACCCCCGAGGAAGAAGAGGAGCCTTCCTCAGTGCGACCACCAGAGTGCACAGCGCATGCGTGGCATGCATGCTAATGATATTAATGACTTCCGAGAAATAATTTGTATAACCACGCCTGTCCCAAAGAATGTAATGAATATTCATAATTTAACCCATAATAGTGTGTTGTAAGGAGCACCGGTGTGTGTGTTCGGAGGAGCGATCCCCCTCACACCCGGCGCCGAATAAAGCAAATACCCACTTCTCTGACTCTGTCTCTGAAGTGTCTCCTGGCCTGGTTTTGGGGCGATTCACTCCCAGCAAGGAACCTCCCCCCTCCCCAACACATCTTGTGCCCGCTGCACCCATCACCCTGCCCAGCCTGCCTGAGATTGCTCATTTTTGGGATTTTCAGCCTCACCAGCGTGGAAGAGCAGCCGGACCATCCCCTCAGTGCAGCCCCTCCTCATGGCCGGCCATCACAGGAGCAGCTCCCTCAGCCAAGAGGTGCTGGCCTGGCCCTCCCCACAGCCGAGCCCAGGCCCTGGCCACCAGCAGCCCGGGCTGCACCCAGGCCTCTCAGAATAACCGAACCCTTTTACAAGCACAGAAATCTCTCCTGGGTGTTGACACTGACCCAGTGTCAGGCACTGGGTGATGCTCAGCCGCAGCAGAGGAGTGACCGAGGGCGGCTGCAGCACAGGATTTGTGGCCAGTCCCTCCCACACCGAACTCTGCAGCTTTCCCGGGATCGCCCTGTGGAGGAACCTCATCACCACAACCAACAACACACCTCAGATTCCCGTGGGGTTTTTACTGGAGTTCAGGACTCCGGTCTTCAGCACTCAGGGGAAGAAAAGGTGTAAGCAGGAGCTCCTGTCACTGTCTCCTTTCCCCACCCCATTGCCCCTGCTCCCAACCACTTCAAGACTGCCTGCTTCCCTCATTTTCTCTCCTTGTGAAATACTAATTACCAGAGCCTGACTAGCCTCAGACACAGGTCTTCAAGGCCTGCATGACTGCTTCATGAGCCCCTTCGATGATCCCTAGGATATGGTGTGTCCCTAGGATATGAGCATCGTGTGGTTCCATCCTCTCTGGCCAGCCCTGGCCACGCTGGCATTGCAGGGATCACAGCCTTTCCCACAAAAATACAGAACTTCTGTGTCCTGCATGTGAACTCAGGTCCAAGCCATTATTTTCCCTTAAGTAAGATTTGTTTTAAATTGTCAATAGCACAGTCTAGGAAACACAAACTTATTCTTAACATAACAGTATTAGCCTCCTTTAAATGACACCTGACAAAACCCAATTTATGACAAGAACTAGCAGCTCACAGAACCAGGTGGTGGTGAAAAAATTGTAGTTTCCCTCAGAGCACCACGAAACTCTGTTCCAAAGAACTGACTCAAAATGACAGAAGCTGGATGACTTGATGAATGCCTTTAAAAAATGTACCAAGTCCTCTTTATTCACAAGGTTCCTCTCTGCAGACACGAATATTGTTCAGTTTCTAAAATAAAGCTTCATTTTAAACATTTCTGCAAATTTTTGCAAGGAGAATATCAAAGAGATTAATCAAGTACGGAGCATACAAAGCTTATTGGTACCCAGAGTGAGAAAGAAGGGAGCTTCCAGCTAGCTGAAAACCTGGAGACTGGCATAAAAAGAAGGACTCGTCCCCCATTAAGATATTTGGTTTTAATATTCAGATAAAACTTATGAGTTGCATCAAATTATTATATTAGAATTTATTAAAGGTCATTATGATGTTTTGATAGTGAGTGACAACATTCTTGTAAGACATTTATGAAGTTACTGTACACAAAGAATATGTGATGAAATATTAGAAAAATTACTATAATAAAGTGAATTCATAGGACAATCATAACACTATCGAGGGCATCTCCAATTAACTTTTTTGATGTTAACCAATGCAACTTTTGGACTGTAACCTACAAAGTTTTAAAAAAGTGTAAGCTGTAGTTCTTTAACAATAAAATATTTTTAGCCTCACACTGCTTTTCAAAATGGCCATAAGCAAAAGGCAGTTAAATAGGTGTTTTTGACTGTGTATCACTGGCAAGACAGAAGCTGTGATTTCTGAGTGTGACAAGAAGATAGAGGCATTCAAGAGGAAACATCACAGAGAGCCACACAATGAGAAGCTTTTGACACCATACAGTTTCCCCATAACCATCTGCTAACTGGCACATAACAACAATGCAGACACAGACAGAGATTTAAGGATTCAATCTTCTAAACAGGCTCTTCTATTAATGTGGTTTGAAAAAATACCAACTCTTGAATATGGCGGTTTATATATGACACTGCCTATAATGTTATTATAGATTTTGCAATCTGACTCTAATGAATCAGAAAATGGCTGTGCAAAGAATAATACAATTGCGAGTTTTCTCATTATTTATAGGAGCTTTTTCACAAACCATTTAATTGCGTTGTTGCCAAAAACAATCCTCAAGTAATATATATTTCTGAGTGTAATTTGTGATTGAGTAATACCTTACTAAAGCATAGCTACAAAGAGAAAAATGAAACACTGAGTGCACAAAAACACTGTACACCAATATTAGAGATCCCAAAGCCTCCTGCTGCCAAATGCTTAAAACCAAATTTACCAAGAGCTTAGAAGCATTCACCATCAAGGATCCCAGTGCATGCAACCAAAGGACATTCCAGCCTAAGAGCCTAAAGTTTCTCCTTTGTAATCATCTCCTTTTAACCTCTGTTGAAAAGACCTCTCAAAAACTGGTCTCACAAAAGCATGTACCATACATGTGATACATCATTACAGAGGCTGCAAATCCTGCAGCAGTGACCAAAAGAAAGGCTAAAACAAAAACCTGCAGAGACTGGGTGTGGGAGGGAGGACAGGTTGAGGCTGTTGGAGGAAAGCATGACTCATTTCAACCTTTCTACATCCCTCTATGCTAAATCCCACTTGCCACTGCACCACAAGGTACTTCAGAGGGAAATGCTGAAAAAATATATTCAGCAAATATGCAAAGCAAATATAAGTCAAACATGCCAAAGCATCATTCTCTCTCCTTTTCTAGGCTGTTTTCTAAATAGATACTCCATCTCTAAACACAGTTTACAGGCTGATGATGAACTGATTCACTACAGGCATGAAAATCTTTTAAGCAGCAGCAAGACATGGATTTGAATATCACAATCTATGGCACAGAATCACAGAATGGTTTGGGTTGGAAGGGATCTTAAAGATCAGTTCAGTCCAACCCCTCTGCCTCCTTCCACTAGACCAGGGTGCTCAAAGCCCATCCAGCCTGGCTTTGAACACTGCCAGGAAATCCTTCAGCTTCTCCCAGGAACCTGTTCCAGTGCCACACCCTCGCAGTGAAGAATTTCTTTCTTATGTCTGATGTAAGCCTGGCCCCTGTCAGTTTAAGGCCATTCTCCCTTGTCCTGTTACTACAAGCCCTTGTAAAAAGTCTCTCTTCAGCTCTCTTGTAACCCCTTTAAGAACTGGAAGGTGCTCTAAGATTTTCCTAGAGCTTTTGCTACTCCAGGCTGAGCAGCCCCAACTCTCTCAGCCCATCTCTGCAGGAGAGGTGCTCCAGCCCTCTGAGCATCTTTGTGACCTCCTCTGAACTCCTTCCAACAGGGTCCACATCCTTCTTAGCCTGGAGGCCCCAGAGCTGGATGCAGCTCTGCAGGTGGGGTCTCACCAGAGCAGGGTAGGGAGGCAGAATCCCCTCCCTCACCTTGCTGCCAACAGAGATTTGGGTGCAGCCCAGGATGCAGTTGGATTTCTGGGCTGCAAGTGCACATTGCTGGGTCATGTTGAGTTTTTCATTCACCAGCACCCCCAAGCCCTTCTACTCAGGGCTGCTCTCAACCCATTCTCTGCCCAGCTTTTATTTGTGCTTGGAATTGCCACAACCCACGTGCTGGACCTTGCACTTGGCCTTGTTGAACTTGATGAAGTCACATCACAGGCTCATCTCTCCAGCCTGTCCAGGTTCCTCTGGGTAGCACCCCTTCCCTCCAGGGTGCCAACACACCTTGGTGTCTTTGGGAACCTGCTGAGGGTGCCCTTGCTGCCACTGCCCATGTCCCTGACACAGATGTTAAACAGCACCAGCCCCAGTCCCAATCCCTGAGGAATCCCACTTGTCACTGGTCTGCCCTTGGACATTGAGCCATTGACCACAACTCTCTGAGTGCAACCGTCCAGCCAATTCCTTATCCAGTGCTCCATCAGTGAAATCCATGCCTCCCCAGCTTAGAGACAAGGATGTCAAGTGGAACAGTGTCAAAAGCCTTGCACGAGTCTGTGTCCGAGGAGACACAATAAGACGCTTTGACACCTGCCAGGTTCAGCAGAAAGAAGCAAATGACGACGGTTTATTGACACTACATTATTTTTATACACATTCCAATACTTAAGTAAACATCAGCTCTATTTACATAACTGTGTGAGAAAAATTTGACTCCAAGGTTAAAAACAGAAGGCTTACAGAAAAACAAAGCTTTAGCAAAAACCCAGGGCAACACGAGTCCATGTCAGCTGCTTTTCCTTGATACATCAACACTGTAACCCCTGTTGTAGAAGGCTGTAGCCTCATTCAGCAGTTCTGAGTTTTTGTTCTCTATTTTTGAATGACATACAGATTCTAACATGGATGTTGCATCTTTAAAATAAAAAACTACAAAATTTCCTCCATAATGGCTGTATTACACAGGACTGTAACAAGAAGACCTGACCCGAGCTCCTATTACAAGAGAAATAACAAAATGAAACTAACTTCATTAGGTTTATTTCATATAGAAATACTTTTTATCTGTTGACACAGAAATGCAACTGTGTATTTCACGTAGGATTGGGGATATTGATTTGAGAAAAAGAATCACTCAGAATTAAGAGATGTAGTAGAAGAAAAGGCAAAAAAAATTCAAATATTTCCATATTTCTACCTGAATAAACTTACAATCTTTCTTGGAAGCAGCATAACCAGAAAAAATGTCACAACTTCCTTCCTAAAGCTTATCGAGTCAAACAGTTTTATTGTTAATCAATGAAGATAAAAAGTCTTTAAGACAATTTTTTCCAGCTAGTGTGTACAACTAAGGTTGTTGTAAGAGAACAAAAGGTCAGAAAATATTGGCATAACATGCTGCATTAGTAAGTCAGGTTTTTGAATTATCTTAACAGCATTTTCTGGATTTCTTGGAAAACTATTTGTGTAAACCACAGTATAGGATGTGGAAGGGCACTGGCTAAAGCCTGAGGACTACAGCGTGCCTCTGCCAGGCTTTTCCAGAAGATATTGGTTAGTTAAAATGCAGCATCTCCTTTGGGAGAGGAAGTGAAACCCAAACTTTCAGAGACAAGCAACCCTGAGAGCTGACATTTAACTAAACTGCTTTTTCTCATAGAGCTCCTGCCCATGCTGCATCGACCCAGCTCATAAACGGTGGGATGAGCCAAATGCAGAAAATGCACATTTCTCCATAAAAATTAAGAACAAGGATTCAAGCAGTTTCAATATTTCTGCTGGGTACAGCTCCAACTGAAAGCAGAGATTCTGCCATAATTTCTGCAGCCTGGAGCGAACTTTACCAGGCTGACGTGCCCAGCAGTCCAGGTCTGCAGACACACACTGGTGTTTACCCCAGGACTGTGGGTATTTGGAACACAAAACCCACCAGCACTGAGCTGTAGCAGTGTCTGGTGCTTGCCTGGCCTTGTGTTGAGGCACCAAGGACAGATGAAGGACCTTGCAGGAGCTTTGGGCTGGTGCAGTTTGGGGCTGTAGCAGATTTGGGCTGCAGCACTTTTGGGCTGTAGCAGTTTCTGCCAGCATGGCATCTTCTGAAGCCTTGAATAAATCGCCTGCTTTCTTTTGTCTTTTCTTCTTTTTTTTTATGCTGTTCTGTCACCGGGACAAAGCCTACAGAGAAAAGCACTAAGAAGAATCACAGCCCACCCCCACCTTATTTTGGCAAGAATTTCAGGGGCAGAGTGCATTAGAGTAGGAAAAGCAAATGTAATTTGCTTTGCAGTAAGAATGAGAATGAGTCTCACTCTGCAGCTTAGATGTAATCACAACAATATCACCTCATTAAACTCTTGCCATTTCCATTCCCCAAACATGAAGAAAAGGTGATAAATGAAAAAAAGACAAATAATTTCATGTTGCATTTCAGGTGTTTTAAAAGACAGACTCAATACACTTCTAATAGAAAGATTGCAGTCTTTCCAAAGACTTGCAACTGGTATTAAGTAGTACCTGCCCTGGGTTTGCAGTGTGCTATTTGAAGGGAAATTACCCCAGCAAGCCTTCTGACTTTGTGATTAAGTGATTGTGCCCATTCCTTTCCAGCTGTTTTTGACTAATCCCATGGCCTAGATAGCAAGAGAGACTCAAAGACAGATCCACAAAGTGGCACAGGATAGTTCTAATCCATTTGCATAAGTACCTATCATTTTCATCCCTCATGTTCCCTTTACAATCCGCTGTGTTATAAGACCCTGTTGCTACAGTTCTTGTCTCAATGATTATGATCACACAATTGCCTTCCCCGGTCAATATCTTTATTCATGAAAACATTGGCACTTCTTTTCAGAGTCACTGTAAAATGCCACTTTCAGAGGAATGCAGGATTCTGTCAGCTCTACGGATAACGGGCATTTTAAAAAGAGAGCAGCTTGTTAGCAATTACCCTGCTCAGAACAGGTGCAGGCTTTGGATATGGGAACAATCTGTCTCCATATTTTTATTTCTTCAGGCTGCACTGGTAAAACAAAGCCCTCCTTTTGCAGAGCCAAACTGAAAACAAACCCAGACCAAAACAACTAAAACCAACCTAAACCCGCCCCTCCTCAGTAAAAATAAGCTAAAATAAATGTGCACATATAAGTCATTCTGAGAAGTGTTGATCACTTGCACTGGTTATTAACCTTGCAAAACATTTCGTGCTTTCTTTCAGCTTGATCGTTTTTGCTCTAAGCAGGGAGATATTTTCCTTGGACCTGCAAGTGCCTGTTCATGAACTGAAGTTTGGTAATTTGGGGTATTTTGGAACATATCTGTCAATATCCTTAGTTTCAACTACTGACAAAAAAAAAGGACCAGAAACATTAATGGAATCTATTTAATGTATTATAGCCAGCATTAATAATACATTCCACATCTTCCCATTCATTCTGCAGTGCACCTTGTAACATTTACTCCAAGACAATGAGCCAGCTATTACACTAGACAAACAACTAAAAGCTTAACTTCTAAAGCATTCTGCTGAAACTCTTGCTCAAGGTCTAATCACAGCAGAAGAGTTTAAACCTTTGGTCATTACTCCTGCACGAAATAAATGCAAAAGTAGAGAGATGGATCAGCACAACTGATTAAATCAGTGGGGCACCTGCACAAGTGAAAATTTGTGGCCATCTGTTTTTTTTTAGCTAACATATTAGCATTCAAACAGGGAGGGGGGGAAGTAAACTATCACAGTGCACAATATTAAACTGTGGAAAATGCAGGTCATGGAAAATACTGCCATAAGCACTGTTGAGCAGCTGGGGCAGAGGGAGACTTGAATAAGCAACAGTGGATGACAGAACTGGTTTGTATTGGAAAAAATAGAGCAGTCACAATGTAGAGACAAGCTGCAGCAGGCAAGGGAGCTCCTTAGGCTTTTGGGAGCTGAGGGGAATGCAAGGCACTTCGATGAAGAGGTGTAATGCCAGCATCACAGGCAACTTCACTGAGCCCCAGGATTTCAGAGTTGTTATCCCTTTTCATCCTGCGTTCACAATCTTTTATAGTTTGTTTCTAACAAAGTTTCAGAAGTAAAAATTCTGTACTCTTTCTTTCCAGTAGAAATACTTGGCAGAGTGAAGGAGAATAACAAAGTTCTGACCAGACGTGTTTAAGCATCTTGAGACTCAGAAGTACAGAGGGACATGAAAGCCACAGGAAGTCACCTATGGGGATTTCTGCAAGTTCCTAAGGGTAACAGCTAATGAAGAGCTGCTCTATTAAATATGACTCCAACCTCCCCTGCAAATCTCACCTCCAGGCAGAAGGCTGTCCAGAGGAGTCTCACACCCTTCTGGGGGCTGAGGCTCACCAACAGCTCTGCTGTGACTTCAGGCTATGTTCCTCGTGTCCTCGTCGGACCAAAGCCCCAGCACTCACACCATGCTATGTTCTCTTTTCCTCACACCAGTCTCATCTTGAAGCTAATGAGATTTCTGTCTGATTAGGAAAAGCTCTCTCTGTATCTTGAAGACTGCCTGTGAGATTCCATGGGAATAAAGCAAGCGGGTCATTCACAGTGAGCCCGTGCACCATTAGCAACCAGAGGAAATCAACAGCTCATCTGCCACACAGAAAATTCTTAGAAGTATTTTACTAAAGCAAGTAAGGCCAAGGACAGAAAAAGATGACAAAGCAGCAGGCATAAACATGATTTTATTCAGGTTACTATGATGTAACACAAGAAGTCTGTATAAACACTGCCACAGCCATTTATGGCCAAAAAAGTATTTTCACATATTCCTATTGATCCTAACTTTAATGAAATGTCACAAGATAGTACAATATGTCTCCAATTCTTATCCCGTTAAAGAAAAATCCCCCAACCAACCAAGTAAAATAACATATCTCAAGAAAAAAGGACATAAAAATAAATTAATACAGGCTATACATGTTGCATACACCTATAGATCTTTCTACAGATATAACAAAGCTTTTTGCTGGAATTTGTCCTTTTCATTGCTCAGAAACAAAGTTATACTTTGCCTGATTGCTTAAAAAAAAAAAAAAAGACTTAACATGTCTTTTTATTTCCCAAAATATTGCCAAGGTCCCATAACAGATGATTTTTAAAACTGACATCAACAATTTCAGCATTAATGAGCAGATCTGTTTGATAACACAACACTGCAGGTCACTGAAGGTTAGATAAACAGCAAAGGTTACCAAACTGCAGCAATGCCACATAGGTCATATTCAGGTCTATGCCACGTAATTTTACAATTTAAATTTAACACAGTGGCCCTATTTTTAATGGTAAAAAACTGCACGGGTGCATGACTTTCAAGTAAGTTCACTGTTAGATTAGAAGAAACAAAATTACCTTTTGGAGTTTGTCAAATGCTGCATTTCATGCCATTTAAGACTCCTGGAGAATGGAGTTGACAGAAACATTTTTTAGATGAGTGAGATTAAATCAGGAGTTATCAAACTATGGAACACATTTGTAAAGGTGATTTTGCAAATTTACATCAGAATCTTTCTATTTGTTTTCAGATTTACACATAAATTACATGCAACTAAAACAAGTAATTTAAATCCAAATGTTCCTTAATAAGACTCTGTGCACGTACATATGTACACACATGCACACCACTGAATATATATACAGATAAATATTATTCAAGGCAACATTCCTATAAATAAATAAAAATGTAAATAAACCAAGGAGTGTCAGTACCAGAAAAGGGAACACAAATACAATCTCTGTGTTTAGAGGGATCTAAAGCAGTAGAAAGTTACATTAGAGTTTGCCAAGCTCAGCTGAGAATGGAAACCCAGCAACTCTTTCCATAAATATCTGTCAACAAAACTGTAGCAAGCAGAATTACTCACTCAGTATAACTGAAATCTAATTAGGAATTTATCATTTAGTTCTTCCCAGTCTGCTTCATCATTAAATCACCTGTTTTTGCAGAAAATGGAATTCTGTTTAAAGCAGTGGAATACTCTGAGTCTATGATCAGAAATAAAGATATGGTTTTCTCTGCACTTTTTAGGCAAAAAAGACCAGAGAGGTGATCAGGAAATTTGTAGATTTAATACATTATGCTAAGTCATATAGAGTTAATATATATAATGACCCAGCAGAGCCAAGATCACATTTCACTTTAAAACAGTGTAAGTCCTCACAGCACTAAGGACATCACATTTTCCCCACACTCATATACACACAGAGCCTATAAAAAAGCATTTATAGAAAGACAGTGGGTTACAAAATCATCTCCTTACATACATTCCACTCAATTAAAAAGCAAATTTAGTACTAGGAGGAAAATATAAGGAATTTCTTGGCTGTTTTACCAGATTCATTGATTTTTTTCCAGTATACCTCCAGATAATGTAAAAATCCAGCTTTTCTTTCCCCTACAAAGTCATTTTACCTAATGGCCAAACCCATCTGCATAAAACACTTCAAAGACCCTTTATCCATTATATTTCTTTGGGAAATGTGAGCCACCCAGCAAGAATCAAGGTGCTCCTACTGGCAAACTTTTCCATCTGCTGTTTTTACTGGAAAGCAAAGAAATGCATAAATACACTAAGGACTGCTCCAGCAAAGCCTGGACATTCTGAGAAGCACAAATGAACCTTTGATTGTAGGGATAATTGATCCCTTGTGACCTTCTGACTCTCAGAGAAGGCTCCTATGGCAGCAACAGCTGGGGAAGTCCAGCCCTGCTAGGGACATACAGAATTAAGCACGGAAGGTGCCTGGATCTGGTGTTTTTGTGGAGTTTATAGAAGGAAAAAAGCAGGATGGAGAGAAAAACCAGAAGATGACCCAGAAACAGACACTCCATTCCACATGGAGTTCCTACTTCACACAGAGCTCCTTGTTTTGCTTGGCTGCGTGGACAATACAGAAGAGCAATAAACTGAATTAGAGAAACTCAGAGAAGGGTGTGCTGTATTTTCATGGAGTGTGAAATGGCAAGTGTTGATTTCTTGTGTCTAATTCGCTATTCTTGTTAAATAAAGTAGGGCATCTCTGCACTGCACATAAAGAGAAAGTAATCACTTGATTTTGTAGTTTCACTACATTTTCTGGGGGAAAGACAGATGATGAGCACGGGTAAAACAACTATGGAATTAGTAACTGCTGCAGCACTCACACCACCCTCTGAAGTGTACAGATTTTTAACCAAAGTTAAATATATTGAGAGATAAGAGACTCATTTCTTAATGACCCATGCAAGTGTTATCACTGCCAGAAGAAAAGTATTTGTGAAACACATCCCTGCACAGCTGTTACAGGATGGGAATGACGAGCAGAAACAACAGAAATCAAACAAATCAGGTATTGTATTTTCTTTTAAATAAATGTAACAGAAGAGAACTATGATTGAAATGGAGACTGGGCAGTACTAAAGGATATTTTTAGGAGCCAGTCATACTCTTAGCAAGAGGATAACAGTGCCATGAAAAGCAGTGATGTTGTCAAGCACTCCATGCATGCTTTAGTACTTGTACTAATAAAGGTGAGACCATATCACTGAGTATCTTAGAAATTTTGGCAGGAATCCATCTAAACTAGGAGTTTTGACTTAGAGCAAGAAATGAATGACACCTTTCATTTTCTCCAGAGTTTCCTTTCTGCCTGATTTGGGTATCTTCCAAATACAGGAAATTCTATAAAATAAATAATATCTATTTCTTTTTGGTTTCTTGCCATTTAAAAGTTAGAAGAGTTATAATTACAATTCGGATGAACAGAGACAGAGATAGAAGACAAAGATCTTACCAGTGCAGAAGTGGGTACCTGCCTTTGGCAGAGCTGTTACACTCAAGTGGATGAAAAGCTCCAAGCAGCCCCGTCACTGAATTTTCCATTAACACCCAGGAAGGTCATTTGTTGTCTACAGACCCAATACTCACCACAGACACTCGGCTCAAAATCTCTCCTTGGCTCTGAGCTTTAATATAAGAGCCAAATAATTCCTTCAGATCCACTTCAACAGCTCCTACTGAAATGTGTGCAGGCAAATATTTGACTCAAATGAAGGTGTTGGGCTATGAGACAGGCTCTAACACTGTGGCTTTCTTATAAATTCTTACACTATAAGCCTTAAATAAAATGGATTCTTGTGATACTCCATGAATCCCCAGATTAATAATTTAAAAATTATCAACCTTCATTGCCTTCTTCTAAATATTTGTTTATTTTTTAACAAGAACGAATAAACATATTCAGTGTGTACCCAAAAACAAGCTACTAGAAGTCAGAATTCATGCCTATATGGCCAACTAAACTGAATAACTTAATTAATAAGCTACAAAAGGAATTTTCCCAGATTCATGCAATGCAAAAATAGGTTCATAGGTAACCTTGAACATTCATAAAATACAAACCATTTTCAGAGCAAAAACAGGGAAAAAACCAAACTAAAGCAAACAAACCACCCACAGAACAGAAGTCTGGATTTCATCACAGATAAGTGGCAGTGATTAGCAAATTATTTTCAAACTGATGGAAACTTGCCAAGAATTAGTTTTTAGCTGATTTATAAAAAGGGAGCTGTAACAAAAGTGTTGGTGTAGTTAATACCTGACTTTTAAAGGAAAATTTCCTTCTTCACATTTTGTGTTGATTTGATACCTGTGGGGTTTCTTCCTGTTTTCTACAGCTCACAGCACCGTATGCTCCTTATTCCCTCCCGAGGAACTGAATCATCTCTTACATCCTTGTCTCCTTTGTGTAAACAGCTTAGGAAATTTTCTGGAAGCAGCTACATTACAACTTCTGAGATGGCAACTTTAGGCAGCTCTAGCTGCTCCCACAGGACCAAAATTTTGAGTAATATTAAAACTAGCAAAAATCCTTGAAGCTGACCTGACACTCACCAAGTGACAAAGCCAGCAGCTGGCTGCAAGCTGCGCCTGTGATTTCTGACTACAGTGGCCCTTGGAGGAAGCAACTCCTCAAGTCACAGCATGTGGAGATGTGCAGCCAAATCCCCGTGGCTCTCTGCTGGGCACAAGGTATTGAAAACACAAAGCAGCTACAAAAGTAGCTCTTGTGCAACACCTCAAGCGGGAAAACAAAGCCCAGACTGCACTCCATCCTTGCCAACATCCACACCAACCCCATCAGAAGACATGAAAATAAAAAAAAATTAACAAGCCAAAACAAAACCCCAAAAGGAAAACAAAGCAGAAGTGGCTCTAAGACAGCTGACTCGGACCCAAGTTGGTCTGATGGACCAGCTGGTTGAAAATCTGGTATTTCCTCACCTCTGCCCCCAGTGCTGCTGCTCATGAGAAGCCTCACAAATAACCCCATCACACTCCTAGCAACAGAGGACCCCAAGGCATTTGTCTGAGCACAGCCTGCTCACCTAGACCTGCTTGGGGGTGAATGGGAACAATACACAGTGATTTTTTTATTATTTTGTCCTGAAAACTAACGCCAGTAAAAAGCTCAGCTTCTAAAATCCAATCAGTCATATTTGATGATGGAGTACTATTTCCATTTGTGCTTTCCACACAGGTCTCTGAGAGCAAAAACCATGGCTTTTCACATATTTGAAAGTGAAATAAAAATATTAATCTCATCAGTTCACCAAGACTACCTGTCTACAAGAATATTCTGCAAAACAACATGATGCTTTAATTACACAATGTTTCAGCATGATGCAGCAAGAGAAATTGAAGCAATACATCTTAGATGAAAAGGAATTGAAGTTTCTAATCCAGTATAACAACTGCATGTCTACATTGTTGATATTGTTCTTAATTAAAATATATCACAATAGTTGCTTATGTTCCATAGCTGGAATACAGCAAACTGGGGCAATTTTGTAGGAGTCATTCTTCTAAACTAGGAAAAAAGTGTAGCAATTATTCCATTATTTCCCCTAGAAGGGGAGTATGCATACATTGTTCTATTCAAAATTTGTACTGCAAACAGGATTTTGCAACAGAATTGAAGTAGGACATCTTGACCTGATAATTTTACTACCTGAGTAATTTTATTCTGCACAGTTAGGAGTGTTTACTTCTTACTAAAAGCAGAAAGCTGGACTGTTTTTTAAGAATGGAAAAAGTGAATAAAAATAGCAGACATCTGAAAACATCCAAGAGAATAATGAAAAGTTTTGCAACGTCCAACTGCAACAACAGTAATTGTATATGTCAGCTTCTGAAAGAAGAAGCTACTAAAAATACACACAGTAATTCTTCTGGGTGCCCTTACTGAAGTGGGAATCAAAAACTGCAGTTTATCCAGAAGCTGCCTATATTCCACTTACTATCTACCACCCCTCTCTGAATATATCTGCACCAGTAGCCAACACACTGCTAGGCACTGCAGTAAGAATGTTTTATTTTCTGGTTTTTATGCATTCCCTGTGGTGATTAGTTGCATATTTAGGTAACCCTGCAAGTGAGCAACGAAAGAAACCCTTGGTGCTTCTGTCAATAATTTATTTTAAAGCTGCAACTTCAAATATTTAAGCATACCAAGCAAGAAAAGTGCACAAACTGTTAAAAAAAAAATAAGACCCATTCCAATTCTTCCAGCAACTCAGTAATCGCTGTTAATGTGAAAGTTACATAGAAAATAAATCCTATTATTCAGATTACAAGTCGAGCTATTGCTGCAGGACGAAGGAGAAGAATTAAATCAATGCCTCAACTTGAGCCACTGTATGAGGAAGTGTGCTGGTAAAGGCACAATAAAGGAAACTCTCACACCTGCTAGGTTCAGCAGAAAGAGGGAAAAGCAGAGACTTTATTTACATTTCTGATACTTTATAGGGTTCTCAATTCCACCAGGGATTGGAGGACGTGTCACTTCCTCCTCAATCCCACTAGAGAAAAAGGATGCTCATCAAACTTTCTCTTATCACAAAAACAGAAAATACTGTTAAGTAAACACTGGCTATAGTTTACATGAAAGCGTGTGAAAATTTCAAGGCTAAAACAGAAGTCTTAGTAAAAAACAGGACAACAAGGGAGGGCCCACAAACAATCCCTGGCAGTTCCCTCCATGAGCACACGCTCAGGCTGCTCATCTCCCCAAGTCCTCCACTTGTGCTCTAAACTGAAGGTGCAATTAGGTGTGCCCTGACTGCAGCCGGGCTGATTTGCAGACCTCACCGGGTAATTAGGCAGGTGAGTGGGAGAAATCATCAGGACAACTAATTGTGGCTTAAATGTAGAGGACAGTTTCTGAAATCTTTGTCAGGTAGGAGCAGAGAGGCATAAGGAAAAGCAGAAATTCACTCAGCTCAAACAGCACGAGTAACCCTGAACAGCTCTACTTCCCCTGTGATCCTTTCCTTTCGTTCTTATGAAAAAAATAAATGATAATAAGGCCACGCTCATCTCAGAGGAGAACATCTTCATGACCCACATCTATCCTGATGCCTGTACCTGACCAGCCAGGCAATGACAGCTAATCAAGGGCAGATCTAGGTACTGCCAGATGGCACCAACACATAAACGTGTATTTAAAGAAATAATGATCCCATTTTCAATTATATATCTGATTTTCAATCATACATCTTTTATGGGTCACTGTCTTCTGAGATTACAACAGTAATTTTCGTACCTGAAAATTAGACTGATAATCACAGGATGGGTAAAACTTCCTGAAGTCCTTTATCAGTTATAAGGGACTCTGAACCTGGCTGCTGTTTAATGTACCAGGTGACAGAGATGATACAAGGTCAAAAGAGAATAAAATACATGGAGTATGGAAAATTTCCATCGCAGAAACACCATGAATATCTAAAAATGGAGAGAGGCAAAATATGAGTATGTAGTGCATTTCAGCTTTTCTTTTTTTAATCCTTGTTTACAAGATTTTCATCTTAATTGTCAGCTTTCCCATCCACACCTATATCCAAACTGGTGTCATGGTTTTCTTATACCAAAAGAATGGAAAATTCAGGGAAGAAAAAAACAAAGACAAAACACATACACTCAGAAAACCAAAATTTTCTAAGACTGGCAAATCAAGTGCTTAAAGCTTCACAAAAGCATAGCATTTTAGAAAGTTTTCAGTAGACTGATAACAGCAATCACCTTGTATTGTATTTCAGAGAAGTGTAAATTTTTTACTTGAACACTGAGATGAATGCTTGTCCATCTCAGCAGAATAAAACCAATAGAATAAAATTAATTTGGCACTATTTTGACCCATTTCCTAAGTCCTCAGAAGGTTTTCCATTTTGTCATTGTGCTACAGAAGTAATCATCCAGAAGAAAGTCTAAGGAACATCACAACCCTGGTCTACTCAATTCTTCACAAACGAGGCGTTAAAAATGACCACCTCAGTTGCAATTATTACCAGTAGTTTTAATAATTCTTAGATTCATACATCTGTCTTGCTGCTTAGCAATACAACAGCCAAGTTCAGTCTTCAGGAGTATCTACTCAAGCCTTTTGAAATTTGCTACTACTGTCTTAACACTTCTCTGTAAATTGCTAAAATCCTCACTACCACTCAGTTCCTTCAGGAAGTCATTTTTCTTATTCTGTGTGGTAAAACTGGAATAATACACAGAGAACATTTGCTATAGCAGGTGACTGAAATTTCATTCCCCTTTAGCCCATTATTCTACACTTTTGGTTTTGTTACCCCTAACACTGAGAGAAGAGAGTTTAAATTATCTCCTTTTCTTCAAAAGCTCTACACTGCCTCTCATCTTTACCTCCCCACATTTTACAGACACCATGTAACTCCATCTCTTCCCTGCCACAATTCTCATTTTCTATGCATTAGAGTTTTACTGTCTGGAGGTATAAGTAGTTCTGTTAACTACAGTGTCCATTAAGGACTGGAAAGGTAAAGCCAAATCACTCTGCTTTATCAAATGTCTGTGGCTATAAGAATAACTTCTAACATTTCTGAACATATATAAGCACACAGAGCTTTCTTTGAAAAGAACTGTATTAAATGAGATTTTTACCCTACTTATAAGCAATGTTGTGTTGTGAAGCTGATGCCTTAGGTTTTGATTTCTATATTTTTCAAATCCTGTACTGCCCAGTGTGTAACTCTGAAGTTTCTTGTAGCTCGTTAGCTGCTCTCTTAGGCCAGACAGACACAACAAAGCCTCTCTGAGCTGTTCAAGGACACTCGGGCTGGCCTAGGCCCAAAGGTGTAAACTGGGGCCATGAGAGAGGTGGAGGAATTGAAGAGAGCTGAAGTTTTAATTGGTGAATTTATGCTGATATGCAAATGGACCAAACCTATATCAGTGTCAGGAACTCGTGACTCCTTGTCCATCTTGGGGTCCATTTTATGGAAGCAGCCTCTGGCTCCCCAGGGTGCACCTTGAAGGCCTTTCAAATAAATACCTACCTTTTATTCCCTTACTGCTGTCTAGTCTCTGTTTCTGGGTGGCTGGGAGAAGGCATCAAAGCTAATTAATGGTCAAGTAACTACATTTT